>CM077809.1:69720411-70055411 GCA_039764185.1 Tamarix austromongolica | reverse complement strand
GAAATGAGTATAATAAAGTATTTGGAGATAAATGGATGATTTGGGGATAATTTTACCAAGTAAAATTTGCATGAAATAAGGTTTGTTACCGATAAGGGCATTCGGTCAACGTGGGTTAAATATGAGAATTATGAAATTTTAAGGTGTTATATCAACTAAAGTATGATAAGGAATTTATATAAGTGTTTAGAGTAGTTGCGAATGATATATAAGTTTGATAAAGTATGAAAATAATTTGATTTTGGAATAGTAACCCTAAAATAAGGAGGATATCATCACATGTGTGAAAAAATAGATTTAGACCATAAAATTTGACTATGTTGTTAACCTTAATGTTTTAGGGATGTATATTTAATTTGGTGATTTTTTGAGCCCTACAAGAAAAATAATGATCTATTTGTAAAATTAGTGTTTATAAGGCATAGGAATAGTAACTTTTGGGATATGGTTATTATCATATGTGAAAGACCTTATAATTAGGAATTTAAAATTGAGTATTTTGATAATAATAATAATAATATTTGAGGAAGAGCTAATAAGTTTGGTGATTAAAAGAGTGACAGAAGAAGTGTTATGATAAAGGTGTGAACTTAGGTTTTTGAGGAAATATAGGCGTATTAACTTGAGAAAACAACCTTATGATATTTGTGATGTACTTTAACTACTTTAAATGTATTTTTTTACCTTTTAATCAAACATGAATAAGACATTAATCATTTAAGGTGAAAGAACACATGAGTCGGGATAAGGTGTTTATGGATCCGTTCCACAAGATGATATTAGTGGCTCAGGTGTGTTGTCCCTAAAAAGTGTTTTAGACCATTTCATAGATTTAAAAATAGTAGATCAAGAGAACTTTTACCTAAGGGGTGTTTTATGGCTCCATTCCATTGGATGATAATTGTAGCTTAGGTGTATTTTCCCTAAGAGGTGCTTCAATCTGTTCCACTGGATCAAGAATAGTAAGGCCCTATACTCATCATGAATAAGAATATAGATTAAGATAATTAACCTAATGGATAAGATATTAATGATTTAAAGTGGAATAGTATGTGATTCAAGACTAAGGTGTTGGAATTTGTCCCACAAGATAATAATAGTAGCTTAGGTGTGTTGTCTTTGAGAGGTGCTTTAAACCATTCCACCGGTTTAAGATAGTGGCCTAGGAGGGTTCTATCCTGAGAGGTGTTGGATACACTCTACCAGATGATAATATTGGCTCAGTTGTGTTATCCCTAAGAGGTTCTTCAAACTGTTCCGTCAGTCTAAGAATAGGGGGGTTACTAAACTCAACGTAAATAAAAGAATGAAAATAGTTATATCTAATAAATAGGTCGGGATCAGTATGTACCTTGTGATATTCTATGTGCTCCATGTTTGTACTTATCATATTCTCGGAATGTATTTATTTAACTGTATCTATGACTTGATAATATTTTTACCTTGTTCAGTATGTAGCGTACTAATCACACTTTTCATAGGTATTGCTCATTCCCATGAGCAAATGACCCTAATGCTTCTGTGCAGGTCTTTGAGGACCAATCAGATGATTTTATTACCTTTGATGCATTGTTAGGTAGGAGTGAATCTTTATGTATTGGTTTTTTGGGCAAAGAGTTATGTTATTCAAATGATATTTTTACCTGTATACCTTTTGGACTCTTTAATCCATGATATTCCTTTTGTTGTATTCTATTATTGTACCCTAGAGTTAATCTCCAAACTCATATCTACATTTATAAAGTTTCTATCATTTCTAGTTACTACGTTTTACTTTTAATGGTTTTAGCCTTGTAATTGATGTGAGGATATTATGGTAAACCAAACTTGCAACAATTAAGGCGGTAGTACTTGCTATTTTGGTTATAAGCTTATGCTGTAAAACAAAATTTTTTAGTATTAAAATTTGGGGTATTACAATATATGTATGTGTACACACACACACATACACACACACTCTACCTTCTCAATCTCTCCCTCCCTCATTTATTATCTTATTTATTGCCTACGTTCTACCTAGAAAACCATCCACACACCACCACCTTATTCCTCCTTCTTCTTTCTTCCTCCCCCTACCCTGTTCGACTTGCCGAAACATCATCACCACCAAGCACCGCCGTTTCTTGGTAAAAAAAACTACCTCAATCACCTCATCAACCCCCTCACCTTCGTCACCAATTACCATCACCTTTTTCCTCCTTCCCTATGTGCTCTATTTCATTTTCATGAGGTGCACAACCGTGATTCTTGTGCATGCCCCAACCATTTCCTCTCACAAACTGTCACACACAACCATGCATATCGTGCACAACCCGCACATGCATGCTCACATAACCCGCACATGATCTCACACATATCCATGCATTCCCTTTTATTCTTACCCATGCATCCCTCGCACACCTGTGCACCCCTTTTTCCTTCTCGCCCATACACACTTGTGAGCATTCTTTTCTCTTGACCTATGCACCTCCACCCATGCCATTTATTTGGAACAACCATGATACTCTTCTAGCACACCCATTCTCCACTCAAACATCACCAAAACACCACCTTAGCACCACCATACCTTCCACCACACTCCCACGCAACCCAAGCTTTCCATTAGTGCTAGTTATTTCCATTTTCACCCTCCTTTACCTTAATATTTCCTTTGACTATAATCTTAGGTCTTAAATATGTTTTATTCTTGTTTCATAGATGATCTTCTGGTGATCTTGGATGAGACGGTTTAGGATTTGTACTTAGAGCCCAATTTCCTTATTGGTAAGGATACATGTCTTAGCTAGGAATTTATGTGCTATATGTATATTTGTTTATGCTATTGTTTGGGAATGTTATATGAATAATTTTGTTTATGAAAATGGTATCATATGATATCCTGAGAGTAATGAAAATGTGTAAGTATGTATTTTGGGTATAATGTTAGATTCATTGTATTTATTTATATTCTTGGGGTTTTGTATCTTATATGAATATCAGAGATTGATATATATATATTAATATTGGGTTTCATAAAGGCCTTTGGGAGAGTATGATTTCCTTAACTATCATAAGGACACTATGTCCATTTAAGGATAATAGTGATAATAATTATGGCTTTGAAAGTTATGTGGTTGGGATTACATGATTCAATTATATATCTTGCATATTTATATGAGTTTGGCATGTTTATCTCGAATATACAATCAACTGTGAATAAGATACTAATCATTTAAAGTAAAAGATCATGTGAGTCTAGTTGAGGTGTTTAGATGGATCCATTCCACTAGACAATAATTGTGACTGAGGTGTGTTATCTTATCCCTTAGAGATGCATTAGTTTATTCCACCGGATTAAGAATAGTGGGTCCCCATACTCAACGTGAATATGATTTAGAAAGAAATACTAATGGATAAGACATTAAACATTTAAAGTGGAATATTACTCGAGTCAGGACTGAGGTGTTGAATTCATTCCCCTAGATAATAATAGTGGCTCAAGTGTATTGTCCCTAAGAAGTGCTTCAGATCGCTCCACCGGTTTAAGAATAATGACTCTAGAGCATTTTTCCTAAGAAGTGTTGGATCCATTCCACCAAATAATAATAGTGGATCAGGTGTGTTGTCCCTGAGAGATGTTTCAAACCATTCTACTGATTTAAGAATAGTGGGATCCCTAAATTTAATATAAATAAAAGAATAGAATATGACACATCTAATAATGAGACCTGAAGTCAGTTTCTACCTGTTATTTTTTATGTTAACGCATGTATTCTTATTTTATGAGGTGTACTCATGTATGTGTAAACCTACTCGAATGTACCGTTATCTTACTCGGTACATAGCATACTGATCATATGTTTTATAGGTATTCCTCATTTTCATGAGTAAATGACCCAAATGTCCTTATTCAAGTCAATGATGACCCAATGGATGAGTTTATAGCTTTTTTGCATTACATATAGAGGAGTGAATTTTTTATCAAGGTTGTGGACATAGAGTCATGTTATCAAAATGATAATTTTACCCGGATACCTTTTTAGACTCTTAGTTCCATAGGGTCCCTTTTGTTTTATTTTGATATTATACTTGGAGTTAATCTCCAAGATCTTATTTGATTTTTATAAAAGTTCTCTCGTTTCATTTTTATCATGTTTTATATTCTAATTGTTTTGCCTTGTGATTGATGTAAGGATGGTATGACAAACCAGAATTATGTCAATTACATCAATAACACCCAACTATTTGATAATACACTTACGCTTAAAATAAAAAATTTCAGTAATAAATTTTGAAGGTGTTACAACTATAGTAGCATGTTGATCAAAGATTATGGATATCCTTAGACTAGTTGAAAAAGGGAGTCAAAGGGAGGGTATTTGGTATGTATAAGGGGAATGTGGCGCAACCAAAATGAGAGGAGAGAGGCGTGAGGAAATAAATGGGTGGAAAAGGGTGAAATGGGATTTTTGGGTGTGAGAATCATCTTTAGCAAGTTAAGTCTCAAAATTAGTTGCTAATGAGAGTTTAAAACCATTTAAAAAGAATTTATAATTAAAATATAATAGATCCTCAAAGTTAGGTGAAGATTCAAGAGAGATTTGAGTTTAAACCAGAATAAAGATCGCGAGTTTGAGTAGAACTACTAGATTAGTCCCCAGATTTGAAAATATTTTCACAATTCATTTTAAATTCATTTTTTCTATAAATACTAAGCAAAAAAAGTACTCTTTATATAGAAGGTACTGCATTTTTGTCTTCACTTCGTATCTAATCCTTCCTTTCTCGTTGATTACACTGAGTAGTTTGGCTATCATTCTCCATATCTACCAAATCGAATATTCACTCCACATCCTTATATTATATATTCAATTTTTTGGATATCCAAAAAAGTGGATTGGATATCACATATATCCAATATTCATATAAACAATATGTGTTAATAACCTTAAACTTTTACAAGAAGTTTATGTGAATAAAGTTCGTATATCATTTAATATTCATATCTATATTCATACTAGTATCATATTTTATTTAAAAAGAGTATTAAATATTATTATTAAAGTTTGAATCACAAAACTAAATAAGTTTTAAGAACTTAGCATTATAAAAGCATAATACTATAATATATTATTGAAATAATCAATAAAATACCGGTCAAAACTCAAGTATACTAAAAGTTGGATATCCTCTTAAAAAAAACAAAATTGATATATTAAAATCAAATCAAATTTTTTAGATACCAAATATAATTTTCAAATCCTTATTTTTTTTACACCCCTAATACTAATTTATCTTGTGAGTATATGAAATACCCCCATTTATATATATATATATATATATATATATATATATATATATATATATATATATATATATATATATATTTGAAAGACATAATGCGAAAGAAAACCAAGAATGATGATGAAATTACTATATCTAACATAGAATGAGGTGTGTAAATCACCTAACTTATGCCAGATACAAGACTCTAAGATTAAGCTCAACTTTCAAATATACATAAACACTTGTACCAAAAGAGTTTACAACCCACTGGATCTCAAAAGAAGGGGAGGGGATTAAGTACATAGGGAAAAAATATATGAGTACCACAAATTATCTAGAACAAAAGTAGCAAAATATAACACTAATAACCCTTACATAAATCCACTACTTAGTGGTAAAACTTATATAGATCAAAAAAATGAAGACTTTTGGTCCTTCTAACCCTCAAAGTACTCTTACCCATTCATACCTGGACACAAACCCCTAAAATGGTATAGTGTTAGTATGACTTTCTCGTATTAAGTAAACCATAATTCCTCTAAAGATGTAGCATTCTCACATGACATAAGTCATACAAAAATACAAGATCACACATGTTTTCACATATAAAACCTCACAACCACTCATAACTTAAGAACAAGGCCATAGTCACATGTTACATCAATAATTCATCTCAACTACTTAGGTAGTGCAACATCTGTAGCCAGAAAATAGCTTTAGCATAACACAAATGCAACTCCAACCTACTCTCAAGTCAAACTAGACAAGGAATCCACATAACCATCTACTCGTGTGTAACTCATCATACGAAAAGTAACTCACTCATTTCCAAGATAGGCTAGATAAGGAAACCATACAACCATCTAGTTGTGTGCATATCAAACCAAAGATATAAAATTGAGTCAACATGGAATACAATCTCATCTATGGATCAAACATCAAGGATACATTTCTCATACTTCCAAGATATTTCTCAAGGAAGTCATTGTGACAAACTAACCACTCATAAGTGTCAAATTCCTTAAGTAATCATACTCCTCATAAGATTTGTGATTTTTCCTATATAAGCATAATGAACCCTTTGAAATTCAAGGCAAACTGAGGCCAAGATGTCTCTTGACTCAAATCATCTTATATTTCAAACATCTCATACTTTAACTAAACCAAGGATTCTAGGATCTGAACAACAACCAAATTATGTAAGGTAAAAAAAAATATAAAGTCAAAAGACCTAGGGTTAGGCACTTAACTATAACCTCCAACGTTTACCCATTTCCTAACAAAATATCATGACCTCAGGAAATATATTGAATACACTCTTTTAAAAGAAACCCCAAATGCATTAAGTTATATCATCACAAAATAGATTCACACACCAATTTTTTTTAAATACTATTCATTAAAACACTATTCATGTTTGATAAAGCATAAAAATTATATCAAGACTCACTATAAAAAAAATAGAAATTACTATTCACATTAATTAACTATTCATGCTTCGTTAATATTCCAAAAGTCCAAGTCAATGGTTATGATCAACGATCATCAATAACCTTTAAGATGTTTCTAATAAAGCCTTTAGGTATGATTACTATATTAACCTTAATCTCCATAAAATTAAGAAATTTAACTATTCATACCATTCATTACTATTTACCTAATTATGCTAATACTTATAAAATTAGCTAATAAATACCAAATAATTTAAAAAATTATGAAAATTAAATTTAATCATTATTAAAATGATTATAGCACATTAGAAATTATAAATAATCAAAATAAAATTTATAACATGTAGAATGATAATTCTACCCCTAAAGGAGCCTAATCATGATTTTATCATACAACCTAACATAATTGGATTTAAACCATTAAATGTTGTATGCTTAGAATATTAATCATGATAATCACATTAAAACCCACAAAAAACTACAAAAAAATGCACCTATCATGTAAATTGACTATTTTACCCTTAAACATGCTCAAACTTCTACCAAAATAAACATAACAATAGCATGTTCAAAGCTAAATATCTTATGCATCAAAATTTGGATAATTAACCTCATAAAATTGTTGTAAAAGTATTCAATACATCACACAACATTAACCCCACAAAACATACCAAAAATTACTTAAACCAACATTCAAGCATACATAATTCATTCTTCTACCATCTAAAGAGTAGGGAGGATATAGCTAGATTCCAAAAATTAAAATAAACAAGAAAAAAATCTCTCTAAATGATAGAATCAAATCTTCCTTGAAAAATATTTTAAAAAAAGAAATATTATAAGAGATTAAGACAAATCAAACCAAAGGACCAAAATAAAAGATAGAACCCAAGAGAACTCTTATACCAAAATTTAGAACTCCAAAGGATGATGGAAACCCAAATTATTTAACCCTTTCCTTAACCTAATCTTCATTTACTTAAAATCAATGTACAAGAAAGTTAAGAAAAATATGAGAAAAAATGAATTTAAGGATGATGAAGATGGGTGGTAATTGAGAGTTTTTGGGGAAATAAAATAAATATCAAGACTTAGCATAGAAGTTAGAAAAATGAAGGAGCAAAGGTGTGTAAAATATTTTAGTAAATTTAAGCATTAATTTAGTAAAATAATTAACTAAATAATAAAATAAATGGAGGGGAATGCGACACAACCCATACCAAAAAAGGAGGGGATATTTTATGCCACCAAAAGCCAAATGATTGAATGAGATAGTTTGGAATAAAATTAGACAAGGTTAGGAATGTAAAAATTGGTTTTGTCCACTTATCGCACCCAAAAAAGGGTAAGCATATCCAAAAATGGTAAAAGAGAGAGAGAGAGAGAGAGAGAGAGAGAGAGAGAGAGAGAGAGAGAGAGAGAGAGAGAGAGAGAGAGAGAGAGAGAGAGAGAGAGAGAGAGAGAGAGAGAGAGGAGAGAGAGAGAGAGAGAGAGAGAGAGAGAGAGAGAGAGAGGAAACTTTTAAAAATTATTTATAGCCCAAAAATATTAAAATTTTATGTTTTTATTTTTTTTAATAAGTAAAATGGTCTTTTCGGAGCTTAAAATGAAATATTAGGTACCCAAGACGAGCTATAAACATTGTATTTTTGCCAACAACTTGGTCTAAAATTATGAAAAAAGACTAAGAGACTCAAAAAAATATGATGATTTAAAATATCCACATAAAAATTGAGTCTTAAAAAGGTTAAAAGGCCAAAAGTGGCTTAAAAGTCTCACGGGTATCAAAATCATAAGAAATGATAAGAAGATCTAAAAAGAACATTTCAAAAACATAATTAGGATTTTAAATACTTGAAAAGATATAATTAAACATTTAAATAATTTATATTTATCTCTAAAAATTATAGATCCTGAATAAATTAGGGTTTCAAGGGACAAGGTATTACACCATAATCCAATGCATTATGGATTTGAGCATGGAATATCCATGTAAGCTTCAAAAGCATTTTAGCCAAGAGTAATGGCCTAAATATATCATATAATTTTTTTGGATGTCACGAGTTTTTATGTTATATAAATCACATGAAAATCACTAAATAACAATCTAAAATAATATCTATCATCAAGAAAATAAAATATTGGATATAATTTTAGAAAATTTAATTAAAAAAACCATATATTAAGTATGGTGATAAAATTATCTTAAAATAATTTTGAAATTTATTTTAGAATATTTTTCATATTATGATTGTGAAATTTATTTATTATGCACTATTATATCTCTTTTAAAACTCATTTGGGGAAAGCATACATTAAACAAGAATGTAAAAATTGATGAATAATTAATCATGATTGTATTTTATGTATCTATTTTATCATTTAGCCAATATTCATAGAGAAAAATGATATTTTAAATTTTATTTTTTAATAGAAGTAGGAGATGAATTATTCGAGCATTAAGTATTTGGAATATAATGATTGGATTGGAATATAGATAATACTAATGAGGGTGATAATTATTAATTTTTATGAACTTGGTTGCACTATTTTTTTGGCAATTGTGACATTTAATAGATTTTTAATCAAAATAATGAAAAACTAGTAACTTTTATATTTGTACATTTTAAATTTGGAAATATTTGAACTTGTGTATGGAATAATTATGGAATTATAATTTATTATTTTTTCACTTTATAATTTTTGTCCTTTAACTTTATAATACAATTATTAACTTTTGAAACATACACTTATATATATAATCAACTATAAATTATTTTAGTGTATATTGAGCATCTAAATTTAAATGCATACACATTTATTATTAAGATAGCCAAATAAAAAAAGTACATATTATCATAATTATATTTTTCTTGTGTTGGTTTCCATATTCATCTATCTCATTTTTATTTTCTATAATATTAACTTAACATATATTGATTTATGCACTTTTAATTTAATGGAAATAGTAATTCAATTTGCATCAATAAAAAAAAATAGTTCTCTTTGTTTGATTGTATTATAATCTTCTAATTATCAATTTAAATTCAATATTTACATTTTTTTCCTTTTTTTAATTCTTTACTAAAATTATTTATATTTAAAAGTTTAAAATGGTGATAATATATTAATTTTTAAGGATTAAACATTATTTTTTTTATTTCATCTATCTATAATATTAATTTTATGGGCCCCCTTAATATTTACAATGTAATATATGCATATTATATAATAATTTAATAGTCATTTTAATTTAGGTGACTATAATCACAAGTACTTTTTTACTCATCTGGGAGGACACCAAAGCAAGAATGCCATAAGGAAAATTGAGCATGAAGATGGCACGACTATCATTGATCCAAACATTATCAAAGAGGCCTTGGACTTTTATAGAACTATTTTAGGTAGCTCTAGGTATGTTCCTAGTCTGGTTGAGACAAACATAGTAAATCAGGGCCCCAGGATTTAAGAACCCCATAGGCGCTTCTTTCTTGCACCACTTAGATACTCTAAAGTGAAGCATGTTGTGTTTTCTATAGGAGATAATAAAGCTCTATGTGTGGATGGTTTCTCTACTTTTTTTTTAAAAAAAAAGTTTAGATATCATAGGAGATGAAATGGTTGCTACAGTTACTTTTTTTTTACATAGGTATTATGCCTAAACAAATCAATATTAATTTCTTAACTCTCATCCCCCTCCCAAAAGGAGATTACTACTAAGGTGAATGAATATAGATCTATTGCTTGTTATAGATATCTACATGAAACCATTTCTAAAATCCCCATCACTAGATTACAACACATAATGCCAAAAATCATTGATCATGCCCAGTCAAGGTTTGTCAAAGGTAGGAAAATATGGGACACCATTCTTCTTGCCTTATAACTAGTGAGAAAATATTCTTAGAGACATGTCTCCCCTAGATGCATAATGAAATTGGATATCAAAAAGGCTTATGACTCTGTGCATTGATTATTATTACTTTGAGTAACAAATCCTCTATGCTTATAGTTTTCTTCTTCACATTGTAAAACTTATCTCATCATGTGTTTCTTTTATGTCCTTTTATATACTATTTAATGGGAAATTAACTCCTCCTTTTATAAGGAAAAGAGGCTCCATCAAGGTGATCCTTTGTCACCATATTTATTTGTCATTGTTACTAAATACTTCACTCATGCCCTAAACTGTCTTTGAAGGGATCCTGATTTCAAAGGACACTTGAGGTGAAAGAAGCAAAAGATCATTCACCAAGCTTTTGCTGATGACATAATCCTATTTTATTTTGGTGATTTGAGTTCAATGCAAAAGCTTTTAAATTTTTTTGATGACTTCTCTTCAAAATCTAGTTGTTTTATCCACCCTAAAATTTGTAGTATATACTTTAGAGGCATTAATCCTTGTGTTAAAACTCATACTCTTCATATTTCTAAATTCTATGAAGGAAGGTTCCCTTTCTCCTACCTAGGGATCTCTCTGTCTTTTATAAGGCTCATCAATGCTCAAATGTTAAGGTCTGGTGCTTAAAATTGTAAAGAAATTTTCTAGATGATACTCTCATTTGCTATCATATGCTACTAGAACTCAACTGTTGAAATCAATCATTTTCATCATGCCAATGTACTGATGTCAGGTGTTTATACTTCCTCAAAAGTTGATCCATCAAGTTGAAAACTTATATAGATAGTTTCTATGGACATTAAATAATGATTCTGTGAGGAAAGCTTTAATTGCATGGAAAAAATTTTGCTTGGGCATTATTAATTTACAAGTGTGGGTCTAAGTTGTTATAGGCAAACTATAATGGAATATTTGCTCAAAAAAGGACTCTTTGTAGATCAAATGGGTTCACAACATTTACTTTGAGCCTTCTTTAGCTTGATCCTTCTCATCAATTCATCTATGTTCTCAGCAATCCCAACAAATCCTAGCTTTATATCTATGCTTGTTTCTTCTTTATTTATTTATTTATTTATTTTAACAAAACTCGCAACACAATTTTAGTTGTACGGGAAATGGTTCTTACAACATTCACAAAGATTATGACCTTGTGAGAATCAATGGGAGAAAGGCTTTGGTGGTATGCATTGGTTTGGTGTTCCCTAGCAACACCTAAGTGTCAATTTATTATGAGGTTAGCCATTCACAACATGTTGTTGACTAATGCCCTATCTAAGCAAATGAATCTCGTCGATGATGTGTGTATAATTTGTTTAGATAGTGAGGAGGAAACATCACACCATCTTTTCCTAGAATGTTCATATAACTATCGAATCCAAGCTTCTTTTGATCTTAGGCATGAACTAGGAGACTTGGATTATGAGTTGAAGGTATTAGCAAGGTCTAAAAGCAAAAGTCTAAAGTTCTTGCTTCGAGTAATGTTTATCATCTACTTAGGTTTAGGTTGGGTATGAATGTAATTCAAGAGTCTTTAGAAATAATGCATGTCATTATAATTTCCTATGAAGGATATTAATTTTGTGATGTCAAGTAGGTGATTTTTTCCTTCTAGAATTATGAAGTATGATAAATAGAGGAGACATAATGATAATTTAGCAGTGTGAGGTATTGGCTCTTTCTACATTTTTTTTACAAGTTATATAAATTAATTATCCAAAAAAAAGTTATAATCATTTTTATTTTATTATTCAATATTTTTTTTATTAGTTTGAAAGTGTCATGTTACTAACAAAGATCGATCTGCGGTTACTCTGACACCCGATTATTGATACTAATATGCCCGAAGAAGGAATGGTATTCAATTAATTCATTATTAATTTAAAATTATTATTATAATACTTCTATCCATTTAATAATACCCGTGAAAATATAACTATTTTTTAATGTATCGGAGTTCCTCCCGCCGTCGCTCGCACTCCATAGAATCTACTCTCTTGCCTTGTCCCCCGCCCAAATTAAATATCGTAAAGCAGAGAAGGGAGGAGGGGTGGGGAAGAGGAGAGACGATGGGGCAATCAAGGCAATCAGGTAGTCTGAAATCAGCAGCAATAGTGATGGGAGCGCTAGCACTTGGATGGATGGCAATTGAGATAGCATTCAAGCCGTGGCTAGATATGGCACGAACTGCAATGGACAAATCAGACCCTGCCGCAGATCCGGACGAAATTGAGGGAACCAGTATCGCCACTGATGATGCGCAGGACAAGAAATCGCCAGATGATGTGGCGGATGGCGGCAGCCGGCATGTCCTTGAATGATAAACCTAGTTAGGGTTTGCTTGATCGTGAGCAATGGGAGAAGAAAGAAAGACAAGCTCAATGCAGTTTAGTTTTTGTTACAATGAGCAAAGGAAAATGATCTCGCGAATATTGATAAGAAACTGTGAAAGTGAATAATAGTAGTCGGTAGATACGCTTCATCGTGTTCAGCTCATTGTACCCCCCCCCCCCTCTTATCCTTAAATTCCATCATTGTGTTGCCGATCATCCATTACTGATTGGTGCAGTGTTGACTGTTGATATTGATTAGCTGATTGGGCTCAGCTTAGTGTGTATGTGGCTGCTTGCTTGATTGCTACTCATTATCGCAACTGTTTGGGTTTTAGCTTACGTTTTATGATTTGGTTTCTTGAGCAAAATTTTTGACATATTGAGGTGCAACCGTGCAAGTATTGACCGTTGTCCGTTTTGTTGCTTCATTGATTAGTATGCCGAGAGCTACCATGAAAAAGGCCTATAGAAGTTGGAGGACAAAGGATTAAAAATAGAATACATAGGACGATAGGAGTAATCAACCATCACATCACATCACAGATGATATAATCTTCAACCAGAGAACTTTATCTCCCTATATATATCGTATGCCGCCATCTTCATTGGATTCGCCTTCAGTTGATGCGGATGCTGACGATATGTTGTTGTTGTCAGTCGTGGCATATATTCTTGGAGTCCTTTGACGAGTTCAAGAAATTCACACCCAGTGGTGGGGGATGGATGACGATGGTGAACTGAAGCCGGCATGCATTTTGCGCATCATTGATCAGGGTGATTGACAGGTCGGGGCTACGACAGCTAGCTGGTGTGACATTGACAGGTTATTGAGGAGCTGGATCCACTCTTTGCTTCTTGGGCTTCTGCTCGATTGGGCTGATCCCCATGGCAAGAACCTACGGAGTATGTGCTGAACAGGGATGTATATTCAATCCTCCCCGGCTACTCTGCAGTTTGTCATTCTCAGTAGGCCGTGTGTAAAACTGTATTCCTAGTTTAATGTCCACGGAGAGTTTAAGGAGTGCAGAAAAATAACTGAAATAAACACGCACATGCAGAAGAAAGATTTGCATTAAACAAAAGCTGCCTTTTTTTTTTATTCTCCGTGGAGCAAAATAGAAGGGCCAAAACTGTAGTTAAATAAATGAGAAAAGGCAGCAGATTCTTAATAAGTTGCCCAATCGTATATACAACTCCAAGGGCCAAAATAGAGTAGTAAATACAGGGTTACAAAATCAAAAGTGTTGTCAATTAAGTAATTTATTATTATTGTCGACGTGCAAGGGTATGAGTTCCCTTATCATCGCGATAGGATCATGATTAAATTTATTATTGCTCCCTATGACGCTATCAACAACAGCCGGGATCCTTAACCAATCCTTGCATACGCCATCAATATAACATTTCATATATTGATCAACTCCTTCCATGCCTCCATCAACATAGTTTGTTAAATCAACTAACCGACTAGACCGTGACAATTTCAGAAAGAAAAATAAAGGAAAAAAGAAATGAAAAGAAAAGAAGAAGAAAGCATCATGGGGAGGGATAGTCGGGAAACCCATATCAGAATCTTCAATGCCCATACTGAGAAGTTCATGTTGAGTAGAGTGTCTGGAAGGATTATGGAAGAAGGGATCATCACGGCAGGGGCGGGATCTTTTGGATGGAAACTGATGATGGGGTAGGGTTACGGACTGTAGAATTTGATTCTTGCTCTTCTTTTCCATAATCTCAGGCCTTTAGGACTAGAATCCATTAGGTTGATCGACTTCGAGGGGAATATTTTTCACCGTCATCCAAGATATCATTTTGTGTAGAAATAAATTGATAGACTCAGGAAGGGATGGTAAGAGACAAAGCAAATGTAAGGGTTAGAGATGAGGATGGTAGGGTTGGCAGGAATATTGAAAAGGGATTTGGGCGAATGAATCAGATAAAACATTAGGAGCGGGGAATGAGGATTGAGTCATGTGTTTGGGTTCATGCTGATTGGAAGTGGCTGAAATGAAAGGGAATAAAAATCTCGTTATTAAGGTTGAGAGGTTGCTTTTGAGAGTTCTATGGCCCTGTCGAATGAGGAGATCGATCAATGAAACTCATTCTCAATGAAAGTTACCGAGGAGAGGTTGTAAGGGTTTGAAAAGTTCTAGTTAGTGGAAGAAGAAAGAACTGTTGTTGTTATTGTAAGTTAAAATTCAAATTCTGAGGAATTTGGAGAAGATCCATCTAGGGGCAAACGGAGAATATGTAGCATTTCATTAATTAGAAATTATTCATTATGAAAATTAACATTTTAAATATATATTATGGTTATGAGGCAGAAATAGTAAGTAATTATTATATTAATAATTAAAATCATATTCAATCTAGTTTTGATGGTTTGAAAAATATCCCTAATTAATAATATATCTGAATTATTCCATCTATGAACATTTGATCTTCACTCTGATAATGTTAATAATGAGTGTATGATTGGATAAGTATTTTGAACTCAAACAACTATATTACTCTGTAACCTTTCAAAATTTATACTATTTTTAATATATTAAATAAAGTAAAGCAATTGACAGCAACTATTAACAACCAATATAAACAAGAGAAGAGAGTTAAAACTACCTAGAAATTATTAAACATCATTTATATTGAAACAAAAACTGACCTCCAACTCATTATTTATTTTAAACAGAAAGGAGTAAAAATTAACATTAAATACATTTTGAATGTAATAATTTATCAAGATTGTATTAAATGTGAGTTTTAATTATTTTGGAAGGTGAAAAATATTAGTATATGAGGTGAATTTACTAACCATTAAAAAGGTAAATTATGAGAATTGTTATATATATATATAATCACAGAAATAGTTTTTTTTTATTGCATTGCTAAGATACATTACCGATGTTAAGTAATGATGCTATGCAGCTTAATGTGTAAAATTATGATAACTACTGTATCATCAATAGTTTATCAGTGATATTGATCTTTCCCAGGTAGTGATCCTACTTCCTATTTTCTAAAACAATCTTTCCTATGCTGTATACTAGGGAAGATGCTAACACATCACTAAAGCGTTCTTCATTGCAGGGAAACAGTGAGGCATTATATATCACAAGACGCAACAATATTCTACTTCTATACTGGCTAGTAAATCTTATCACAACCACTATCCGATCCAACTGCACCATCCTTCAAACGTGCATTCCTGAAATGCCATCAATAAAAGCAAAGGGAATGGACCAATAATTTGATGGATTGCACTTTGCAAAGAGACCTATCAATATGGCTATAGGTTTTCACGCTCATTCGATTCAAGCCAGATACAACAACTATTCTCCTACATTATGCTCCACCAAAGGCTCCAGAAAAATATATATATATAACTACATTGCTGACCAAGTATAAAAATATCATAGTAGTTCCCCCCCCCCCTCCCTGCTTCCAATTCAGTTTCAGTCGACCTACTCTTATATGTCAACACGAACCTCTCCATTCTCATTCTGCATTCAAGTATCCAACATGAATCAAATCTATCCAAATAGCATTAGTAGGAATGTAAATTATACACACTAGCGCAAAAGGAGTTGCAGATTTGAAGAGCCGAATGTTGTGCCTCATGGTTTTTTACTTGCACACTTTAATATAACCACGAGGCTCTACCCAACCGGAAGATTAAATCCTCATATGCTGAGCAAAATAGCACGTCACTAAATATGTATTATAAAATTTTGCAGCACCTCTTAACTTTTTCAAAGAACCCCAGTATCACAGGGAAGCTGCCGAAAAACAATATCATGCTGCTCTATAGAACTCAAGCATCCATAAAAAAAAAGTACATTAAGAACAGCACAACATAAATGATTAAAAACAACAATCACAATCAAAAGGACAAAGAGAAGTGCTACCAGCATCTGGTCTATTAATCCCCAACTCTTCCTCACTATAAATAGCAAGACCATCACTTGTTTTCTTCCTTGATCGTGAAGGTGCCTGACCAAATAAATCATCTTTCGACCCTCTGACATTCTTCACTTTCTTAAACACCTTCGAATTGTTGTCATTCTTGTTTCCTTCTTCTTTTCCTCTTTCCACCTTTTTTCTCTGCTGCTCAGGCTTCTTCCTCTTCTTGGTCGATGAGAAGATAGCGTCAATTTCATCAACTGGTTTCTTTGATGTTGATGGTGGTGGTTTTTTATGTTGCTTCTCTTTCATTGGCCTTTCTTTTGGTGTAGTAGCTACTTGCTTTGATTTACTCTTTTCTTTATCCATCATTGACAGTTTTGTATCTGCATCAAACAATAAAAATTTAACCGATACATCAACATCCACTAAAGATGTAAAAATAAATAAATAAAATTGGCATATATGATCTCATGCAGTGGGAATTCAATATCAGTTGAGTAAAAGAATCAGAGGCATGAATGAAGAGATGAACTGCTAAATTTTGTGAACATAATTCATCAGTCAAGAAGAGACTCAAGCTAAAATTTTGATACTAAAGCGGATATCTGCAACAGAAGCAGCAGCCAGAGAAAAATTAGAGAATAAGATGACAAACAAGAGATAGAAAAGAACAGGAGAAAAAAGAGTGGCAGCAGGGTGTGCCGCAGCATTTGCCCTCTTATTCTTATCGCTATGGCTACGAAAATGAAACCTGTGGCTACTCCAGTGCTTGCTGTTCACGAGTCCTTGATCAAATTGGATGTGAAAAAGGGGAATCAGAAGATGGCTTTGATTAGTTTTCCACAAGGTGTATCAAATGAAACTAATTTCGGATATAGTTTGACGATGGGAAGTTCTTTGCTCTGATATAGGTAAGAAGGATGAGGGTACAGTTTCATTGGCTACAATGGAATCTTTGATCACTTCAGTGGACATGGAGATTGAGGGAGGTAAGGCAAATACGTCTCAAACTCTCAAGCATGGGGAGGTAGAGTAATTAGTTAGTTTCAGAAAAGACTCAAACTAATCAATCAGAAGCTTAAGCAGCTTAATGATAAGTTTGGCAACATCAGTCAAATAGTCTCTATATAGCCAGAGTAATAAGTGCAGCTTATGGAAGAGACTGATCCTTTGATCCATCCCTCATGGAAGAGAAAAAAGAGGCAGCTTTAGCTAAAGTAGAATATTTCTCTCAATGTGAAGAGAGATTCTTTCACTGGAAATCCAGGAGCCAGCTTTCATTGAGAATGGTACCTCTGGACAACACTCCAGGATCTAGACAAACAGTAGAAAGAGAGGAAGATCCCATCAAACTCTTGTAGAAATCTAAGAATAATTGCTGTTCAGGGTCAATGTCATCCACAATACCTCCAGCTCTAATTATCTACCATGCAATACATACACTTAATTTCTCTGTTGTTGAACTCTAGTAAAGACATGAGAAATATTTCAAATGGAGATGGGAGATGATAAAGTCCCATGTATGAATCGATTAAATAACTCTTTTTCAAGAGGTGACAGCACATAGTTGGGGAAGAAGTTTGGAAAGTAGTGCATGAATTTTTTTAGTTTGGGGCATATGCTCAAGAAGCCTCAATCACTCCTCTCACTCTGATTCCAAAGATAGAGCACGCTGTAAAGATTGAGGATTTTAGACCAACACCTTGTGGAATTGCCTTGTATAATGTGATTTTCTAAGGTGATGGCCAATAGGATGCAAATGCTGTTACCTTTTATCACTGATCAGTCTCAATTTGGGATTGAGAAGGATAGTAACTATGTTGTGATAATGGACGTGAAGCTATTCTACATTTTTTTTATTGCAATCTTAATAGAGAATGATGTTGGTTGGTGGTGCTTATGTTTGGGATACTGGACTTATGAGCTGAATTGGGTGGCTAAGAGTGGGCATAGAAACAAGGGAAGACGTGTTGCATCACAGGCTCTATTTTCCTCAGTTTATCATGTTTCGGAGGAATGCAATCTCAGAATTTTTGAGGGGAAAGCTTCACATCTCACCAGATTTTGAAGAAAATGACTTTGATTAGTATATAGAATCACAAACCGTATGGAGAGTCACCATTTTTGTTCTATAGTTGATTTTGTGGATCATCTAATAAGCCTTTTGGTAGTAGTAACAATACATTACATTACTTACACTACAACGGTAACAGCTACTCATAGTCGAATAGTACAGGATACAAATATTTTATTGCAGGAAGTTGGAAGTTCAAATGGAACAACTATAGTTGCTAGCAACAAGAAACAAATTAAATTCTGTCACACAGCCCCAAACTATGACATCCGCTGATTCCAATGCTAGATCAATTTGAAATTAGCAGCTTAGTTATTAATTTTAGGGTTAATCCAAAAGAGTTGTTATTTGTTTTGTATTCTACTAGGAGGATGTCAGAGCAGGAATCTTGTGCTGGAATTAGTTGTCCTATAAATACATACTGCATTGCATTGTAAGAAATCAATTGGAGATATATCAGATATTAAAGCACCTTAATTCGCCTAGGTTTCAGTGTCATGACAAATGGTATCAAAGTCTTTGATCCTAAAATCAATGAATCCGGAAAATTCAAAAACAAAAATGGACGACATCACAAGGCTCAACCAGATTCATGAACTGAAGTCCCAATATAGTGAGACTCAAACAAATTGCTTATACATACAAACTGATCTTTATCTGGTATCAAAAAATGGAGGTCAAACTAAAGGAATACAGGTGAGAGGAGTGGCAAACAATGGACAAGATTTTAGAGTTGTTGCAGTTTGCATATACATGACAAGGAAAAACATGTATCTGTAGTAGAGTTACCATCATCAGTACCCACACTAATGCCTCCAGGGAGACCTAAGAATGAAGCAAGCAAGAGCAGTAGGAGGTTGCACCCAAGGCCAACGAAAACATGAGGAGAAAGATGCTATTTCAATTTTGACCACTGTTTGACAGTTTTTCAACTCTTCAACATGTTAGCAAGTCAAAAAATCCATATGAATCTACTGGAAGTATGTTGAACATTGCTATCCACCATCAATTCTAGAAAATGATACAACTAAGAACTCTGGGATTTGAAGCAAAGATTGTAGCAGATGTGTCCTTTGGCAGTAAGGATAATCTGAATTCGGCCAAAATAAATCTATTTAATGGCGGTTTGAATTTAGCTTTGGGAACTCAAACCACAATTTTGATCTGGAAGGGTGCTATCACTCCATTACAGATCCGGACATCTTAGTGATGGGGTATGTTGAGTTCTTATGGTCTGCTGCTATACTTACATTTCAGTTATTTTTTGATGGTGATGAGTTGATTCTGATTTTGAAAGCTGGAAACATGGAGATGATTTTGGGAAACGAAACCTTGTTTATCTGTCTTTTTTATCCTGAAGAAAACTTGTTTAGAACTGGTGGTTATGGACTTGAAAATGTAACTGCATCATTTGTTGAGATAAGCAACTTACTCAATGAGATGGAATGGAATGATTTGCTTCTACTAATGCAGGGATATAGTTGCTCAAATTGATTCTAATATCAATTGCTTTCATATTTCTTATATACTCAGCAAATAGTTGCACTGCTTGTCATTCAATTGGTATTGAGGATGCTGGTGCACTTATAAAACTGTTGGAGGACAAGTAAATATTTGTGTCCTCATGGATTTAGCTGCCTTTGCATCAATATTCATGGGTGTTTTGAAGGTCAATTGCTAATTACCATGTTTAATCTTGGTCACATTGCTGAGTACTAATTCATGGGTAATTCAATGGTTGATATTAGTGAGATGAAGGAATACTATTCCAGTGTTGTCATGCTAATATCTTCCCAGAAGGATGCCACTCAAGCACTTACAGTTACAAGGGGATTGAGAAGCTCACAGATCTCATGCATGCGGATCACTTATTTGGATTACAATGCTTCTCAAGAAGATTCTCTGTAAGATTTTCTAAGCTCAATCTTGGCTGACAAGGATCTGTTAGACCTGAGGCTAAGGACAATGGTCATCATAGTTATTTAAAGTTTAGCTCAGTTAGATTCATTTTGAGATTATAAGTGCATTAAGCCTTTTGATCTGTTTTGGCCAAATAGTGCCTCATGGCAAGACATTACCTTCTCTATCAAAACCATCTAGAATTAACGCATCAACTCAGGTTGCTCGACAAAATCTTAGGCATCAAGCTCAACTTAGTGCTTTGTTGATGATCCTTGAAGACAAGGATCTGCTGGGTACAAGGGTAATGTCACTCTGCACCAAACTACCACACTGATTCCAATGCCAGCTTAATTTTAGGGTTAATCCAAAAGATTTGTTCTTTGTTTTGTATTCTGTTAGACGGATGTTAAAGAAGGAATCCTGTGCTTGAATTAGTTGTCCTACAAATATAAACTTGCATTGCATTGTAAGAAATCAATTGAAAATGTATCAAATATGTGACCATCTCTCTCAACTCTCTGAACCCTTCCCCACTCTATATTCTACTCGTCTCCTTCCTCCTCTCTACTTCCTCTTCCCCTCTTCCTCTTATTTCTGCACTTTATCTCAATTACAGCACCTCACTGAATTCCTCTAGGATTCGGTGTTGAAAGAATTTCACAAGCTTGCAATATGAATTAACGAGTTAATAAAAATAGGAGACAAATCTCATAAGCGTAGCCTAAAAATTGAATCCCATTGGAAAGAGATCACAGTCTAGGGAGTTTTTAAGGATTCGCCAAATTTACAAACCTAAGCAATTACAAGATAATACAGAAATAATTAATTAGTAAGCTTTGTAATTGTATCAATTAAGTAAAATAACACATACCTGTTTTTATCAGACACAGGTCAAACGAGTGAGAGTTACAAAAAAAGGAATGGGAGAGACGCTTACGGGGAGGTAAGAGGTGAGAGATAAATACTGATAGGTAGAGAGAAAGAGTGAGATTTAAAGCCTTGAAGTTGAAGGAGAATGAAAGGCTTAGATGAGTTGCACTGTTCACTGATCGCTGCTAGAAGGCTTGTAGCGATGAGACCAAAGAACGAGGGGGAACTGTGAGAATTTTTTAGTTTTAAGTTATTATTTTACAAAAAAACATACTAGCAATTCAACTCCGAGAATTTATTGGGACTATCTAGTCTATCTTTGTTGTTAATTGTATAAAACTTTTTCAAATGAAGGTCGCATGTATATTTGCCGAATTTATTCTCTAACTTCATCCTCTTCTTAAAATGTACTAACCTATAATTTCAATATATTATATTTGGCTCATAATTTGCACTAACTTTTCTATTTTATCATTTTCTTTGGTACAAATGGACTCGAATTATTTATGAGCTACAAATCATATCTAACTCAACCTCGGCAGCATATAAACTAGGCGTTGTTTAAGTATAAGCAACGTACAATTTGTGCATGGCAAATGGTGAGTTAAGAAAGGAGCTGATATAGCTTATTAGTGGATTACTAGTAATTACTATACATTTTGTGTACAACTTACTAAGCACAATTGGTTTGCAAAGATAGTTTGGTTACCAACCACAATTTTTCAATCACAAGCTTTCAAAATTTGTAACAAGTTTAATGACAAATTCTCGAGAATGGAATTGAGAGACATAAAACCAAAAAAGAATTTAGAACAAAAAAAAAATGGACTATGGTGTAAGACATCTCACACAATGTGGCTCAATCATGTCTAAATTTATGGATATAGGACCAAAGAGAGATGTCATAAAGAAGCAAGGCTTTGATGATTTCTATCGAGATACAATGATTAGAAATTGAAGATAACACATCATAACATGATATTTGTATTGAAACCTGTAACCTCATAGATACATTAAAGTATCAAAGAAGACATGATATGCGCATAGCATACATAAATCACATAAATCATACTTATCACCTTCAACTTCAAGAAAACACACATTTCATGATTCCATCATAAACAAAGGTACATAGAAACTTACCTAGGTCTAAAGCCAGCTAAGTGAAATAAGAAAGAGAGGGGGCTCACTAGCTTGAGGATCCACAAGAATGCTTTCCTTCATCGCCGATAAAAATCATAGGAATAGGTTAGAAAACTAATCGAAACATAGAATAATAGGAAAAAAATAAAGGTAAAATTTATCAAAAGTCACTTAAACAATTAAGGTTTACATCAATTTTAGAGAATCCATCCAAATGATAAGTTAGGAACTCAATTTAATTGATTTTAAACCAAAGCTAATTGATTAATATGTGAAGTAAGCAAACACAACTACATTTTAGAAAACTGTTACCAAAAATTAGGGTTTTAAAGCCCATAATACAAATTCAGACAATTCAAAGTAATTAATCCAAATTGAAAGTGTTAGAACACAATTAAGGTCAGATGAACAATTCTATAAAATCACTTTTCGAACTGTCGAATATTTATCCTCAAAGTTAGGAATTAGGTAGATATGTTAATTCTTGTTTTTTAGGAGGTAAAATATCTTTTTTAGATTGCTGGATTTTAGGAGTCAGAATATCTTATCTGTCTTAACTTTTAGTTATATGGATGTCTGTAAATAAATCCTGTACTCTCTCAGAAATATAGAATACAATTTCTCAACTTCCACATGGTATCAGAGCTGGGAAATCCTAAAAAACCCTAGCCGTCTTCCTCCTCACCGGCATCCTCAGATTCACCCAGTATTCTCAGTTTTTCCCAGAAAGTCTCAATTTTTTTTCTCCCTAATGGCGAATGAACAAACCAGTTCCATCTCTGAAACCTCCTCCTCTCCTTTACATAATTCCAACTCTGGAAATTCTGGAATGACTGAAAATACCTCTCTTCTCATCACAAATCATAAACTCAATGGACAAAACTACTTGCAGTGGTCCCAATCCGTCCGGATGTTCATTGGTGGTAGAGGAAAAGAGGATTATTTGTCCCGAGAAACCAATATTCCTCAGGAAAATGATCCAAACTACAAGAAGTGGAAGGCTGAAAATCATCAAATTATGTCTTGGCTCATTAATTCAATGAATGTTGATATTGGTGAAAACTTTCTCCTCTATGAAACTGCTCATGAAATATGGGAAGCGGTGAAAGAAACTTACTCTAGTTCTGATAATACTTCAGAATTTTTGTAGTGGAGGCAATCCTTCATGACCTTCGTCAAGGAGAATTGAAGGTAACACAGTACTTCAATATACTAACCCGACATTGGCAGCAGTTAGATATGTTTGAGTCTCATGAATGGAAATGCCCGGATGATAGGGCATTATATCGAAAGATACTTGAGCAGAAAAGAACTTTTAAGTTTCTGTTGGGTCTAGATAAAAGCTTGGATGAAGTTAGAGGCAGAATAATGGGAACAAAACCTCTTCCTAGTCTTCGAGAGGCATTTTCAGAAGTCCGTTGAGAAGAAAGCAGAAAGAGAGTAATGTTGGGCAACTCACAACCACCTTCAAACCTAGATGGATCTGTCTTCACTACTCAGAGTTCATGGCCCCCAACGCCCGTATACAAACATCAGCCAAGAAAGGGGCGACCTTGGTGTGACCATTGCTCAAAACCTAGTCATACAAAGGAGACTTGTTGGAAGCTACATGGCAAACCAGCAAACTGGAAGCCAACCAAATCAGTCAAAGATAACCGTGCAAGCTCAGCAAGTGTTACTGAAGAACAACAAAGCACAACTGAGACTAGTCCATTCACTAAGGAACAACTAGATATGTTAAAACTGCTGCTGAATAACAACCCTCCACATCTCTCTAGCACTGCAGATGCGGCTAGTTTGCATGCAAACTCAGGTAAACTGCCCTCAAAGCACTGGATTGTTGACTCAGGGGCATCAAATCATATGACAGGAGATAGAACTCTTCTCTATGACTATCAACAGTGTTCCTCTAATCTCAGGGTGAAGATTGCTGATGGCTCTTTATCTAAAGTGGCTGGAACCGGATCGGTTAAATTATTACCTAGAATTATACTTAAATCTGTGTTACATGTTCCAAATCTTGATTGCAACCTCGTTTCCATCAGTAAATTGACTCGTGATAACCATTGCTTAACAACTTCTCCAAATGTGTGTGTTTTTCAGGAGTTGGGTTCGAACAGGAAGATTGGCAGAGCTAAGATGTGTTCTGGTCTATACTTCTTCCAGCCAATCAAATCCATAGTTGCTGCTACAAGTCTTTCTTCCCGTCAGTATGATACTACTTTTTGTCATTCTAATTCAAGTGTCAATATAGATAGTGAAATTATGATGTGGCACTATCGGTTAGGGCATCCAAATTTTTTGTACCTCAAAAAGTTATTTCCTAATTTGTTTATTGATAAAATCCAAGGTCTTTCAATTGTGAGATATGCCAACTTGCAAAACATACTCGATCTGTCTATCTAGGGATTCCCTACCACCCATCAAAACCTTTTGCACTTGTTCATAGTGATATATGGGATCCTTCAAGGGTTAAAAACATTAATGGAGCACGATGGTTTGTAACCTTTATTGATGACCACACCAGACTTACATGGGTATTTCTTATGAAAGAAAAATCTAAACTTACAAGGATATTCCAAACTTGCAATTCTATGATTCAGAATCAATTTGGTACCAATATCAAGATTTTAAGGTCTGATAATGCTAGGGAATATTTTTATTCTGTCCTAGGAGATTAATTGCCTAAACAAGGGATAGTCCAAGTGAGTTCATGTGTCAATACTCCACAGCAAAATAGGGTAGCAGAGAGGAAAAATAGACAACTATTGGAAGTGGCCCGCGCTATTATGTTCTCAACCAATGTGCCAAAATACCTATGGGGGGAAGCTGTTCTTACTTCGGCATATCTCATAAATCGTTTACCATCTCGTGTCCTTCAGTTTAAAACACCTCGCAATGTTCTTATTAATTTTTTCCCTCATGCTCAATTCCTATCTTCAAATCTACCTCCAAAGGTATTTGGATGCTCCGCATTTGTTCATGTCTATTCCCAAAGCAGAAGCAAACTTGATCCACAATCCACAAAATGTGTTTTCATTGGTTACCCAACTCACAAAAAGGGGTATAAATGTTTTTGTCCTATTACTCGAAAAATGTTTGAAACCATGGATGTCACATTCTTTGAAAACAGTCCATATTATTCCAACCTTGAAATTCAGGGGGAGAACACGACAAACTTTCAGCCTTGGTGTTGGGATTCAATACTTGAACACAATTCTGAGTTTATTCCAAGTCAGTCTATTTCTCAAAAACAACCTTTAAGTCCAACTTGTGGATCTATTCCTTCTACACTAGATCAACCATCTCTACCCACATGCTCTAAACAACCAATACCTCAATCTACAACCAAAGAGCTTCTAGTTTATTCTAGGAAGAATAGGCAAACTCAAGAGTTGGTTGAACCCAATACACATCTCACACCTGTCTAAGATTCTGAAATGGATCCAACACCTGCAGAAACTCATACAGATGGGAAGAATGATCAAGATACAAAGGAGATTTCAACAGAAGGAAACTTAGAGCTACCCATTGCTCTAAGAAAAGGTACTCAAACATGTACTCAATATCCAATTAAAGATTTTCTCTCCTATGCAAATCTATCAGGAACCTACAAGGTATTTCTATCAAAGATGGATGAAGTTCAAATTCCAGCAAACATCCAAGAGGCTCTTAGCCACCCAGGATGGAAACAAGCAGTTCAAGAGGAGATTAGTGCGTTGGAGAAAAATGGTACATGGATTATCACCGATCTTCCATCAGGAAAGAAAGCAGTAAGCTGCAAATGGATATTCACTGTGAAGTATAAGGCAGATGGAAACATTGAGAGGCTTAAAGCGCGGCTAGTTGCTAGGGGCTTCACACAGTACTATGGAATTGACTATCAAGAGACATTTGCTCCAGTTGCAAAACTCAATACTATCCAAATACTTCTATCATTGGCTGCAAATCTAGAGTGGTCTCTTCATCAACTAGATATCAAAAATGCATTCTTAATTGGGAATCTTGAAGAGGAGGTTTATATGGAGATTCCATCTGGAGTTCAAGAGAGATATGACAGCAGAAAAGTGTGCAAGCTATTGAAGTCTCTGTATGGACTAAAACAGTCCCCAAGAGCATGGTTTGGTCGGTTCTCAAAGTCAGTAAAACGACATGGCTTTACCCAGTGCCAAGCTGATCACACATTGTTTGTGAAACGATCATCATCAAATAAATTGACAGTTCTTATTGTCTATGTGGATGATATCATTCTAACTGGAGATAATATGGACGAAATAGCAAGGATAAAACAAGCATTAGCTGAAGAATTTGAGGTAAAAGATCTTGGTCCTCTTCGGTATTTTCTAGGAATGGAAGTTGCTCAATCAAAGGAAGGTATATTTGTGTCACAACGCAAGTACACCTTAGATTTACTAAAAGAAACTGGTATGCTTGGCTGTAGACCAGCAAGTACTCCAATGGATTGTAAGAAAAAGTTTGCACAGGAAGAAGGTGGAGTTCCAGTAGAAAAGGGGAGATACCAACGATTGGTTGGAAAACTCATTTACCTCTCTCACACTAGACCAGACATTAGCTTTGCAGTTACCACAGTGAGTCAGTTCATGAATAATCCAATGGAAGAGCATATAGAGGCAGTATATCAAATTCTCAGGTATCTAAAAAGGACTCCTGGAAAGGGGATACTATTTAGAAAAACTGACTGTCAAGATGTAACTCTATACTCTGATGCAGACTGAGCAGGAAGTCAAATAGATAGTAGATCAACCACCGGTTATTGCTCCTTTGTATGGGGAAACCTTGTAACATGGCGAAGTAAAAAGCAGTCAGTTGTCTCTAGGAGCAGTGCTGAATCAGAATTAAGAGCACTTGCAGTTACTATTTGTGAAGGGATATGGATTAGGCGAATAATGACTGAACTGGGTATGGGATTTGGAAAGAACGTTAAGCTCAAATGTGATAACCAAGCAGCTATCGGTATGGCAAAGGATCCAATCCATCATGATCGAACCAAACATGTGACAATTGATAGACATTTCATTGTAGAGAAGATAGAGAATTCTGAAGTACAAGTAACATACATTCCCACTCGAGAGCAGTGCGCAGATATTCTCACAAAAGCTCTTCCAGGACCTAACTTTGAGAGATTGTGTAGCAAGTTGGGCATGTATAATATCTACAACCCAACTTGAGGGGGAGTGTCGAATATTTATCCTCAAAGTTAGGAATTAGGTAGATATGTTAATTCCTATTTTTTAGGAGGTAAAATATCTTTTTTAGATTGCTGGATTTTAGGAGTCAGAATATCTTATCTGTCTTATCTTTTAGTTATATGGATGTCTATAAATAAATCCTATACTCTCTCAGAAATATAGAATACAATTTCTCAACTTCCACACGAACAAACAACTATACATATGACAATTTCATAATTTCATTTGAAAGTTATTGTTTTAGGTTCAAACATACAATTCGGTTAATTTTTATTAATTTATTTAAATTGAATATTTATAAATGCAATTAGACCTATTTTCTAACATATTATATAATCAATTGATTAAAAGAAATAAACAAACATCCAATTTAACACAATCAGCATTTTTAAGTCTGAAATGCAAATCCGGTCAAATCTTGCAAACATATTTAAATTGACAGATTCGAAATAAAATTAAACATATTCTAATACAAATAGTATAGTCAATTCAATAAAATTACTCATAGAACAATCTAATTTAAATCATCAAGAGTTTTGTCCTAAAACTCTAATTCCAATTGATTTTACACAATTTTTCTAAATTGACACTTCTAACATACAATTAAATATATTTTAAAGTATATTATAAAATCAATTGAACAAAACAACACAATTCTGCAATTCAATTTCAATACGCAAGGATTTTGACCTAGAAATCTAATTTAGATTAACTTTGTACAAATTTTTCAAATTAATAATTCCAACATAAAATTAGATAAATTGTAAAATTACGTTATCCCAAATAGCTTAATCAGACAAATATGAGAAATATGTAAATAACCCTCAGAAATCTAATTATCTGTAACCCAATCCAAATCAATTATACAACACATAACAAAAATCACATAGAACTCGCCTGTCTCCTCTCCCCTCTCTCCTAGGGTTCCCGAGTGAGGCACGCCATGGCCAGGAAGAAGAAGTCCCCTTCTTCCACATCGGGTAAGCAGGTTTCGAAGGCATCAGCTCCTGCGACTGAGACGATGACTCAACAGCAGTCTTCGCAGGGCATGATGGTATCTAGTCTTCATGCGAATCTATTGACAGAGAACTTGGGGAATGGGCTGTTCAATGTTGAGATTGCCTCCGCTGAAATGGAGGACCCTGTGTTGAGAAAATCTAACCCTAACACTGGCTCTTCAACCCCCAAGCCAATGGCAACTCTACCTGTAGGGTTTAAGGGGTGTTCGAACCAAACAAATCAGAGCAGAGGAAGGAGTGTGCATATAGAAAACCCTAACCAGCCGACCGCTACCATGAATGAGAGGAAATCTGTTTGGGATCGGCTAGAAGATATCTCCCCTTCCCCTACTCCTTCCTGAAGGGATATCTTGGCAGGGAATCGGAACCCTAGTCAGGGAGAAAAGATCTCTTATATTCCACCTTCCATAAAAATGATTCGTTAAGGGTTAAACTGGATGAGAAGGAGGTGGATTCTGAAGCTGAATTATGGGCAAACACCTTGGTTGGTTATGTTTTTGGTGATGCCCCATCTTATAGTTAGATTTGTGGGTATGTTCAAGCACATTGAAAAGAGGTCCCTTTGCTGCAAATAATCCTTCATGATTCGGGATTCTTCTTGTTTAAGTTCAAAAGTATGGAAGATGCAAATGTCATCCTTGGGCAGCATTGGACTTTCTTCAACAAACCCCTTGTCTTGAAGCTTTAGCATAGGAGGATGAAGATTGATAAGAATGAGACGCAGGTTGTTCCTCTTTGGATTAAGTTCCCTGACTTGCCTCTTGAATATTGGGGTAAATACTCTTTGAGCCGAATAGCTAGTGCAATGGGGAAGCCTCTTTGCACAGACGCCATCACTGTTTCCAAGGAACGTGTGTCTTTCCCAAGGGTGATTGTAGAGATCGATATTAAAAAACCACTCCTGGACTCTATGGTGATTATTGATCCTGAGGGAGGTGAATTAGTTTAGAAAATTGAATATGATTGGAAACCTATTTACTGCCATTTTTGTGACAGGTTTGGTAATGCTGCTTCCACCTGTAAGTATCACAGGTCTATTGACAAGATCTCCAAGGATTCTAGTGGGGAATGGGTGATTGTTAGGGACCACAGAAAAGGTAAAGAGAATGTTCCTATAAATGATGTTGGCAGGGCGGGTTGCGGCGCTGATGTGCTTTGTGTGCATTCCTCATATACCCCTGCCCCTATAGCCAGGGCTAGCCCCCGAGACCCAGGCTCTCAAAACGGTTCTGCCTTTGGTAGACATCAGCGTTTGCAGGAGTCTGTCCTCCTTGGGGTCTCTTTGGACCCTAGTCTGCCCCCTGAGTTGAGAATCATCTCAAGGAACCGACCTGAAATGGAAACTCAAATCTACCCATCTGGCATATCGAGATCTGTGCAGAAACAGTATGCTAGGAGAGGTGCCCAGCAATCCGATCCTGGTGGTCATGATTAGCTCGTGGAATGTCCGTAGTTTGAATAAGGCTTCCAAGCATAAGGAAGTCAGTCTCTTTTGTAGAAGTAATGCTTTATCCTTAGTTTTCTCGAGACAAGAGTAAAAGAAGATAAGTGTAGTAGGGTACTAAATAAAGTTAGGAGAGGTTGGAATAGCATTCATAACTACTCCCAACACCAAAATGGGAGGATTTGGGTCACTTGGGACCCTTGTGTGTGGAATGTCATAGCCATTAGCATGTGTGATCAAGCCATTCTTTGTGAAGTAAACCACTTGATGGGGAATTATTCTTTTCATGTGGGATTCGTTTATGATCTGAATAGTGGTATTGAAAGAAGGAGGCTATGGAATTGGTTGAAGCAGCATAGAATTCTTGGCTCCCCTTGGATCCTTATGAGGGACTTCAATGTGGTCCTATCCTACAGTGAGAAGTTTCAAGGTGACCTGCCAAATTCCACTGATATGAAAGATTTCCAGGATTGTTGTTTAGAGTTGGGGTTATCTGACTTACAAGGGCAAGGAACATTCTATACTTGGTCTGGTAAACGAGGAGGTGTTGCGGAAGTCATGTGTAAATTGGACACAGCTCTGGTTAATATGGAATGGCTGGCATCTTTCCCCTCTTCTGTTGCGGAGTTCCTCAGTCCCCTGGTATCAAATCATAGCCCGGTAGTGGTTAATCTTTGGGTCTCCACTATACAAGGTAAGAAGCCGTTTCGGTTTTTCCAATTCTAGACAGAAGATGAGGCCTTTTTACCCCTAGTGCGCTTTGCTTGGCATCAGCCTTGGCAAGGCAATCTCCTGCTCAGAGTTTGGTCGAGACTGCAAATGCTCAAGATGGACCTCAAGTAGTTGAATAAGGTCAAATATGGTTGTATCGCCCAGAAGGTTACTGTTGTGCATGAGAAGGTGTCTATTCTTCAGAAGAAATTTCTTCGTGACCCTCCCGACCCCCGTCTCAAAGATCAGCTGAACAGCCTTGAGAGCAGGTATGCTCATTTGCTACACTGTGAGGAGATGTTTCTCAGACAAAAAACCTGTATTCAATGGCTGCACTGTGGGGATTCAAATCATAAATTCTTCTATGCAAGGGTGAAGGAGAGGCAAAAGCGGAAAACCATTGCTTACCTTCTAGGAGAGACTGGCAGGGAGATAAGGGGTGCTCAGGAAATTCAGAAGGCCTTCATTGACTATTATAAGCAACTTTTAGGCACTGATGCTCCTTCTAATGGAGTTCTTAACCCATCTATCGTGGATTGCTCTTTAACTTATGCGCAGTTAGCTCTAAATGCTCCTGTTTCCAAAGAGGAGGTCCGAGCAACCGTATTCTCTGTTAGTGACACTAAGGCTCCAGGTGTAGATGGTTACTCAGCAGGTTTCTTCAAAAAGAGTTGGGATATTATTGGAGATGAGTTATTCATGGCTATTAGGGAATTCTTTACTACTGGCTTCCTGCCTAGGAAGGTAAATATTACATCCCTTACCCTGGTGCCAAAAAAGCCTAACCCGCAAAGGGTCACTGACTTCAGACCTATTGCTTATTGCACCATGCTTTATAAGATCATCTTGAAGATTCTTACGCAGAGGCTTCAAGGTATCTTGCCCTCAATCATTGATCTTGCTCAATCTGCTTTCTTGAAAGGGAGAAGTATTGGTGAGAACGTGTTATTGGCTCATGAGTTGGTGAGGAAATATGCTTGAAAAGGGGTCTCCCCCAGACGCATGTTAAAGTTGGACCTCCAAAAGGCTTATGACATGGTCAACTGGAGCTTTGTGAGGAATCTTTTGCTTCTGTATGGTTTTCCTTATCAGTTTGTAAAGCTGGTCACCGCTTGCTTGAATTCTATGGCTTTCTCCCTATATTTAAATGGTGTGCTGACTCCACCTTTTTAGGCAAAAAGAGGGTTGAGGCAGGGAGATCCTCTCTCCCCCTACTTATTTGTCCTTGTCATGGATTACCTGACCAGATGTCTTAAACAGCTATGGACAAATGATATCTTCAAAGGCCACCCTAGATGCAGAGCTTTGAAGATAACAAATCTTAGTTTCGCAGATGACATCCTCTTGTTCTGCCATGGTAATTTACATATTGTCAAGTATCTTAAGGATGTCCTTGATCACTTCTCTGGGATCTCTGGTTTGATCTTAAACCCTCAGAAATTTACTGTCTATTTTGGTGGCGTATCGCCTGATGTTAAAAGATCAATTATTGATCTTCTGGGGTTCTAGGAAGGTACTCTTCCTATTACTTACCTTGGCCTACCTCTAACCTCGTCCAGAATCTCGGCTAGTCTACTCCAACCTATGTTGGAAAAGGCAACAACTCGACTTAGACATTGGAGCACTATTTATTTATCTTATGCGGGGAGACTACAGCTTATCAAGTCGGTTTTGTTTAGCATACAACTATACTTCAGCCAGGTGATCCTTTTACCTAGAAAGGTCCTCCATCAGTTCGTGAGTCTCTGCCGAAATTTTCTTTGGTTAGGAAAGATACATGTTAGAAGACGAGCCCTGGTTTCGTGGGAACAGATTTGTACCCCCAAGGCAGAGGGTGGTCTAGGTTTACTTAACCTGGAAATTTGGAATCAGTGTGTCTTGGGTAAGCTACTTTGGAACATTGCTACTAAGAAGAATTCGCTTTAGGTGAAGTCGATTCATGTTGTTTACCTTAAGAATACAAGTGTGTGGGAGTATAAGCCCACTACTTATACTTCTTGGTTGTTTCAGAAAATCCTTCTTGTACGCTCTCAATTACAAAGGTTATTACATTTGAGGTGGTTAAATGGTTACCCTAAATATAGCATCAAAGCTGCTTATGATGCTGTGCGGCCCAAATAGGATAACCAAAAGTGGCCCAAGCTTGTGTGGAACTCCCTTAACTTGCCAAGATATAGTTTCCTTCTTTGGCTGGCGTTCAAGGACAGTTTGATGACTAAAGCTAAGCTTCGGGAGATTGGTATGGATGTATCGGAGCAGTGTGTGTTTTGCCAGCAGGATCTAGAAACCCCGGACCACTTGTTTGTCCACTGCCCTATTACAACGGCTATATGGATAAAAATTCGAAGATGTGCCGACAGAAGGGACCCTATCCAAGGGTGGCAACAAGAGGTGCAATCTTTGTTGAAAATATCTAGACAAAATAGACAGAAAAAAAAGGTCCTAGGAGCTCTTTTTTCATCTTATATTGTAAATGTATGGTATGAGAGGAACTTGAGAGTTTTTAAAAACCGTAGTAGGGATGTAGATGGTATCAGTCAAGCTATTGTCTTAACTATAGCTAGATGTTTAATGCAGCCACATTATAAGGCTAAATTCCAAAAGTGGGCTGATCTTGCTGACTCTATGGTAGGTTGATCTCAAGATTGTATCTTTCTCCATTTCATAAGTAATAAAAAATTTTACTTATCCAAAAAAAAATTATACATGACATACATACATAATTAAACAATTAATTTAACTTAAGTACACTAAATCTATACAAAATCAATAAAAATCAAAGTTAGGGTTTTCAAAAATTTATACCAAATAAAAATTTGAGAATCCGAGTAGGTGAAGACGGAGGAAGCTTCGTCGGAGGTCGCGTAACGTTCGCCCGTGGTCGGTTGGGCTCGCAGAGGCCGGACGGTGGCACGACCTGATGATGTTGCCCGTCGCAGATGCTCGCTCGCTGTTGTTGCTATGGTTGGTATTGGAAGGGCAACGACGAGGCGGGAGGTCGGAGCGGCCGGTGGTTGTGTGTGGCGTGGTGGCGTGGCGAGTCGGGGGATCTGGTTTGCACGCAGGGGAAAAATAGAAAGGGCAAGGAGGGAAAGGAGGGGTCGGGATGGGGGCCGGTTAGGTATTTTTTTTTTTAAAAAAAAACTAACACATACACATATTGGAAGATACAAATAAATATTAATGTATTATTTTTATCCAAAATTATTTAACAAAAAATATTTTGTAAAAATTCAAAATTATAAAATTAATCAAAAAAATTTATTAAAATATTTTGAAAAAGAAATTAGAAGAAAATAACAACGAACGATAAAAATTGTACTATTTAAAAAAATACATAATATAATAACAAAAAATATATAAAACTATCAAAAAAAATTATTTAAATCAAATTTTAAGAAATTAGAATAAATATAAATAATTTTGTAAAAATTTATTCTGTAAACTAAAAAGCAAAAAATGACAGAAAATTAATTTGAAAATAAAATCATAAATATGTTAGAAAAATCTTTAATTTAAAATTTTTCTAAGGCTGTATCGACTTCAAAAAAAAATATATATATATATGATTTATTTGAAACTATTAAGCAAAGATTATTTCATAAAACCTTAAATTATAATATTAATAAAAAAAAGTTATTAGAAGATTTTGGGAAAGAAAATAACGAGCAAATTTGTATTATTTAGGAAAATACATAATACGATAACGAAAAATATTTAATACTATATGAAAAAAAATATCTAAATCACATTTTAGGAAAGTGGAATTAATTTAAATAATTTTCTAAAAAGATTTTCTGTAAAATAAAAAGCAAAAAATGAAAGAAAATTAATTTTGAAAATAAAATCATAAATATGTCAGAAAAATCTTTAATTTAACTTTTTTCGAAGATCTTATTGACTTAGTAAAAAGAGATCAATTCAACAAAAAAATATTTTTTTATGGATAAAAATTATTAAAATAATTTTACTACTTTAAAGGAGATTTTATAATTTGAACAATTTATTTTGTTAATGAAATATAACTCCAAAATAAAGTTGTAATCACATAAAGAAGTTGTAATTGAAATGAATTTAAAATATTAAAAATCAAAACATGCAACAAAATAAAAATATATTTTTAATGAAAAATTAAAATTATATAAATTTAATAAAAGTCATGGTCGCGAATGAATTTATCTAAAATGATATGCAACAACAATGATTAACTCAATTCTAATATAATTTCAAAATCGTTGATAAAATTACAAAACGAATCAAAACTAAAATAACTAAGCACTTTCATCAAATTATGTTAATAAAATCATTAAGTTTACGAATCTAAATTTGAAAAACACAAGGTATTATAGTTCCATCCGCAATAAGGATTTAGATAGGGAGATTTTATCCCTCCATATATGTTCATTCTCTTTGCAAAAGCATTTTCAAGTCTTGTTAACCATGTTGTATCTAATAGGAAATTAAACAATGTGAAGATTTGTAGATGAGCCCCGATGGTATATCTCATCTCCTCTTCGTGTATGGAAATTAGTATTTTTTTTGCTAAAGCCACGGAAACAAAGTCTAATATCCCATCTTGTTATAAAAATTTTGGTGTCTAATTTTGATTTGCAACTATGATCAGATTTGAGATAAAGTTAGATTTGAAATGAAGTTGGAAAACTAAATTAAATAAGTTTTTCAAGCAAACTGATCAACTGATTTACTATTTCAGCAAAACAGTTTTTCTCGACCAAACTGGTCGGTTGGTTGAGGAATTGATCGATTGATCTATAGAATAGTCAAACTGATCAACTAGTTTGTCAAGGTGGGTATATTTTGGAAACTCAATTTTTCGGAATTTTCATATACTAAAATGGAATCTTAATAACCCATTTTGAATTTCCCATAAAAGATTTTTAACCTTTTTTATGATGCATTTGACCTGAAAATACTACCTCAGATAGATCTAAGGAGTCGATTGGGACAATTAAGGAGGGGAGATGACCTCAACTTTGTCTTCTTCTACCTCTCTCCTTTGTACATTTATGAGATCATTACTTCAATCTCAAATCCGATTCTGCTTAGCTGAGAGATTCCTTCCACGTTGACCTTCCATTTTTCCTCTTGTGTATTGCGTTTCTAGACCAATTGACCTACACTCCTCCAGAATCACCATTTGAGCTAAAAGGATAGATCAACATATATTGGATGAAATATGTCCGTTAAACTCGAATTTGAACGGTAAGAATTAGGGTTTTCAATCTGCTCCTTATTACACTTGTGATTTATATTGATTTGTTGGCTATAAATAGCCCTAATTGTCCCTTTTATTCACTTTTCTTTCAGCCACGGAAATACTCTAACTCTCTAGTATTTGTTGGCTAGTAGTGGGCCTACCTCATACTGGGTTTGAGGCTTGAGAGCATGGATAATCAAAGGTTTATATGAGGTATATGACAAACTATAGTTTTGGGGTCACGCCCTAACTGGTTTATACTATAATAGGTTGTATTCTTATTTAATAATTCTCCCTATATTTGACTATGTCGGGGGCTATCAAGGTCCTATGTTGTAAAAAAAAAAGTTTGTGTAACTTGATCTTGTGCACTCTACTTTGGTTGGTTTGGTTTTAGCCTTGTATCTAATATGGGACAAGCGACTGACGTCTATGATGTGTTAGGTACAACACTATCACCCCATTTTTCCTAGGTGTGTTTAGTATTTACCACTTCCGCACTATTTTAAAATGAATTTTTTTTATAGTAAAAAATGGGGGTGTTACATAATTTTTCACAAATGGAGGAGTATCCTTAGTACTCATGAGGTGGACTTAAATCAAATGATAAACTTCCAGAAGTCAGAAATGTTATTCAACCCAGGTGTCCTAGAGGAGGAACTAAATATCCTAAAAGGGTAGATGGGGGGTAAAGGAGGTGGAGAAGTATGGAAGGTGTCTAAGGCTCCCAACTATGGTTGGGAAATCAAAGAAAGAATCTTTCTCAGCCTTAAATGATAGACTCAAACACAAGCAGCAAGGGTGGAAGTATGGTTGTCTTTCAAAAGTAGGTAAGGAGTTTTTGATAAAGGTTATGTCCTAAGCTACCAACCACTCTTTTCATGGAGCTCTAAAGTATTCTGGCTCAATTTTGGTGGGGAAGCACAACGTGAAACAAAAAAATTCACTAGATGAGCTTGGACAGGATGTCTCATCATAAAGAAGATGGTGGTATGGGATTTAAAATTTTGGAGTGGTTTAACACAGCATTGCTTGGCAACAAAACCATCCTATGTGGTGATGGACAAGCAATCCTTTATCTACAAATTGTGGAAGGCTCGGTATTTTCCCTGGTGCAAGTTTTTGCATGCCCCTCTAGGCCATGCACTTAGCTTCACATCGTGAAGTATATAGGAGGTGAGATAGGTTGCAAAAGCTGGGTTATAGTGGATCATTGGTAACAAGCAAAGGATAAATGTATGTAACGATAAGTGGATTCCAAGCCACTTTGGCTTTAGACTGTTTTCCCCTAGGCAACAATATAATGAGAACTCATGTTTAGCAGACTTGTTGTGGTAGGACAGTAAAAGCTAGGACACTGTTTTGCTCAACCAGCTTTTTTATATTGCCAGATGTGGAACAAATTAGGCATATCCCAATAATGGGGAAGGATTTTCAAGATCACAGAACATGGTTCTTCACCTTGAGCAAGTTGTACTCTATGAAGAGTGCTTACTAGGTGATCTGCCAAATGCATTAAGGGAAGATATGGGCCTCTCTATAGCTAACCCTAACCTATTATGGCATAAGATATGGACTACTTAGATGTTACCTCTAGTGCACACTTTCATGTGGGGCTCATGTAATGATATCCTCCCTATTAGTACCAAACTATACACTAGGGGTCGGGGTGTCAACCCTCAGTGCATCTTCTGTGGGCAGTTGGAGACAATGATTCATGCTTTGTTGGATTACCTAGTAGTTAGGGAGTTGTGGAAATGGTGTCTAGTGCAACTAAAATGGGAGAAATATTTCTCTTTGGTTCATGAATTGTTCGAATGAGAGTGTTGTTTGGATGTGTTTGAGACCACTAATATTTTCAACTTTGCTTGGGCCCTTTGATGGGTACAAAATGACATGATATTTAGGGGGTTTTGGAGACATCAAGGAGATTCACAACTATGCTGAGAACTTGTTGTGTATACAATAAGATGACAAAGAAAACCTGAAGTGACGTGAGGATCAGGCAAAGTGGTTGCCCCCTCAAGTGGGCACGTTGAAAGTCAACGTAGACGTAGGCTAAGATGAATGGGGATATTTATACATGGGTATGATATGTAGATATCATGATGGAAAGATTATGGTGGCTGAGAGAAACCAATTGGGTAACATCGAACTATTAAGGAGGTATTGTGACCTAAGTAGGGTTTTTGAGACCTAGGGACATTTTGGTCAATACTGTAAAAAGTGGCAGGTAGGGTGATTTAGGACATTAATTGGCCTAAAATAGGTTGGAGATACTACATGAAATAACTGTGGCAAAAATAAAGGGGTTTATGGTAAAGATTATAATACTCCAAAATATTTGCATAGAAATAATAATAAAATAATAAATTAAATTAAATATATGTATATATAATAATAATAATAATAAAAGATTTAAAATATATTATTTAGCCTAATTTTGAGACATTATTTTACTTATCTAACTTAAAATAAGTTATAGGCCAATTATAACAAAACCCTCTCTTTCTCCCTTTCCTTTTCCTCCCCAACCTTACAAAGAACAGGTCGCACCTCCCCTGCACCACCACCACCACCGACCCACTCCTTACCTCCACACCACCACTTGTAACACCCCCAAAATTCACTACTGAAAATTTTTATTTTATTAAAAAGGAATAGCGGAAGCAAAATATCAAACTGTGAATTCTGGGGATATTACCGCCACACTTAGTACCAAACAAGTTCACTCCTACTATTCTAGTACCAAGTGTTAAAGCTAAAAGTGTAAAATACAATTTACGAAAACTCAAACCATAGTTGAATCAGAGTAGCATAGTAAAATATTTACAAGAATAGGATCCACCGATGGTGGTTACAAGAATATAGATTACATTTAAATCAGGGGTTAAGAGAGAAATAATGAAACCCTATAAGTCCGGATAACTTCCTTACGCTCTTTCTCATTGCCCACTTGAACAATATCTAAAATAGACCTGCAAGGGACACTGCCCATTGAATAGGTAGGGGCCCCATGAATGGAACCCTTCAGTACTATGGTAATGAGTAATCCTTTAAAACACACTAAGAAGCAGGCCCGCAATGCAACACATGATACATAGCTATATACATATATGATAAGGTATGCATACACAACTTTCACATACTTAATAAGTCCATAAAATGTTAACAGGCCAAAACGTACAATCAATACTTCTGGGCCTTAAGCCATTTGTCCAACATTAATCAAACATCTCGGATTATAAAAATCCATGTGAGTGCGGGAACCCCACTATTATAGCCAATGGATCGGAATACATATAGGGTAAAACGCTCCTGACCACTATTATTGTTGGTGGACTAGTCTCCAGGACATAACACTCCTGACCACTATTATTAGCCGGTGGACCGGTCTAGCTCTGACTCACATGGTGTTTCACTATAATTACTTTGTGTCTTTCCCATATCTTATCATTATTACGTTCGGTTTGTTGAGCGCAGAATCCCCCACTATTATAGCCGATGGACTAGAAATCATGCAGGGCAAAATGCTTCTGGCCACTATTATTCGCCGGTGGACCAGTCATGTAGGGCACCCCTACTCCTAACCACTATTATTCGTCAGTAGACCGGTCTGGGTCTTGCTCAACAATCTTCCTCTTTAAGTGATTAGTATCTTATTCGTATCTTATTCGAAAGTATTTCACCCTTGACATACATGTCTACTTTTATTCTCCCGAGAGGGCCCGTCCCGTATCTTGAGACCTTTACGCCTCTTATCACACCCCGACATCCATTCCTCCTTACATTTACTCATAATAAAGACCCAACTCCTAAGGGTGGTTGAGACACATCACCTTATGACATTCAAATTCTCTCACTACCACTCTCTAGGGTTTTCCCTTGAAACCCTAGTTGGACCTATGTGGCTCAACCTTTCTTTTATCGTCCAATACCTCATCTCATTTGGATTCAACCCAAAACCCATCACTCTACTCACCAATTATACATGTGACCGTGAAACCCTAGTTGGCCGCTCAAACCTTAGCACCTTCCTTATGTAAGGATCATCCCATGCAAACCCTAGGAATTTCCCATGCAAGAGTCACATCACTTGTTCATTTTGATCATAACCTCCTTTTATTTTTTCCCTCATGGATCGTGAAATAATTAGGTCAATCTCATATTCCTTAAATCAACTCACTTCCCTTTGGTTAAATTAATTCCCCTCTTTCCCTTTTTATCTTTTCATCTCCTATCATATTATTAAATTTCCTAGCATGCATGTCCCGGAGGATCACATCATATAATATCATAAGCACAACATAACAATCATTATGTACATGCCATAAGGAATTCATATAAGCATACCTCACTCCAAGCTGCGCTACAAGTAATTAGTCATTATAATAATAAAGTACACAACATGGCATAACGCATGACACACGAGGCACATATCACACGCATAGTTGTTCTTAGCCACATCCTTACTCGGTTTAGGTTACCAAGTTATCTCCCACACTTATTAGGTCACCAGTTACCCTCCATAATTGTTACACTTATCATATTTTTCATTTGGTTTGTTAGATTACCAAATCACCCTTCTCCTTTTTTTTATAATTACCAAATTACCCTTTAGTTGGTTAAATTACCAAATTACCCTTCTTCATTATCATAATTACCAATTTACCCTTCTCCATTGTCATAATTACCAATTTACCCTTCTCCATTATCATAATTACCAAATTACCCTGTAGTTGGTTAAATTACCAATTTGCCCTTCTACATTATCATAATTACCAAACTATCCTTCTCCATTATCAAAATTACCAACTTACCCTTTAGTTGGTTAAATTACCAATTTGCCCTTCTCTGTTATCATAATTACCAAATTACCTTTATCCATTATCATAACTACCAAATTGCCCTTCTGTTGGTTAAATTACCAAATTACCCTTCTCCATTATCATAATTACCAAACTACCCTTATCCATTATCAAAATTTCCAAATTACCCTTTGGTTGGTTAAATTACCAAATTGCCCTTCTTCATTATCATAATCACCAATTTACCCTTCTCTATTATTATAATTACCAGACTACCCTTCTCGTTATCATAATTACCAAATTACCCTTTGATTGGTTAAATTACCAAATTACCCTTCTCCATTATGATAATTACCATATTGCCCTTCTCCATTATTATGATTACCATTTTATCCTTTTTCATTATTATAATTACCATTTTACCCTTTTACTTGCAAAATTACCATTTTACCCTTTACTTCCAAAATTACCATAATACCCTTAACTTCCAAATTTACCATAACACCCTTTTACTTATAAAATTACCATTTGATCCCTATACTTACAAAATTACTATTTTACCCTTTACTTCCAAAATTACCATAATACTCTTAACTTCTAAAATTACCATAATACCCTTTTACTTATAAAATTACCATTTTACCCTTCTCTTCCAAAATTACAATAATACACCCTTTTCTTACAAAATTACCATTTTATTTAAATTATCATCCCTACATGAAATAATAATATTAATACTCCATTCTCATTATCCAACTCCACCAATTATTATATTTCAACATAATACCCATTGACCACTACACATATTAGGCCACACTCTTGCACAAGATATGTTACTAAAATGCCCCTAAGGCTCACGACAATATTATTCACACATCAATGGTTGCAATAACATATTATAACATGGATAAGTGCTTAACACTTTCTTGAATAACAAAACTCTTTCCTTAAGCATTTCTTCCATACATGGCATATAAACTAGCATACTTTCCTTTTATCAATCAATACAAGAAACTACATATGTTATGTTAAACAACATATATCAATCATAATAACATATTAAAAACCCAAATGTGCTAACATATGTTTATCCATGTGTTTAAGTAGGTTTTAACGATTACCTTAATTCCTGCAAAATCAAACCTTACCGGTGCCCCGGTTATAGATTCAAGCTTTGATTACCAAAACCAATACCTAAAAATAATATCAATACTTATCATATTAGAAATAAGAAAACCAAAGCATAAGACTTTTTAAAACTTAATTAATGAAATACTTAACTTAAGATGTTATTATACCTTAAAATCATTAACTAAAATAACTCAAAGGAAGGCAACAAATCAACTACTCATGTAGCATGAGCTGCATGCAAGGCAAGGAAGAAAAAGGGGTTGTAGGGAGGTTGCTGGGAAGGGAGAAAAAGAAGGGAAAAAGAAGAGGGGAGGAAGAAGGGGGCCGCAAGGGGAAGAAGGGAAAGTGGTATGAAAGGGGAAGAAGGGGTGCTAATTTTGGGTTAGCGTTTTGGGGCTAGAAAAAGGGTAGATGGAGGAGGATTTAGGGCAAGGGAAGGGTGCAGGGGTGTAGAGGGGGTGTAGGTGGTGGTCGAGGATGGGTCGTTGGTGGCTAAGGGCGGCGAGGCTACGAAGGTGGTTGCCGAGGTGGAGGTGGCTGAGAAGGAAGGAAAAGGAAGGAGAAAAATGAGGGGCTGTAAGGGTTGGTTTCGGCCAAAGGAGGTGAGGGGGTCGTAGGGGAGATTGTAGGGAGTGGGTTGGTAGCTTAGGAGGTGGTAGAGGCGAGGGGACGGCGGCAGAAGGAGGGGTTGTAGGGAGGTTGCTGGGAAGGGAGAAAAAGAAGGGAAAAAGAAGAGGGGAGGAAGAAGGGGGCCGCAAGGTGGCTTGGAGGGTGTTGTGGCGGTGCAGGGCTGAGGTAGAGGGTGGAAAGAGGGTGGTGCAGGGGGTCGGTGCGGCGGTGGAAGCGGCAAGGGAGGTGGCGGTGCAAAATAAGGATGGAAATGGAAGGAGAAGGAAACGAGAGAAAGAAGTTGGGGGGGGGGGGGGGGAATGGCTTGAAGGAAAATGGGGTAAGACAGAGGCTGTTGAAGAGAAGAAAAGGAAGAGGGAGAGAAAGGGGAGGTAAGTGGCTCGGTAGGGTGGCAGCAAGGTGGTAAGTGGCCGATCAGGTGACGGGGAGAGGGAAGGGGAGAAGAGAAAGAAAGGGGGCATGCGCAAGGTGAGAGGGGGTTGGTCGGGTCGAGGAGAGGTAGGAAAATGGCAAAGGAGAGAGAGGGAGGTAGGGGCAAGTGCGTTGCAGGCTGGGGTGGTAGCTGTAGGGGTGTGGAGGAGTTGGTTGGGCATGGCTCAGTGTAACACTCCCAATTTCACTCCGGAAAAATTTTTTTTTTGAAAGATTAAAGCGGAAGCTAGGAGCGAATTTGAGAAATGTTACCGCCACATCTAACACAAGATAAATGTCAACCATCTATCTCATGTTAGATGCAAGGCTAAAACCTGTCAAACAATTAAATCCGAATAGTAAAAACTTAACAGAGTACGAGAAATTTAAAGTCAATTACAAAACCTTTAGAAATCTAAATACAATACTTGCAACTTCTAAAGGTGAATACAATTAAACAAAACAAATCCCGAAGAATAAAAATCCGGATCGCCTACTCACTCAAGGCAAGTCTTCCACCCCAACTCAGTATCAACCTATCGTACGTAAATTTTGCTCCCACGCAAACGTTACACATCCCACACAACCTCTCGAACTTTTCATACAACCCTAAATCCCATACAATCATTAACTCCCATGCAAAACCCTAATTCCACCATGCAGACCCGAGTACCACCATCAAAACATTAATACCACCATACAACCATAATACCACCATGCAAACCCTAATACCGCCATAAGCCACCATACAAACCCTAATACCACCATGCGAACCCTAATACCACCATCCCAACCATAATACCACCATGCAAACCCTAATACCACCATAAGCCATTAATACCATTGTGCAATCATTAATACTACCATACGAACATTAATACCACCATACAAACCCTAATACCATCATACAACATTAATACCTCCATAAAATCATAAATACCACCATACAACCCGAATACCACCATGCGAACCATTAGTACCGCCCTAGAACATTAATACTATCATACAAACTTCAAGACTCCCATGATGGTTCCCAACTCATATTACCATTTATCCTATTATGCATGTCCTAGGGGGCCATAACATAATACATCATAAACATCATACATATACATGTCATGCTCATATCATGGGAACACATACAACATACCTCAATCTCCAAGCTGCGCTACACATAAGGCAAGTTATACACAAATCATATAATTCATGGCATAGCATGGCATACACAACATTCAACACATCCATGTCACACATAGCACAAGGCCATTAGCTTCGACCTTACTAAACACCCACAAGTAGAGGTAAGTAGAGACTTACACGGATCCGAAGCTAGCTAAGCGACGTAAGAGGGAGAGAGATCCCTAGCTCGTGGATCCACGAGAAAGCTTTCCTAGATCCGATAGAAATCGAAAACTAAATTAGAAACTATCCTATCAATCAATAATTCACATACTCTAATTAAATACGCATAAACAACACAAATGATCTCTCTTAGAAAACGTGTCCAAAGCTTAGAACTTAAAAGCATAGCTTTGTTAAGATTTAAGGTTAAAACTAAATAAAAGCGGATTAATACAAATATCCCTTGGGACACTTCAACATAATTTGGAAAGCCCGAAAAGAATAATCGATCATAAGTTAATTTATCGAAAATAACTTATTTATTAGATTTTATAACTAAATAGGTAATCCAACCGTTTACATAGAACCAAATTCAAACCGATTAGGTTAAAACAGAATTTAAATGGTTTAAAACCCAAAGATAGAATTCGATTAGATAAATACACGTAGCAAAAAATCAATTTTATAAAATCATCCCCGAAAATTAGGGTTTTTAATACTTAAACCACAAATCGGCCAAGTCACTTTGATTACCTCAAATTGATAGTTTAAAACACAATTAAACTAATTTTAGATAAATCTAGACAATCAAATTCAACAAACGATCTTCCGATAAATCAATTCCAGATGATCAATTTTCAAAATTAGGGTTTTAGAGTCTACGACATAAACACAGGTAATTCAAATCAATTAATTCTAATTAAAGGTATTAGAATACAATTAGGCTCATTTCAACTACTTTTATAAATTTAATTTTAGAAAACAACTATACAAATAACCAATTTCATAATCTCACTTAAAAATCTAGGGTTTTAAGCCCGAAAATATGATTCGGTAAAATTCTATAAATTTAATCAAATTGAATGTTTAGAAATGAAATTAAACACATTTTATAACATATCAAATAATCAATTGCTCAAAACCGACAAAAGAAATACACAATTTAGCCCAATTAGGGTTTTTGAGCCCGGAACGCAAATCCGATTAATTATTGCCAAAACATATCAATTTACGGTTCGGAAATGTAATTAAACATATTCTAATGTAATTTATATAGTCAATTGAATAAAATAACCCGATTACCCAAACCAATTTAAACCCGCGGGAGTTTTGACCTAAAAATCCAATTCCGGTCAATTACGCACAATTTTCCCAATTCAACACTTCTAATATAAAATTAAATATATTTTAAACAATATTATAAAATCAATTGAGCGGAACGACTCAATTATACGACCCAATTTCATTACACCCAAAATTTGACCTAGGAATCAAATTCAGATAAAACCTGCATAAATTTCTCAAATTGACGGTTCCAAAATGAAATTGGATACATTTTAAAACATATTGTATAATTAATTTGTCCAAAACCGCGAAAACGAATGAATCCGAAAAATTTGGGCATAACCCGGCTAAAAATCCAATTTTTCCAAAATTTCCAACACAACCACACAATTAACCTATCCAAATCAATCTTACAGCACATATATACACAATCAAACAATCAATTTAGCTTTTTATAAGCTAATTCATACCCAATTAATTAAAACAAGAGTTAGGGTTTTTCGGAAATTATACCAAACGAAAAACCGACAAATCGGGACAAGGGAAGGTCGGGGAAGCTTCGCTGGAGGTCGAATAGTGCTCGCCGGTGGTCAGCGTGGCTCGCCGGTGGCCGGACGGTGGCACGGCCGGTGCGGCTCGCTGTTGCACGCTTCGATGCTGCTATGCTGTCGCCCGCTGCTGCCGCCCGCCGCTGCTGTGCGTCGATTGTGGTGGCGGTCGTCCGACGAGGGAGGAGCAGGAAGGAGGAGGCCGGTCGCCGGAGAAAAAGGACGGGAGAAGGAGGCGGCTAGGGTTTCGGGGCAGGGACAAGGCGCAGGGGCCAGGGGGTCGGGGCTGGGAGAAAGGGAGCCGGGAAAGGGAAGAGAGAAAGAAAAAAGAAGAGAGGGGGGGCTCGGGTCCCGACAGGTTTGATTTTTTTTTTTTTTTTCAAAATAAGTATCAAATAAAATATTAAAATTTTAAAAATTAATATCGGGAGATTTTATCTAAAATTTATTAAATAAAAATTATTTCGAAACGATCCGAACACTTAAAATAAATAAAAGGACCATATATAGAATTTCAGAAACATTTTCGAAAGGATTAACCAACGAACATAAAATTTATATTATTTACGAAAGTACATTATAAGACCCCGAAAAATTATTTAAAAACATATACTAAAATATTTAAATCAAATTCGAATAAACCAAGACTAATTTAAATAATTTCCGAAATCGATTTTCCGTAAACCAAAAAGCATAAAACGAAAGGGAATTAATTTCAGAAAGAATTTCATAAATAAACTCCGAAATCTTTTTAATTTAAACTTTCCGAAAATATTAACGATTACCGAAACGAATAAATTTAAAGTCAGAAATATTTTCTACGGATAAAATCATTAAAATAAATTTAACTATTTAAACGAAAAATTCTATAATTAAATAATATATTTCATCAACGAAATATAACTCCAGAGTAAAGTCAAAATTACGCGACAAAGTTATAATCGGAAACAAATCTAAAATATTAAAAATAAAAAATATGAGAAACAACGAAAATACATATTTTTAACCGATAATCAAATTCATAAGAATATAATAAAATCATTGCCGTGAACGAATTTGTCTAGAATGGTTCGCAACGATAATGATTAATTACATTCAATTATGAATTTGAAAACATCGATAAATCCGTAAAACGAATCGAAATTAAAATAATTAATTATTTACATCAAATTACGCTAATAAAATCATTAACTTAATAAATCTGGATTTAAAAAATACGGGGTATTACACTCAGGGTGGTTGATGTAGTGCAGGTTGGGGCAGAAGGTAGAAGAAGAAAGAAAGGGAGAGGAGGGCAGGCCAGCGAAGGGGGGAGAAAGAAAATTGGGTTGGCTAGGTCTAGGGGGAGAAGGAAGGAAAAAGAATGGAGTTTTGGGCTGGGCATGCATGCACTGGAGATGGAGGGGAGAAAGGGAGAGATGGGCCAGCGGCCCAGTCCCGTAAGGGAGGGGGAGGCAGGCTTGGTGTGGGCGGCCTGAAGGGAGAAAAAAAAAGGAAAAAGAAGGAAAGGAGAAAAAGGAGGAAAAGGAGAAAGAAAAGAAAAAAGGGGAAAAAAAGAAAAGGAAAAAAATATAGGAAAATTATAATAATTTAATTTATAAATTAATAGAGTGTAATATTTTTTTTGATAATAAATTTATTTAATAATTTAATTTAATTTAATTTAATTTATGGGTTAAAAAAGGATAATTTTAGTAATATATTGGTTTAAAAAATTATTTAAATAAAATGATTATGATAAAATAATAAAGTATTTATTTTAATTTATTAAATATCCCTTTCCAACTTTATTTACTCAAAAAATCCGTAAAATAATTAAATTAAATAATTTTAAAATCTAATTTTTCCAAATAAAAGCTATTTATTATATTACAGGTTTTTAATATTTTGGGGATTACACCGCTATACCTCAGCCACCCTACACAGGTGCCCAACCTATGCAGCCAACCCAAAACACCTCCTTCTCCCCTCTATTTCCCCTCGTTTCTCCTCCCTCCTCTCGGCTGTGCCACCACCTGCCTCTCCCTCCACTAGCCTACCTGGTGCCGACATCACCCTCAACCCCAAGCAGCTAACCCAACCCCCACCAATTTTCACAACAAAACCAAACCCCACCTTACGTCGCCGCCACTACTGCCGTCGTACCGCCACTCCACTCCTCTCACCCATTCTGGTCACCACCACTTCCCTTCCTCCCTTTTGAGTTTCATTTGAATAGATTTCTTCTTCTTCTTCTTCTTATTATTATTATTATTATTATTATTATTATTATTATTATTATTATTATTATTATTATATTTAAAAAAGGAAGAAAAAGGATAAGATATCCTGAGTTTGGATATTTCCATTTTTAGGTACTATTCCAGTGACAATAGGAGAGTAGGTGTAGGTTATTCTTACTTAAAGACTGAAACCATTTCGGTAAAGACACATTATTTTTAGGTACTATTTCGGTGACAATAGGAGAGTCGGTGTAGGCTATTCTTACTTAAAGACTGGAACCATTTCGGTAAGGATACAGTCATAGTTAAGGCCTTGTTTTTGTTAAAATGTGACTTTATTATTTGTTAAGTGAATACTTGCATGAAATGTTACATGTTCTAGGGTTGTATGTGTAGCTTGACTTGCAGAGACTAAAGGTAAGAATATGTGTGGAAATGATTGTGTTGGTTCATGTGTTAATGTGTAATTCTATTATATGGTATTGCATGTTTTGGAATATTGAAAAGCTCTTGTATTTGAGGCCATGAGACTTAGGTAGGGTTTTGAGACCTAGGGGCATTTTGGTTAACATTATAAAAATAGGCATATGTGGAAATCCTAGGGTGGAAGTTAGCTAAATAACATGTGGAAGGTGATGAACAAATAACTATAGTAATCAAAAAAGTGGATTAGGGTAAATATTACATGGAGAGGGTTGACCATATATGGGGTGAGTCAAACCTAATACGAGTTATGTGTAGGGGTGGCTAAGTGAGGGATGGTTGCTAAGAATGGATATAGGGGAGATGATAACATTGTTGGGTAGCTTGGCACAAATGGGAAAGTCCTTGGATGCTAAGGGATAGGAAATTACTAAGTAGGTGGAGCTAGGGTTTTGGTAGTACAAAACCCTAGGGATAGTTCATTATCACATGTAGGAAATGGGAGAGTTGGGCTACTCCTCTAAACTATGACATTAAACATGTTATTTGGGGATTGTTTGATAAACACGATAGCTAGGTGGGATAAGTGGGAGCAGATATATCTACCATGAGGAAATTAGGGTTTCGAAAAGGGGGTCCATTAGGGAGGTTGTTATCACATGTGAAAAATGAAGGAGTTAAGATACAAAATTTTAGGGGACAAACATGCATAGTAAAATATGTCTAGTTGTGGAAAACCAAGGTTAACCAAGTAGTAGAGGAAGGTATAGGTCAACTAGGGAAAAACCAGGGTTTTAAGGAGTAGCCCTAGAAGTCAATTGTTAACGTATGCGGGAAACGGGGAAAATAGGCTATGGATCATGAATGAAGGGATTCCTAATGATAGGTTTGGGTTTATTGGATGAATTGGTAACTCTAAGGAACAATGGGGGTAAGTATATATCGAGCCTAAGAAACTAGGGTTTCCAAGGGGATAAGGTAGGCCCGTGATTGTAGTAGGGAAAAAGTCATACTTGAGTTCTTCATGGATGTGTGTGGTATTTGAACAAATAAGACATGAATAAGACACTAATCACATAAAGTGGAAGATCACTTGAGTTGGGGCCGATCGTACCTAGTTGACCGGCTGAACGGTAAGAATAGTGGCCAGGAGCGTGCAGCCCTAGGGTTGTATTGTATATACCAGTACACCGATAAGAATAGTGGGGTCCCGCACTCAAGTAATAAAAACTATTAAATGATAATAACTTTAGGAAGACATTAATCATTTAAAGTGGAAGATCACTTGAGTCTGGCCTGATTGTACCTTGTTGCCGGTCTACCAGTGAGAATAGTAGATAAGCGTGTGTTGCCTTGGGGTTGTATCTTATATACCGATCGACTAATGATAATAGTGGGGTATCAAACTCAAGTAATAAAATCCTTGGACGATAATAAACTATGCAAAGACAATAATTACTTACAGTGGAATACCATATGGGTCAGAACCCGTTGTACTTTATTTATCAGTCCACTAGTGAGAATAGTAGTCAGAAGTATTATGTCCTGAAGCTGTACCATGTTACCACTCCACCGGTGAGAATAGTGGTCAGGAGTGTTCTGCCCTAGGGTCATATCTTGTTGACCGGTCCACTAGTGAGAATAGTAGGGTCCCTAAACCCATGTGGATATAATCCATGGGTTGACTATTTATTGCACTTTTGTCTTGAGTCTATATGATAAAAAATGAACCAATTATGACCTAATTATGTGCATTTTATTTTTGTGGTATCATTAACTACTTTAATCCTACTTGATTGTATTATTACCTTACTCAGTACGTAGCGTATTGATCACTATTATGAGTGCTACTTATTCCTACGAGCAGTGTCCCCTCTTGAGCTTGTGCAGGTGAATGAGGATGCTCTAGATGACTTTTTTGCTTATGATGATATGATCGGGGTAGAGTGATATAGTATTAGTCCAGGGTTGGGGCCCGAAGAAAGTGACATCCGACTGTTATCATTTCCAGCTTTTAGTTTAATATTTTATTTCTAATGAATAATGTTTGTGTACTTCAATATTTCCCTGTTAACAAACATTTAACCTTTATTATGTTATGAAATGCTTCCTTACTATGTTTATCATGGTTGCACCTGTATCTATTTGCCTTATATTTGGTATAAGGATGACCTGGGGCCAAACTTATACCAATTACAATGGTAACACCCCCCTCTCATGGTGGATATTTTTACATTTAAAATGAAATTTTTTTATGGTCATTTTTGGAGGTGTTACAAATACAGTGTGGGGGTGAAAGACCATGAATGGAGTAAATAAAACCTAAGGGGAGTTATAATCATATGTGAGTAGAGTTGGGGGTTGGTATTAGGGAGTGGATATAAGGTTAATGATGGCATTTTGGGTAGTCATGAAAATTTGAGAAGTCTTTTGAGCACTAGGGGAGGAGATATGACTAAAAGGTGAAATTAAGGTTTTGGGAGGCTAAGGCACGAAACCCTAAGGTTAGGCTATTATCACATATATGAAATGGGGGAGTTGGACTACAACCTTAGAGTATGATATTAATCGCAACATTTTGAAAATGTGTACCAAATTTAGTAGCCATGCGGGATAGAGGGAAGTAGTTATGACCAAAATGAGGAATTGGGATTTTAAAGGAGGATCAAGTAGGGATGGCATTATCACATGTGCAAATGGGGGAGTTATATCACAATGTTTGATTTGATGGTTAACCATAGTATTCTATGCACGAGTATGGAATTTGGGGGCTAGATAAGCAATAGAGAATGAACTATGCCAACCAGGGGAAATTAGGGTTTTAGAGGGGTAACCCTAGAGGCTAGTTATTATCATATATAGAAAATGGGGGTAACAGGCCATGACACTTGGCCATGGGTTTCTAATGACATGTTAGGATTTTTTGGGTTGATTGTCGGCAAAATTAAAAGGAAAGGTGGAGGTGAGGATATGCTAGGGTTATGATATTAGGGTTTATAAGGGGAACATGGTTGTTTTGGGGTAGTAGTTGTGAAGGTACCTTGCATGAATGGGTGTGCATATTTGTGTGATGACCTTGAAGTAAATAAAACACGAATAATACACTAATTACTTAAAGTGGAAGATCACATGAGTCGAGCCCAGTTGTACCTGTCGATCCACCAACGAGAATAGTGGTCAGGAGCGTCTTATCCCGGAAGTTGTACTCTATTACCGTTCTACCAGTGAAAATAATGGGGTCCCAAACTCAAATAAACAAAACCATTAGATGATAATAACCCATGGTAAGACACTAATTACTCACATCAAAACACCACGTGAGTCTAGATTGGTTGTATCTTGATTACCGATCCATCGGTGAGAATAGTGGCTAGGAGTGTCCTACCTTGAAAGTTGTATGTGTTTACCATTCCACAAGTGAAGAATAGTGGGATCCTTGAACCCAACGTGAATAAAATCATGAAATGATTATCATTGTGCTAATAGTGTATGTTCAAATAATATTAAATAATTCGATATGATCTACTTATGCATGTGACATCTCTTATTGTGGTGTTATTGATTTATGTGACCTTCTTGACTGTATTGTTACCTTACTTGGTATGTAGTGTACTAATCATCCTTATTATGGGTTCTGCTCAATCTCATGAGCAGAGACCCCTTTAGAACTTGTGCATGTGAATAGTGACTCACTAGATGACTTCACTACATACGATACCATGATTGGGGTAAAATGATGCTATTATGACCGAGGGTGGGGACCGAAAAGTGTGATATCCGGTTGTTGTTTTTAATCGGTTTTCTTCTTGTTAATTTTTAACTGAACATTTATTTATGTATTTTAGTGTTACTTTTGAAACGAACACCTAACTCTTATTTATGACATGAATTGTACTCATGCCACATTTATCATTGTTTGCATTCTATTTTACCTTGCCTTGTAGTTGGTATAAGGATGGTCCGTGGCCAGACTTACACCGATTACGTCGTTAACACCCATCTTATATTTGAATGTTTTTCCGTTTAAAATAAAAAAATTTCAGTAGTATATTTTAGAAGTGTTACATTAATTATAAATATACAAGTTGGTTTAAAACATTAGTTTTCTTTCTACTTTTGGTACTAATTTTAATAGATATCCATAAATACTCTTAAAAAAAAGATAAAATAAAATAGTAAACTATATCAACATCTGAGCTGACATAATTTTTCTCAAATAATATGCCATTAAAAGAACCAAAATATTAGTCATCCAATAGAGTGAATTGTTCAAAATAGCAATGCTCTTCTTAAATTACTCACTTCTCTTTTAATTGAAATTTCGTTTAAGTTAAAAATAAATATTTTAAAAAAAGAATTTTTTTAAGAAAAAGCAATACATATCTTTTATTTGTACCCTTACTTTTTCATTTCTTTTTATATTCATTAATTACTATGTTATCTTTCAAAAAAATGTAAAATTATAATATTGAAAATATATTTATTATCTCCTCAAATAGTATATAAAATACTAAAAAGCCTTTATTTTAAAAATAGAGGGAGTATATGTGCTTTCTTCCCCAATTATTTGCTCATAAAGTCTCCTGAATTTCAAACTAAATGGCATCTCTTTTTACGAGGTAGTTGTTACTATTTTTTTTTTTTTTTGTGATTATTATTATTGCTTCTCGACACAATGGAATGTAATCATTCACAATACACAGCAACCGAAAATAATAAAAAAGACAAAGAAATCATAGAAGCAAACAAAATATTATTAGAATTTCCTCGAGAAAATTTGTTACCCAAAGGCAATTTGATTAAAAGTTGTTTGCTTCGCCTGAGCAAAACGATTGATACTCCGGCGGTTCGCTGTGAGAGATGCCAGACGACACACGTCTTCCCGTCTAATACAATGATTATATGATCACAGATTCACAGTCTATGATCGCCAACACGTCCAACCACCACCTACACACTAACACAATTGTAATACATGACTTACTTGCTTTGGATCAAGCCCGCTTAACACAATCCAGGCAAATAAACTCGCTCATAGCCAAAAGAACTGCTTGAGAGGAAACCTAAGATTTAGCAGCCCTTATCATGTGTTCTTTGAAGCAGAAAGCTTTATTTCAAGTTCCAGTAACGCCCACAATCACAACCCAGGCAATGGGAATTGGGTCGTCAGAGCCTGGACTTTTCTTTGCAGTTCTGATAAACGGTCATTCAATGGGAAATCAGGAGCTGCTATAAATTTCAAGAACTCTTGAAGTTTTGTTCCCGGGGCTACTAGTTTGTTAGCTTCAAGGGTAATTTGCACGCCTTCATGAATGAACTCTGCAATCTTTACGAAATCATTTTCTGTAAAACCTCTTGTTGTCATTGCAGGTGATCCGATGCGTATACCACCAGGCACTAGGGCACTCTTATCACCAGGCACAGAATTCTTATTCAGTGTGATGGAAGCCAAGTCCAGAATTTTCTCAACTCGCGCACCATCTGTTCCCTGAAAAGGAAAGGGGAAGAAAGAAAATTATCAACAAGATAAATAGACACTGCTGCAAAGACATTAAGTCCCGTGTGTTAACTGAAGACGAGGTTAAAACTTAAAAGAAGCTGTGGGCTCACCAGTGGCCTGAGATCCACTAGAACAAGATGGTTATCAGTCCCACCAGAAACCAATTTGTGCCCTAATTCCATCAACCGGCTTGCAAGAGCTCTACTGTTTGAGACTACCTGTGGAACAAGTAAAACTTAGGGCTTAATAAGCCTTCAAAAGGATTCAGACTATGCACTGACCATGAAGAAGGGCTTACATTGCTCTGGTATGCCTTAAAATCTGGGGACTGAGCATACTTCAGGCATACTGCCAGTCCGCCAATAGTGTGGTTATGAGGACCACCCTGTAAAATAATCATCAAAAGTTCACAGTTAAATATCATATCCGGTAATTAATCCTCAAAAGTTCACTGTTAAATAATCATCAAAAACAACTTCAAAAGTTCACTGTTAAATAATCATCAAAAACAACTTCAAACATGGATAGATACATAAGCTTCACTAGTTCATATCCGGTAAATATCATATGTGTAATGAGCATAAACATACCTGTAGACCTGGGAAAACAGCATTGTTGATAGAAGATTCTAAATCCACTCCCAAAACAGTTCCCTTTTTGAAGAAGATCATACCACCTCTGGGACCCCTTAAAGACTGAAACCGCGTACAGAGAAAAGTACTGACTCAGGGTTCACTCTAAACATATCAACAGAATATACAACTCTTCTCCCAATAGATTGATTGTTCTAAACTTGAAATGCTATGCCATGTGTTTTCTGGTATGGGGGCATATAAATCAAGTCATTCTAACATCTCCAATCTAGGGTTGTATCATTTCTCTCATATGTGCTTCCCAAACGGATAATTATAAAAGATGTGTAAAGCTTCAACAGCATTCAAATCCATAAGCATAGCATGCAGTGTGTGCCAAGTGAGCCAGAAGGAGTCAATACCTTGTGAGTCGTCGTCGTCACTACATCACAGTACTCGAAGGGATTACCAACCACAGAAGCAGCAACAAGTCCACTTATATGGGCCATATCCATCATAAGGAAAGCACCAGCAGCATCTGCAATCTTTCATACCATACAAAGTCCAAACAGATCATAATAAAAATTGGCCACATAGAGAAAATGAAAAATTAAAAAGATTAAGCAAAGACCCCTTCTACAACCGACCTTCCTCATGCGAGGATAATCAAAGTCTCGAGGGTAAGCACTAGCACCAGCTATGATCAACTTAGGGCGGAAAAGAGCAGCAGTTTTCTCCAGCATGTCATAGTCAATAAACCCTGCTCATTTTACAATCAAACTCAAGACCAAAGATGGATACAAAAAACAAGAGAGACAAAATACTATCCAATCCCCTCCCCCACCAACCCACACGTGAAAGAAAATATTAGGATCAACAGTAGTAACAACTGACCGGTATTTTCATCAAGTCGATAAGGCATAGATTCAAAATAAATTGATGTGCCTGAAACTCGTCTTTTAGCAGTCATAAAACCGTGAGACAAGTGCCCTCCATGAGGTAAGTCCAGACCCTGTATCGATCATATCAACAATCAGAATCAGCGAATTGATGGCACGACTGTGTAATTTATCATATGGTTTGATAATGAAACAAAAAAAAGACAACAATAATAACTCACCATTATCCTATCGTGTGGTTTAAGAAGCGCAGTGTAAACCTCAAAATTAGCTGGAGAACCAGACAATGGTTGAACGTTGACACCCCATGTTTCTGAATCCAGATGAAAAGCAGCTAAAGCCCTCTGCTGACAGAGGACTTCCAGCTCATCAATGAACTCATTACCACCATAGTATCTGTGTGAAAAAGAAATTAACAGCGTCCATCGCGAAGACCAAAAATGACAATTTCACAGCTAATAACAATCAGCCCGTAAAAGCTAAAGAAATCCCACCTTTTACCAGGTAATCCTTCAGAATACTTGTTTGTGAGACAAGAACCAACTGCTTCCATCACAGCTCTAGAAGTAAAATTTTCTGAAGCAATAAGTTCCAGGCTTTTGAACTGTCTTTGCTTTTCCTTAGCAATGATTTCTCGCACCTCCGGGTCAGCTTCTCCAAGTCCATAGTCTTTGAAGCTGCTACCATCACCTAGTCATCCACCAAAATGTTCATTTTCTGGCTACAACGCGACATAATCTAGAACAAAACAGCACGGTAAATTAGGGCATGGATCTCTAAAACAGTTCATGGCCAGGCCGTAAACCCCTAAAGCAATCTTTCAAATGGTAAGAGAATGAAGAACAAAGTATCATATAGAAATGTGGCCTTACTCGTACATAATCCTCATTACTATTTGCAGCAGAGGCATTAGCGAAGCAACAAATTAGGCCGGTTCACTCCTAAATTCATTGTTCTACTAATATCAAAATGCTTCATATATGAACCATGGTAAACAGTAACAAATGCCAACAAAACAACGTGAATATCCCCGTGTGCGGCAAATAAATTTCAGTCCCATAAAATAAACAATAACCAGCTCCGCCCCAGAGAAAGAAGAAGAACATAGAGACGTTGTTTTCAAGATACCGGTTACAATTGATCTCAATATACAGTCAAATATATAAATAAATAATAAAACGACAGAATGCCCACAAAAGTAAGAAACAAAAATTCATGGAGCAACACATCTAAAAACTGAACAACCAGACGCGAACACACATTACTTATCAAAAAACACGCACAGAATCTCCCCTCCCCCCCCCCCCACACACACAACAGGAAAAAAATGCAGAAACATTAGAAATTAAGGAATTACCATCAATGAACTCAAAATCATTTCACAAATGAAACCTAACCACTTACTTCCAATTTCAGGAGCGGGGACATATGGTCTGTGACTCAGAGTGACCCAGCTTCTGAGAGAAAATGACAAAGAAGAAGACTTCGAAGCAACCTTATTACACATATTGACATCATTTTTATTTGAAGGGAAAACGGTAAAATTAGGCGAACCGCTTTTTGACCACAGAGAAGGTGACGGTTGTTGAATTGAACCCCTAATTGTAGTCGCTGACCCAACGCAAGCTTGCATCTTCGCAGAGTTCAGATTACTTTGTGCTCTTTGTATGTTCCGATAGAAACAGAGAAACAGAGAAACAGAGAAACAGTCACAACAGGGAGGGGGCTGCGTAAAGAGATAGGAGAGGCTGACAGAAGCAGGCTCCTCGGAGAAAAACTTCAACAACGACAATGAGGGTAGCGAGGGATGTATATCGTTTCAAGGACGGGAATCAAAAAGTGTGGCCCAATCATGCGTAGCTTCGAATCGACAAAGGCAGAATATCAAAAGCCCGTTACTTTTAGCAAATAATAATAATAATAATAGTAATAATAAATCATCTAAAGACCATTATCAAAAATAATAATAAATAAACGAGATATTTTTTTTCGCATTTTCCCAAGACTAGTTTAAACTTCCATCCACGGCCTTTTTCTCTTAAACTCCGTCTACGAGTATCTTTAGACATTTATTGAAATTTTAATTATTTACTTAAATAGTATTATTATTTAATTAATTAAAAATACATACATTTAGCATAATATTTTATTCCTAACCTAAAATATTAAATGCTATCATAGTTGGTTGGTACTTGGTAATATGATGTTTTATGACCCAATTATTATATTTACCTAAAATAAAAAAATGCTACCATGACATTTTATTTCTAACTTTTTTCAACCATGACTTATATTTATGATTTTGACTAAACATATGTTTTTTTCACAAATGAAAAACATATCAATTACATATATGTAAAAACTCAAACCGTATTCCATAAATAAAGTTATTATTTTTTATTGTCCAAATATAGTTGCTATATTGGTATTTTGTTTGAGTTATTAATGCTAAAAAATTATTCTTTCTATTTCATGATATAAGGCATATTATTATTTTACGCATACATTAATAAACATTAAATTATACATAAAAAGTCTTATACTTTTGTTAATATGCCAACATATTAATTTTTTTCTTACTCATTTAGTTGAAAAAGTAATATCTTAACATTAAAATTAAAAACACAATATTTAAATGTTGATACTTTTTCATAAAATGACTCATGTTACCAAACAGAATAAACTTAATATACCTTTTTTAATGTAAAAATGATGGAATAATTGGTGTATTGCCATTAATGTAGACATTAGTGAACTACTTAATGCATCAAGATTTACTAGAATCCTTTATAGTAAATTAATAGTAGTACGTTATTTTAAAGTGAAAGCTTTTTCTTTTAACAAAAAAAAAGGGTCATTCCCTTAATGGGAATCGAATTCCGATCACACACGATACAACATAATTTCAATACCACTTATGCTTCACAAGTCATAGTAAAATTAAAGTTATTTTAACAGTTTATATACTTTATAATAAACTAATAAAACTAACTTCAATATTACACTTATCTCAATCATCGTTAAAAAAAAGATCAATTAATGCACACGTATATATAATGAAATAATAAAAAGTAAGAATAAAAGTAAAAGTTAAATATTGACCTTTTCAAAATAATTAATTTTAGAATAAAAATTCATTTATAAAATTATTCTCTTTTTGTTATAGATAATAGAGATTTATACATCTTAGGTTATTTTTTACATATATATATATTCTCAGTCATATTCTCCTTTTCTTTTTTTTTTTCCTTCCTCCCCAATCTGGGCCAGCCGGCCAGTCCCCTTCGCTTGTGATCTGCGCCCTGCCACTATCGTCCTTCTCCCCTACACGCCAGCCTACCATCCTCCCCTCTCTCCTCCGTCATTTTCCTTTCCCTTTTCAACCCAACCAGCCCTCCTCTCTCCTCATGCATGCCTTCCCCCTTTCCTTTTCTTCTCCCCTTACCAGACGCACCCCCTGCTATGGCAGACATGCACCGGCATGCCACCGCTAGCTCATGGTCCTACCTCACATGCCCCCTCTTATCTTCTTCCCCCTCAGTTGCCTATAAATACCCCATAATCGCCCCTCATTCGGCCTTCCTTTTTCCTGCTAAGAAAATTTCCCCTTTTCACAACCGCCCATTCAAACAACCATATCGTCGTCGTCACCTAGTTCCACCACCCGAACCACTCCCTGCACCACCCTCCACCGAACCACACCACTAACCACCCTCAATTCTTCTTATAAGAGCAGCCTTGGCCGTGCAAAATTGGTCCCTCGATCAGCCAACTCTCACCCACCGCCACCCTTCGCGCTGCCGTCCACCACTGTTTCCGCCACAACCACCACTCCCCTACCCCCCTAAACAACCAGTAGGACCTCCCCTACCTCCCTCTCCTTCTGCCTTCCTTCCCCTCCACTACCACCATTCTAGCCCTTTCAACCTAGGGCATCCACCACCACCTCAACCACCCTCTCAATCCCCCTCTTCTAACCTAGGCAACCATCTCTCCACCTTCTCTTCTCCCTCCACCGCTAATGTTGATGCCACCTGGTCACCACCATCCCTAGGTGGTACCTTAGCCTCCACAACCCTTAAACTTTATTAATGCAATTGTTATCATTTTTATTAGTATTAATATCATTATTCTAATATTATTATTATTATCATTATTATTACTATTATTATTAATTTATCATTATCATTATTATTATTATTATTATTATTATTATTATTATTACTAACTTCGGAATATTACTACTAATATCATTATTATTAATAATTGAACCCTTTTTGTTGTTGTTGTTGTTGTTATTCTTATTATTATTATTATTATTATCATCATCATCATCATCATCATCATCATCATCATCATCATCATCATCATCATCATCATCATCATCATCATCACCATCACCATCACCATCATCATCATCATCATCATTATTACTACTACTACTAACACTATTATTATTAATACTAACTTTGGCATATTATTACTATTATTATTGTGAATATTCAAACCCTTATATTTATTATTATTATTAGCATTATTATTATTGTTACTATTATTACTATTACTACTACTACTACTACCACCATCATTATTACTAACCTTGACCTTATTATCACTAATGTTACTATTATTACAATTATTAGGACCCTTATTATTATCATTCTTAAGATTCAAACTATTATTAATATTACTATTATTATTGTTGTTGTTGTTGTTGTTGTTATTTTATCATTATCGTTAATGCTACCTATGTCACTAATATTACTATCACTACTAGCATTATTATTATTATTATTATTATCATCATCATCATCATCATCATCATCATCATCATCATCATCATCATCATCATCATCATCATTGTCACTACTTTAGTATTACTAATACCACTATTATTATTAGTAAGATTTGGGCTATTATTAGTACTATCACTACAACTAGTATTCTTATTAGTAATATTAAAGCTATTATCTTTAATAATATAAATATTGCTATCAATACTTTGGCATGAACCAATATAACTACTAAGACATATTTTAACTAGTAGTAACATGATTTGCTACCTTAAGAATAATAACCCTACTTTCATTTATAAAACAACTATTATTATTATTAACCCTAATATTAGGCTATGATAAGGGTAGGCAGGAAATAATGATGGTAACTTTGGTAAGAGGGAAGTTAACCCTTATTATTTTCCCTCTTATAGGTGAACCAAGTCAAAACCCTAAGGAGGTGTAGGAGCGTGCTCCAAGCCCGGTGTTGTATTAGGTAAGGATATGGTTAAGGCCTTTTGTGTATAAGAATGCACTATGTGTATTGGTTTGATGTGTGTGCTTTGTATTATATTATCATGTTCTTGTAGCGTATCTTGCTAAGCATGGAGCTAAGGTGAGTTGCATGTGTCTATGATATGTGTAATGTGATATTATTACTTGTACTTGAGTTGTGCATGTGTAATACTACCCATTATGACATGCATGATAGGAGTTTCTAAGTAGTATGATGTGGTTGTGAGAAAATGGAAAAGAATAAGGAAAGTGGGTTGACTAGATAATGGTAATGATGGCCTAAATATCTTGTGACCTATGGGTGGATAAAAAGAGGAATAATGGGAATAAATTAAGTGAATGGACCAAAGCATACATGAAGAGTCTAGAGTTTGCATGGGATGGTTAGCCTTTACACAGGTATGAATTTTTCATAGAAAAAGTTAAATTGAGGACTAAGTAAGGTAAGGGAAGATGTCTTAGACTAATTGGAGTCTCCATATGTACGTGGGTTGATGTAAGAATGCATGGGAGACTTGACTAGGATTTTGGGAGGAAACCCTAAGTGAGAGAAATGTGTAAGGAAGGGGAAACTAATGAGAATGGTTGAAATGAGTAATAAAATATGGAAGGGGTGTCACATGGAGGAAAAGCAAGTCAATTGAAGAAAGTGTATTTGGATGTTGAGTGAGTGGCATAAAGGAAAGGAGGAGTACTAGTGTTTTTGGGGAGCTAACTAGGGTTTTTGTGATCATGCGTGGGAGTTGGATAGTAGGGTTGTGATATCAGGTGTGAGTCAAGGGAAGTGATGGTTTTGGTAAAAAGGAAGGGTTTTAGGTTCTCATGGTGAGTGGAAAAATATGGGAAGGAAGTATCGGGGTCATAGGTTGTGTTGGATATGTGTCATGTGGAAGAGGTGATGGTAAGTAAGAGTGATGAATGAATAACATATAAGGAAATATAGGTGCTAGAGTTTTGGGGATGGCTAATAAGGGTTTCGTGGCCACATGTGTTATATGGGAAGTAAAATGGGTGATTGGGGATGAATCAAGTGAGGTGACGAATTGGAGAAACATGAGTAGTGTGGGATATAGTAAGGTTGGGCCATATAGACCAAATTAGGGTTTCCCGGAGGGAAACCCTAGAGAGTGATATTGAGTTGATTTAGAGATATGGAAAGTGGACCTTGGAGTTGAGTATTCATGGTGATGAGAAAATAGTGGGAAAGAATGTCTAGATGTACTAGAGGGAGTAGAAGTCCCAATATATGGGATAGGATTTTTGGGAAGACAAGTGGATCGTGCATATCTAGTCGGGGTTGTGTGTGGAATAAGATATAATGAAACATTAAATACTTAAAGTGAAAGATTATCGAGCCAAGGCCTAGTGAGGTGATATATTTTCCTTTCCACTAGCTATAATAGTGGTTAGGTGTGTTTTTCCCTACTAAGTGATTCTGGTCCACCGGTTATAATAGTGGTCAGGTGTTTGTTGCCATATTGAGTGTTTTCAGTCTACTGGCTATTATAGTGGGGGATTACGGGCTCGAAACCCAAAATTTGTATGATATTAATTCATAAGAAAGATATTAATTACTTTAGTGGATCACCTCGTGAGTCGAGGCCTGTGAGGATATATTTTTTCGGTCTACCGGCTATAATAGTGGTCAAGTGCGTTTTACCCTACTGAGTGATTCCGGTCTACCAGCTATAATAGTGGTTAGGTGTGTTCTATCTTGTGGAGTGTTTTCGATTCACCGTCTATAATAGTGGGGCTACAGTACTCATGTGGATGTAATATGATAAATGTGTGAACCAGAAATATAAGGCATGGAAAGACACTAATTATTACAGTGGAATATCATGTGAGTCGGGGCCATTGAGGTTGATTTTTCGGTCCACTAGCTATAATAGTGGTCAGGTACGTTCTGCCCCGTGGAGTGTTTCCAGTCCACCGGCTATAATAGTAGGGTTTCCGTATTCACATGGAATTAATATAAGAGATGTGTAAGACAAAATATTAATCTAAGTCTGGCCTAATCTTATGAACCTAAACCATGCTTGGTATGCCATACGTGTATTTTCTTGCCTAGCCTTACTTGTTTGTTGCTTGCTGGCCTTACCCATATGGTTACTTTAATCAGTACGTAGCGTACTAACCATCTGTTTCATGGGTGCTGCTCATTTCCATGAGAAGAGAGCTTTTCTAAATTTGTGCAGGTAGGTGGGACCATGTTTGATGTCTATGATGTACTGGATGCGTCAGGCGGGGATGTGTGCTGACCATTGGACCTACCTAGGGCCAAAAGTGGATGTTGGCCAGACTCTTTTATTCCTATTTACTAATGGTTCTCGTTTTATTTCAACTTTTTTTTATAGCATTGTACCTCTTATCCCTTTTGACAACTTAACTATGTAACTCATTTCTAGTTGTAGCCACTTTTATCGCACACTCTGATTTTAGTGTTATGAACACTTAATTTTTATGAATTTGTGTTTAAGTTTGCCTAATGCTTCGTAAAACTTTTCTTTAACCTTGTGGTTAGTACGAGACTAGACGGGGGCCGGGTTTGTACTAATCACAGTGGTAGCACCCCCGTGCTTGAACTTGCCTGTTTAATTGAAAATTTTCAACTGTGATTTTTTGGGGGTGTTTCATATCTAATACACTATCAATTTATAAAATTAAACTATCGATGTTGAATACTTATACTGTGTGATGAAAAACATGTAACTAATATATCAAACAAGAGAAATATTATTTGGATGTTGAATGATAGTGCTATTGTGGCTTATAAGAGATATTAACCCTATATTTTATCGACATAGAATAATGAAATTGTGTAGTAAATATATGAAATTAGGATCACTAGCAGGTCACTAATGTTTAATAATGATACTTATAGTATTCATTAACTTTATAGATATTTCAAATTATTTATCCCTTTTTTATGATAGCAAGAAATTTAATATGTTTGACATAATTCCACTAAAAAAAATATGTTTGACATAATTGGTTTAGTGTGCATGATTAAAAATTATTATATATACATTTTAATGACTCAACTAAAGTAAGGTGTGCAAGTATATTAAGACACCTTTGTAACCTTAAGCACATATTCAAGATCAACCTTGAAGCACACACTCTTTGTAATTCCTTGGACACCAACTATAACACACACCATTTGCACATATTCCTAGCCCAACAAACACCCCCACACCCACACATGATCAATCGAACACCTGCCCACAATCAATCGAACACCTACCCACATAGACGATATGCAAGAAAGTGTCACCCCATGTACATGCCTTATGTGCACATATCCTCCCCCAAATATTTATGTTGTTTTAGATTCATATGAGGACTGTAAAGAGAAGTATAAATTACCATATAGTTGGCAACACCATAAAGGTATCATCTAGTTGACTGTGTGTGTCTTTAAGTCTAAAGTACATCATTGGGTGAGTGGGGTAGGTGAACTTCGAGCAGAGGTATGTGGTGTGGTAGATAATATCTTGTCCTCGTAAGTTGTTTGTTGCCTTCCATAACTTCTACTCTAGTCATTTCACAATATAGGATGCATTAACCTTTTAAAATATAAGTTACATTACATAAACTCATAAAATTAGAGATTTTTTTCCAGTATACCTATTTTATTTGTTCTTTTATTAAGAATTTACATAATTATTGATCTAGTTGCCAAATTAAGTTTCTATAAAAATATATTAGTTATTTTAAATCTCTTATTTCCTTATTTTTATTATTTTTTAATTTGTATGCCAACTTTTGTAACTTTTGAAATGTAATGAGGTGAGTAATAACTAAAATATGTTATACATAACTTTTAACGACCCTCCCATTATTTTTTTTCGTGACGAGTCCCTTAATAATAATTAGGGTGTTATTAGGAAAAACAAACCATTGCCTTATAGAATTTGTCTTCACCTAAAATAATTAAATTACCCTTCTTACTTTAGTTGAAAACTTACTTGAAAGGTTTTTATCTGTGAGAACATACCCGGGGTAAAAGTATGCAAGCATGTTGCTTATTAGCTAGGTGGAGAGTGTGAGGTTGCTACTCTTTAGTGTGAGGAATAAGCAAGGTTGCCACTTCTCAAATAGGTATAACGTGCAAAATTATCGCTCTTCAATTAGGTGTAGTGTGCAATCATACTCATAAATATACGGTGTCAAGTTTATATATACACGAATGATATATCAATTACATAAATTAGATAATTGAATCTACAAGAAAAAAAAAGGATAACAGATCTAAGTGAATTGACCAAAAATAACAAAAGTAGAATCATGATTTCTTGATTTGTAGTCTAAATAGTAAGAAGTGAGGAAGAGGAGTTGTGATTTGAGTTCTTGGTCATTGTTGCTTCTTTGCGATGTCTATTTGGTAAGACTCTAGCTATCTATATTATTACTTTATACACGTTTTTAAGTTGTTTATTTTGCATAGTATTTTCATAACATCATTGTCTATATTATCTACTATATATTATTACTTCAAAAATTGGTTCCATTATTTCTTATTAAATACTTATACTATCCTTATACCATGTACTACTACTTAATAAATAAATAATGTATAAAATTATCAATATACATTAATTTATTTTAGATTTGTCAAACATCATTATTACTTCAACACCTTTTATACATAAATAAGATATGTTTACCAAACATCACTATTACTTCAATTATATTATTACTTCATATTACATATTAGATAAAGTATGAGATCACCAAACAAACATGTACAAAGATACTAATTCCTTGTTGGCTCACTATGTTAATTGATAACTTGAAAAATTGTTTGAGATCAACACAAAGGAGGATGCTATTTAGATGGAAGAGTAACGTAGGAAAATAGAAAAATATGAGTGGGTTTAAATCAACAAGTCGATAGGGTTGGTTGGTGTATTGAAAGTAAGTAACTAAACAAAAGGTAGTTTAGGTCATGGAGAAATGCATGATATAACCCTAATTTTAGGCAAAATATATCATATAACCTTGAGTTTTCAGAAACATATGAGATAAACCTTAATCTTGGAGTATTATGTGTTAGGAAACCCTCCATTTATAGTAGCCATAAACTTTTCATTAGAATTCAAAAAAAAAATCCAATTTGAGCGTGAGAAATGATGATATTACCCTAACTCATTTACTTATCATTACCTCCATTTTTAAAACCTTTTTCCCTCTTCTTATTTGATATAAAATACCTAAAAAACCTCTCCATCCTCTTTATGATTAAGAAAAAATAAAATTTCAAGATACCATAGTAATGTGACTATAAGAGTATAGTGAGGCTTCCTTGAGCTTTATTTGGTACGCTCTTGTTCACTTCTTCACTCCTTTTCCTCCATCTTCATCTCATTAATTTTTCATTCCTTTTTGATTCCTCGTTACTAATTTTTGATGGATAGAGGCTACAAAGGAAAAAGGACAAAAAAATTGTGTTAATGTGAGGAGGATCAAAATGACATTGCTCTACTAGTTATTATTGCACTGCATAAGTCATCTAGTCTATGGTTTGGAGTGGTGGTGAGGCTTCACCGATGGTGGTCATGGTGATACATTTGGTGCGCGTTATCGGGTGAGGGGGTTGGTTCTTAAAGCAAGGGGAATGAACTTTAATTCAAATGGTTCCATTCCCTATAATTTAGTTTTCGTTCTATTTTTTTCCTTCTCTTCGTATTATATGTTTCTTCTTCAAAATGTTGTTATTCTTCCATAATTACATAATTCTATGTACAAAATGTTGTGGGTGGATTGATTTTGCTACTTACGATACCTACTATGATGTTCACATTCTTAGCTTGTGTGTCAATTATTATAAAATGTGTATTTTGGTTTGAATGATTATGGATTAGATTTTTGAAAAATATGTAGCTTTTGAAATTGTTGGGTCTAATATAAACTAGAGGAATGAATTGTGATTAAATTATTGCTATTATGTTATATATAGAGACGACAATAATTGATCCAACCCTCATAAAACCCAAGTCGACCTAATTTGAAACTGACATAACTCGATACCAACCCAAATATAATTAAACCAACCTAACCCGAACCTAACCTTTGACTCAAGCTAACTTAAAACCTACTATCAACTTGGCTCGACATCAATCTGATCTAGCAAGATAAAATTTGATATTAATATTTTATGATAATAAAAACATTATATACATTTTATTATTTATTTAAAGCTTTTAAAATATATTATTTTATAAATTTTACTTATTTTTACTTTGAACATACTTATTCTGTTATTCACCAATGATATTCTGATTTTACAAGTTTTTTTGCACTAAAACATAATATTAAAAAGTTATAATAATAAATAAGTGGTAGTTAATAACACATTTTTGATTTTATACTTACATGATTTGAATTAATTTTAGTAGTTAATGTTTAGTTTAAACTAAACCTGAAGTGATTTTATCTAGAATTGGCACAATCTAAATCCAACTCAACCCATCAAAATTCAAAAATACCTAAACCATCAAGTTAACCTGAACCCAACTCGTTAGATTAATCCAAACCCAAACCCAAGCTAACTTAGCCCAAATTTGACATGACTATCAAGCTAAATTGAAATGACTTGAACTCGACTAAACAAATCAACTAGATATAACCTAGATTTGCAATGACTTGAACTCAAATCTGACCCTAACAATAAAATGACCCGAAATGACTTGGTCTAACCCACAAAGGAAAATAGGCCACAAATAACCCAACCTGAGATGGCCTAACATGCCACAACCCAACCCTAAAAGTAAAATGATCGGAAATGATTTAACCTGACTCATAAATACGCAACTCAAGAACAACCCGATCCGTTATAACTCGACCACGATAATAAAATGACTTGAAATGATCTAATAGGAACCACAAATAACCTAATCCACTAAAACCCAAACCTAACTTGACCCCGCTTGTCCTAATTGCCACCTCCGGTTATATTACTGAGATATAAATTAGGGGCATTCTAGGCAGTTTATAATAAATAAGAAGAGAAAAAATGGGTGGGAAAAATGAAGGAAATGATAATCAATGGAGTCAGGAGTAAAATCATCACTTCACATGCCTAAATTTGTTTATTTTTAATTCTTTTTTATATTTTGGCAAAAAAATTAACTTTCATTTAAATGGAAGGTAACTTGGTACATAACTATCAATTTTTATGGTTATATGCGTGTTTATAAAAAAATAGGATTATATTATTTATTTGGATTAAATAAAAATTTCTATAGCAGATTTCCCCCTTATGTAATTTAGATTTCTATAGTGGATGAGGGTTTACCATGTAGCTCCTTCACCTATAATAAAGAATTAAAGATTGAATGCTCGAATCCGCACATCGTCGTTTCGGTATCCAGGGGCAGCAACGTGCCGTTCTCTTTCTTGACACGTGGCTGAGGCTGTGAAATTAGGAGCTCTGTACAGGGAGGAGCAGAAAGACTGAAAGAGGGATCGAACCCAACTCTGACTCTGAGAGATGGATGCCATGGTGGTTAGCGACCCCAGAGCACCACCGTACAGTCTACAGCCATCACGTTACAACGCAGAAGACATATTATTCTGCATAGATGTCGACCAAGAGTCTCTCACTGAATTGAAGAATACCGGTCCTAATGGCCGACCTATCACTCGACTCGATTCAATCAAGCAATCAATCATTCTATTTATTAGCTCGAAGCTTACTATAAACCAAGATCATCGATTCGCCTTTTCAGTTCTTGGAAAATCTGTTTCATGGGTAAACCTCAAGCTGATCCTTAGTTGTAATATTATGATAATTTTTGACGAATTTTGTTTTTGTTTGGATGAACGTGAAGGAATTGTCGCGCATTTTATGTGATGATGTGCTTTAAGCTGGAATTTTGTTTTCAGTTGGTGATTTTAAGTGTTGTGATGACCGTGGACATCCATCTACCCTGCTGTTGAAATATATGTTTTCAATTTTCGTAGGAATTCTGGCTAGGGTTGTGTGGAATAGTCTCAAAGGTTCTTCTAATGTACTGAAGTAAAGTAACTAAGTAAGAAGCCCTTTTTATAATATTGGTAATTTCTATGTGTTGTGCTGCTTCTACCTGTGATGCACATTTCGCTGTGTCGTTTGAATGTTGTGTATTACTGGTATATTTCAAGGGCGCTAAACGAGGTTGGGATCATGAAATGATGATTTCTTAGTTCAAGCATATAATTCATAATTTATCTGCACCATTTAACTGAACTGTGGGTTGCGGCATCACTTTGTTGAGAAGGTGAAGAGGCGAAATTTGTTAAGGTCCAATATGTTTGCAAAAAAAAAAAAAAAAATATTTTACAGAATGTTTGGAACAGAATCTATTAAAAATGGAAATGGAGATGTTTTTCCAATCCATAAAAACTAGAATTCTAATTCCATTTCCTTTTGGAATCTCAGAAGAAAGACATAGATTTAACCAATCATCTCTCTTCTGTTGTAGCTTTCTGATAAGCCCTTGGTCAGGTGTATATATGTGAGAATCGGTAAGAATTAAATGGTTGGGTAAGGGTAGACGCGTAGTCATTGCTGCAGGGAGCATTTCAGTTAATTAGTAGCAGTTAGTTAATTTTATTATTATTAGCTACTGTTTTGTTAATTTTGAATAAATAGTCTGTTAGGGAGAGTGTTATTACATTGGGTGAGTCACCAAAGTCTGTTATGCCGAGTCATATGCCAAGGGGGTTGTTACCTGCGTATATAAGTGAAGGGGGAAAGGAGATAGAGAGAGAGGGAAAGAAGTGGGAAAATCAGTGCGGAGGTCCCAGGTCCTTGAAATCTGGTTGTATTCATTTTCACTCTGTTTATCAATCAAACACAACTTGTCTAATACTCTAATCATCTTATTTGCTATTAATTTTTTGAAAAGTTTATTAAATCAGCTTGGTGCCTATTACTTTCTTTCCACCACCATGAATAGCATTAGCAAGCTCACATAATCTTAACCATTTTTCTCTTCTTCCTCAATTTCACAGAACTTTTCAACAACTTTCTCTACATCCAGTCAATTCCACCTTCAAACACTTCCCTTTGCCATTATTGTCAAAGGGTGGAGAGTTGTTGGAGGTGGGTGGACATTGATTCCAGCTGAATCAAGAAAAAGAGTTATTGACCTTCTACCATTGACTATTGTTGGAGGCTACTTGCTGCATTGCAGCTAGTGGCTGAAGAAGAAAAATGAGAAGACCATTGTTGGATACTATTTCAGGAAGTGGCCAAAGTAGATAAGGGAGAAGAAGAGTTGGCCTAAATCGGAAAGATAGGGTTTGAAAATAGAGTTGGGAGTGAGGATCATTAAAGCCCTTATGTTTCATTAAACCCCACCACTTCGCACACTATTTGTATTGATCCAAATTTTTAGAAATAGAAATCCATATCAAGTAGATTTTTCAGTACGAAACATGGGAGTTCTACACACTGCCATATAGAATTCCATCTCTCAATTTTTTGGGATTCTAAATAAGCTGCGAGTCTGGTAACAGTGAAGCCTACTTGGAGCTCATTCAAAAATACCATTTTTTCAATTCAAGAAGTCCTAAGTTAGAGGCAAAGACCCTCCCCCCTTTGATCTTCTAAGGACAAGATGTGCTGAATGAGCATCACTATGTAGAAAAATTGTGAGTCTGTGACTACCAATACGCAAGAAAATTAACTCTAAAAGTAGTTTCTTAAACCAATAAAACATGTGCACTTGATTACATGCCTCCTTGCCTTGAAAGATTTACTATCTTCTCTAATGTAGCCCCCCCCTGTTAAGTTTATGTGGCTGTGATCCAGGAATGAAGAATCATAATATTCCATATGAAGTTCCTAGACTTATCCCTAACTTGTAGTTAATTATGGTGATTATTATCTCATGTTTTTATAGTTATATCTACTTATATAGGCATCTGTGATGCATTTTTTGTGAGAAGGCAATGACATCACATGTACCTCTGTGCTGGATGATGAAATCTGTCTGTTCTTGCTTTATTTTTATTTTGCTCTTTCCTCTCCTTTTTTGTCTTTCCCTTCTCTTTTCTGCTTCATGTGCAAGGACTGCTTGCTTATATGATTAATGAGTTTGAGTAATCTTATCTCTTTTCTATTTCAAGCTTCGAAAGGACTTCACTAGTGAGATTGATGCTGCACGTATTGCTCTTAGGGCATTGTCTGTTGAATCATCCGGTGGTCATGCTGATCTAACCCCCCTTTTCCGCATGGCAGCTCATGAAGCCAAAAAATCCCGTGCACAAAATCGAATTTTAAGAGTGGTAAGTCATATATTGTGTCGTTGTATTGGAAAGACACTTGTTGTGCAAGCTCTTAGTCAAGGAAAGAATTCGACCCAACTTATCACTTATATTTAGCTTAGATACTTGGGTGGAGCTATTTAACCATAGATGGTCCATATATTATTGAATGCTTCATCCCTGCATTCCATGGCCTACACAGATACAGAACGATCATACCAATCACGTTTTGGAAAAAAATGAGCTTGTCGGAAAACCTTTAGTTCACTAGTTTGTATAAAATATTTGAGCAATTTATTTCGAAGATTATATTTTACTCTTTTGTGCTCAGTTCTGGCTCATGGCTTGTTAATTCTACGCTCATACATTTTCCTATGCCCCCTCCCTTTCTCTATAAAGAGGAAAAAGAAGGGGGGGGGGGCTGAGCAGGAAGTTCAGCATCTCTTTCTTTCCTCAAGAACCTTTATGCTGCCCCTTTGGTAGGATATCTGTAATTTGGTTATAGGCAGATTGATAATGCAATTGTCATATTCCTACCTATATGCAGAATAAAATAAAAGAAAAAAATAGGTTACGCACCAGAAAGCCCAAGTTCTGGCTAATCTATGGTGAAAGAAGTAGCAACTTGAGAATAATTTATTTTGAGAGCTTCAAGATATCAGGTTTCCCTGTCTTCTGTTGAAGACATGGACAGACAGAGGAATGCTTATTTTGAGACTTCATCCTTGCTTGCCTTTACGAAGTGGATTAATTTTCTCATGCATCCAACTTAATGACCCTCTTTATTAACTCTTAGTCTTCCTAGCTGTTATTGATCACTCCAGTTTTATTAACCATATTGCAATAAGTTCTATCTTGCATATTGAAGGAAAGAAGAAATTGGTTACACCTGATGTTTGGATGACTGCCGTGTTCCCTCTTCTTTTATTGAATGGATGCAATGCTTTTCTTGTTTCTCTCTTCTAATAATGTCATTTAAATATTTGAATTGCTCAAGGAGGTCCTGTTTTTAGTCTTTCTCAACTCTGTTTCACCACATTATATCATACTTTGTGCTTGTAAGGTTAAGGCTTTGTTTGGATGGAGTAGTTTTAGAAATATTTCGAGGCTAAAAAACTTGACCATTTTCTGAAATTCTCTCTCAGAGTGAAATCACTCTTTAAACTACCCCATCCAAACTAAGCCTAACTGTCATAATCACCCCCCTCCCTCTTCTGAGGGCACTATCGTTAAAAAGATTGGCTCTTCTCCTTTTCTTCTAAAGGGAAGGAACGAATTACTAGAATGTAATTAATTACTGGGCAAAAGTTATTGGCCTCTTCAGTCGTCCCAAGCAAAAACAAAAATAAATGAGTAGTAAGCTGGAATATCCTTGGAAAAGGGGAACGTTAATTCTTGTCTTCCATTGTCGGCTGTTAATCCCCCTGAAGGATCTGTTGATCATGAGGCAATAAATATTAGTATTAATGATGTAATTCTCTGATGTAAATGATCTTTCTGTTCAGGTCCTGATATACTGCAGATCGTCTACTCCGCCCCAATTTCAGTGGCCGCCAAACCAGAAACTATTTACGCTGGATGTAATCTACCTCCACGACAAGCCAGGACCGGAAAACTGCCCTCAAAAAGTGTACGATGCACTGGTTGATGCCCTTGAAAGGACCACTGAATATGAAGGCTACATCTTTGAAATCGGTCAGGGCATACAACGTATACTATTCCGGCAAATGTGCATCCTGCTATCTCATCCCCAGCAACGTTGCATGCAAGATGATGTCGATGTCCCAAAGGCACTAGTAAAGAAGCCTTCTGCTACTGGCCCTGGACAAGGGGAAGCCAGTGTTATAGGCACAAGCCAGTGAGGGTATTTGACATCTAAGAAGTGAGCGACCTGTTATGTTAAATGCACGTTTTGATGTATTTCATGTATATGTGAAGAATCTGGTTGTTGCATTATCTCTATGTAAGAAACCCAAGTTCCTTGGTTTAATGCTTGATTTAAGCACATCGTCGACCTTTTGCACTTTGTATAATGAACCTTGATAGAGCATATGTGAAGATCATGTACCCAAGAAGGAGAAACAAGGGCAAGGATGGAAATACCCAGTAGTTCGGTTAACAAAAAATGATGAGGTGGCAGAGGGAGAGCTGGGAATAGCTGAAGTCTGTTATAGCAGATATAGAAAGGGAAGGGAAGGGAGGAGAGGGCATCGGGAAAATTGGGACGATTGTAATGGGAGAGAATTGAGTCTCTCAAATGCTCAAGCCCTTGTAATTTCGAACTTTCCGCCATTAATACAGCCATATCACTATCATCCTTTCCTCTTTTACTGATTCTTAATTGTTGTGGGAGTGGGGGGAATTCATTCTTATCTGTGGCATACCCTGGTACATAACACTTTGACGTATATCACTGCAAAGCTCTGCACCTCCCTCGTTATTTTTCTGCGCCAAAAGTCTTGGTCTAATTGTCCTCTCAGTGAATGTGAAAAAAGTTCTTACTTTCTTTCTTGTACACCCCCTCATTTTGTTTTTCATTTACCACTCACTCGGTCCCGGTTCTTTTGCGTGTTACTCAATTTTTATCAATCCTATTTTCATTTTTTATCTTTGGCAACGTTTCTATCTTAAAGGTATCAAACATGTTATATTTTCTTTCTCGTATACCCATATTAATTGAAGACTTTAAATATACCAAACTCGTTAACTTCTCAGTACTTACAGATAATTATGGTATAGATGGTTAAATTAGGAAAGGTATGAATAAAATATTAGATAAGTGATATAATGTCCTATTTCATAAAACTAACAGATGATAAAAAAAAAAAAAAAAAATTGGGGACAGAGGGAGTTATATTATAGATCAGCTGAAGTAAATGATGGAAAGTAATACTCGTAGCTTTATATTCTGGAATATACCAATCAGACAATAATTTGCTGCATACAATGCAGGCACGATACACGTAACGTAAGCATGGAGATAGCAGATACGGGACTCTTTGCCTGGCAGAAGCAATAATGTTAAAGTATTTCTTCTGCATAAACATAAAGTTTGACTTGGTATTATTCATGTCCTTTTCCGTATTGAATCTCCTCATGCGCCTTCATTACTTTTAAAATTTGGTCTGATAAGTAAACTCATGCTATTGCCTGCAGCGGGTGATAAGTATGTGATTACCAATATTAATATAATGACGATGCGAGCTAGTTTTCTTCCAAGTCGGCCGTCTTAGACGTTAGAATATACACATACAGCGGTTATTCACGGTCGCCGATCCTTGATAATATATTTCTACGAGGAAAGTGGGGTGTATTGATAATGGTCAGACACTATAATGTTAAGGAACTAAACACGTATTTTTATTTATTTATTTATTTATTATAAGTACCTCTTTCTTGTAGAGGAAAGAAGGAAAAAAGAAGAAGGCTTTTGCCTCTTCACTTGAAGCTAAAGGTTTTTCTATTCTCTATTAATTAAAACTTAAAAAATATGTATAAAAAGTACCGATAGCTTATCGTTTGATATAAAATCCGTTGTCCTTTTATATTCAACTTTGGTACTGCTACAACTATTTCCTCCATTTAATTATTAATCTTGCTAGAAACCATTACCTTTTAGAATCAGAAAATTTACTATTTCTTAGGACCACCAATCAGTTCAGATTGCATTATTACTAGTCTTTCGGACCTGATGATCGATTTCTTTATTTAATGTTTTAATGTAGGGTAGGCGAATGAAAATATATTTCTCCCAAACTCGAGTCATTATCAAATCTCGTTATCGATAAGCGTCAATGGGGGGCCTGGAATTAAAACCATAGATCAGAGCGATCTACTCGAGCCGGGAACCGGCTGTTGAAATGGTTCGATTGTGACATCGTCTTCATGATCAAGCCGTTTTCAATTGTATGAACCTGCCTGCCGATTTTATAAACAGGTGATTTAAAATTGGATTGGGCTGAAAAAAATTAATTTAGATTAGTTTAACTCTACACATCTTAAATATCGTCATTTTAGTTATGACAAATAGATATTCAAGCATGAGGGAACCGACTGACCTGATCTTATTGATTGAATCGAGATCGAATTGAGTCCTACTGAGATTATATCATATCTTTTTTTTTAAAATAAAATTAATTTTTGATCAAATCGCGGTTGAGCTGGTTGGACCCATATAGTTAAATATTGGTCCTGATACACAATATCGGCTGATACTTATTTGTTTTTGGGTCTGTTGATACGTCAAATTGGCGATATACGATGATTTTAAAATTTCATGTTTTTATTGATAATATATCGGTTATCAGACAATATTTTTTTTTTATATTTACCTATATTTTCCATAAAAAAATCATACCACGACATCTACTATATATAAACTATCGTGATGTGATACCACGACTACAATTTTATTGCCTGGTTCGACCAAGTATCGGAAAGTTTACTAAATTAATTTTGGGTGTGATATTTAAAACACTGCTTTTATTGTGGATTTTATTATTCATCAATAATATTATAATTTTACTAATTTTTCTGCATAAAAATATTTTATTAAAAAGTCATAATATTATACAAATAAATAACAATTAATAATATATTTTTAATTACATAGATACATGAAATTAAATTTAACACTTGCTCACCAGGTTAATAAGTTGGATTAAATTATTAGTCACCATTTGATTTGATCCAAACCTAAAGTAATTTAATCCAAAATTAACTCATCTTAAATCTAAACCGACCTATCAAAATTATGAAAGAACCGATCCATCAAGTTTATCCAAAAAATTCAAAGCAGGCTAGTCAAACTAACCCAAATCATAAGTCATCTGATCTCGAACTAGTTCGATTCAAACCTGATTCGATCCAAATTTGAACTCACTCAATTTAAATCCTACCCAACAAACTAACCTGATATAATCTAGATTAAAATAATTCTAACTGAATAATAAAGTGAGCTAAAATGATCTAATTTGAATCAAAATCGACCTAAAATAAAACAACCCGCAGCCAACCCGATCCTCACAGTCCAACCTGAGAGGACACCTCTAAGCATAATCCTCAAGGGGGAAAAAATTGTATGCAGGGTCATTTTGCTGTATGGATCGATGTACTCAACATGTCACCATGACATAAGCAAATTACAGATGGCAGAATCAAGAGACTAGCGACTTTTTAAAAAGAAGACACCGGCCGAGAAATTAAAATAATAATACATATAATTAACATATACTTTCATCGCAGAAGACGTGGAATTTGGTCAAAACTCCTAATAATGCATCATAAATTCATAATATAGGTTTCTGATTGATTGACCATTTCCTTCCTACTATTTCCAATTATTGAATAAATTAACTAATTATAAGGCTGCACAAATAGCCTATCATGGTCACATTCAGGCAGGGAAGTTTCAGAAATTAGTGTCACATACGGATGTATAGTAATTTATTTTCCTGATTTATTAATATTAGAGATTCTAACCTTATGACTCGCACAAACTACACATCAGATCATAACATAAATGCCCTTTAGAAGGAATCTAGAGGTATACCACGTCATTCTCCATGATTAATAATAATATATCACTCGATGTAATGTCATATTAAACTAATGACATTGAATATTCTTACACCATTAAGGTCGGTTTTGCTCTTCCGGTACTTGCTGTATATTAAGGCGATGCCCCATGAAGGGAAAAACTCCTCTCAGTATCATTTTGATCTGTTAATGCTTGGTTATAAGACCAAGTGAAAGAAGGTCCACGAACAAGAAAAAAAAAGGTAGGGGGCGTGAAGAAAGCACTCGGTAGTCTGCATAATAATGGGAATGTGTGTATCTAGTATATCTGCAGCAGATATTGAAGAGAGTGGTCTTAGCAAGGAACCAAAGGCTTGTAATAACAATCATGGAACCCATGACATTGTTGTCCACTTCAAAGACAGCAATGTCATCAAGTCTTACACAGCTATTGATACAGTTGGATCTCTGTATTCTCAACAAGGAACCAAAGGCTTCAACCAGGACACTGCCATTTTGTACCAGGTAAGTAGTACATCTATGTTAGTTAATATTTTGGATATACGTTAATCCATTTGTCACTATGATCATGAGAACATATTAGCTTATTGATGATATAAATTAGCCTGCGATTAATCATACGTTTTTATCAACTATTTTTGTCTTCTTCAAGGGCTACGGTGCGGAAGACGGAGTACTTGTTGGAGTATTTGATGGGCACGGAATGAATGGTCATATCGTAAGCAAAGCAGTAAGAGACAGGCTGCCGTCTCTCATCCTAAACCGAAAGAATGCTTTACCGGCTGATAAAAACATTACCTCCCATGATTTGGTATCCAGTAATAATTGTCACGATGGCAAAGCTGGTGATGAATGTTTGGATTATGAAGAAGCTCATGACCATAATGACGATGGTAATGATGTTGCGGCTGATGATGAATGGAAATCAGCTTATATCAGCAGTTTCAAAGCCATGGATAAGGAGATTAAGCTCCTAGAAAATGTGGATTGTTCTCTTAGTGGGACTACAGCTGTAGTTGCTGTCAAACAAGTATGTATATTATATATATATATATATAGGTAGATCAAGTTCTTACCTTTTTTTTTCCTGATTGGTGCTAATAGAGGGGGAAAAATTAGTCTCTCATTTTATATAATTTATTTAAAATTAAATATTTTTTTCAAACCAATGTCCGATTTAGTGTTTTCTTTCCCCGTTTCCGTTGATTTATATATGTTTTGAACAGGGCGATGAACTTGTGATCGCTAATCTCGGTGATTCTCGGGCCATTCTGGGGACAGAGTCGGAGAACGGAATGATCATAGCCACCCAGCTAACCACCGATCTAAAGCCATGCTTACAAGTTGAAGCAGACAGGATAAGGAAGTCAAACGGACGTGTATTTGCACTGGAACAAGAACCGCATATCCAACGAGTTTGGTTGCCTGATGAACAATGCCCGGGCCTAGCCATGTCTCGTGCTTTTGGCGATTTCGATCTCAAAGACCACGGCGTAATTTCTACTCCTCGTGTTTCTAAATACCATCTGAGTTCAAATGACCAGTTTCTTCTGCTAGCAACAGATGGGGTACGTTTCTTGCCCGTACAGCCTATATATATGGCGCCCTATATATGTGGCAATCTTTGCTTCTTGTTGATTTTTTTTTTTAATGATGGTTTTTGTTTGATTTTGTGTGTAGGTATGGGACGTGCTTAGCAATGAGGATGTGGTGTCGGTGGTGTGCTCGGCAAAGAGTGAAGAGACGGCAGCAAAAGCGGTGGTACAGGAGGCTCGTGCAGCTTGGAAACGTAGATTTCCTTCTGCTAAGGTTGATGATATCACTGCCGTTTGCATATTTTTACAGAGAGGCAGGAAACGAAGGAAGCCAGAGTAAAGCCTCGTAGTAAAATTGTATAAAACCTCCCCCCCCCTCCTCTTTTGCGTTGATCGTCAGTGCAATGTTCAGTGTTGAGCCGGCTGCACCCATTAGGTTGTTTGCAGGCGATCGAGCCTTGGATGGTCGATCAAATCACCCCCTGATTGAAGTTGAAGTTAACTAATCATATACTACTACTTTATGTACTTGGAGTTTGTCAATTCTATCTTTATTATTATTGGTCAAGACATGCACCACAGCCATGCCGATCGAACCCACGAACACCGGACCCTGGAAAAAAAAAGAGGGTAATGATTTGTGCCTTTTATAGTGACTATTTTTGTCTCATTTCTACGTTAATTATTTAGAGCCAATCAAGTGATAAATATTTTTTCAGTCATTTTTGTATAATGTAGATCGAATATGATTGTGTGTCATAACCACAAAATGTATTATGATACTAGAATATGTTACATAGAGCAAGTACAAAACATGATCACAAAAACATACCAAACAATCCTAAAAAAATCAGACATAATTACTAAAATATTCAACAAAATCAAAAATTATATTACAACACTTAAGTATAACCAAGATCAAAATGCATGATATAATCACTAACAAATGCCAAATAATCAGTAGAAAATCATGCATAATGATGCAGGAACATCCACATTTAAGGATTATCATCTAGCAATTAATTTTTTTAAGTTTAAAAATCACAAAACCCTATTTACTTGGACAAATTAATTATCAATCAAACCCTCTTTTTTCTCCTTTTCCTCCAAGCACCAAAAAGACTACCTTAAGCCACATTTTTTAAGCACTTTCCCCTCCACTTTAAACTCTATTTTTCCTTGGCAATCTCATCCTCAAGCAGCCCCAAGAAAGCAACCAAGACAAGCCCCATTGAAAGCCACACAATTCAGTCACAAGTCACTTTCACTTAGATGACAAGTCATTTTTAGCACTTGGGAAGAACAATATTATTGCTTACAAGGTTGAAAGGGGTCTTTGTCTCTTTCTTTTTATGCAATATGGTTGTTGTAGCTTATATCATGTGAAGTTGTGAAATAGGAGATTCAAAAATTTTCCCAAACACCTCCCCCATAACCGAAACACATGGGCCGGAAGTTTAGCGTGATTTTTGACCATATTAGGCTCTAAATGCAAGTATTAGTTAGTTAAGGTATACTCTTGATAGGGAAATCTGTAAGTGCACGAATTTGGTGTAGCTATCAAGGTCGATCCCACAGGAACTAGGGGTTCATTAACAAAATTTACATTTTTGACTAGCTAAACTAATGAATAAGGTAAAAGAGAATAAAATTATAAGATTAAATAATAATAATAAAATAAATAACTAATTGGGTAAAATTCAATATAATGAAAGGCTAGGATTAAGTTTTTACCACAACTTTGGTATTCAATGATGAATTATTTTAGCTCTCGATGTTGGTTTAAACTAAAAAGGGCGAGTTAGCCTAAATTAATCTAAAGCCTCTTTTGAGGTCTAAAGATCATGCATAATTAAGCTAAATTACCTATTTTCATGGAATTAAGATTAAATTAAACCCATTAAGCTTCTTGGTAATCCAATAGAATCCCCAAGGAATATAGCCTACTTTCGTTGTTCGAATTTCCTACTTTATTTCACAGACCTGATATTAATTTTCACCTTTCATCCATTCAATTAATTACCTATGATTACTAATTCGGCAATCGACTTAGTCAATAAAGTTCAATCACAAGAAATTAAGTTTAAATATTCAAACTTTTACTAAGAAGGTATACTAATTCATCATCGATTACCAAAAAGTTAGTTTCTTTCCCAATCTCGGACAAATAACCTACTCACACAAGATTGAGAATAAAGAACACATCAAATAAATATGCAATTCAATCATAGAAATAAATTAATTAAAGAAATAATTGGAAAGGAGTAAAATGATTAATTATGGAAATTGGATATATGTGACGAATTGTGATTCCGCTTACCTTAATAAAATACTTTTGCTTAAAGTAAAAGACCTCGATATCAGAAATGGTGGCTCTTTAGGGGTCACTGTCCTAAAGGCGTGGTTTATCCCACTGTTGATTTTGAATTTTTGTTGGTGTGCCTTCATACTCCAACCAAACTCTATATCTTACCTATTTGGTTCTACGGATCGATATGGGGTATTTATACTTGTGGATTAGGTGTCACTATCAGTAGGGTACTATGTTACTTTTGTGTACCAACGCGACTAGGGTAGCTTTGGGACCTTGGGTTGATAGTTGGTATGATACTATGCTTCCTTGGTATGCTGATATAACTGCAGTACCTCAGTATCTCTAGGTTAATTGATCTCCCATTGAGTAAATAAAAAATGGAATTTATTGATGGATTGTTTGATTACAAGATTATTAGATTGGTCAGTAGCTGTCTTTGTGCCTACTTGTGGTTCGATAGCAACCTTCGTACCTACCTGTGATGCTATTGATTGTTATTGGTATGTACTTGTGAGTCTACCTATGATGTATGAAATCTATTGATATTGATAATGATGTTGTTATTGTCTTAGTTTTGGGTTGATGTTGTTTCTAATTATACTTCCTATTCTTTTTCTTTTTTGAGTTTTGTAATAACTGATATTACTTTTATTTAACAAAATACTTATATGTTGTCTTTTCTATTTATTTTTTCTTATAATCATGTTATTAATTTAAGTGGAGTAATGATTTTAGCTTTAATACTTGGTATGCGAATGGTAGAGGTAACCATACTTGGACCAAGTGTGGCGGTAACACCCTTTGTTTTTTATTGTTTTAGTTTCCACGATTAAACCTTTAAAATAAAATTTTTTAGCCCTAAAAACTGGGGTGTTACATATATAAATCCCAAGAAATAACCTAAATGGAACCTTGAAACGATAGAGTCAATATCAAAGAGATTCAAAAAATTAACGTTAACACGCCCAAGCCTTGTTGTGTTACCTAATGCGAAAACTCAAAATCTTGAAGCAGACCGTGACTACTACTATTTTAGGGAACATGGTTAGGTCATGTTGATGAATATGGTCATGTTCTTCAGCATGACAAAGTTGTATTTGGCTCAAGAATGCTCGTTATACCCTGTTTTCTACTGAAACTTGACACATGCTTATAGGGGGAACACCTAGGTCATATTTACCTCTAGAACTTCAACTCAAACCTTCTGAAACCAAGAATTTGAAACAAAAAATCAACAATAAAAATCTCTTAATATATTACATGATGACACCTAACATGCTAGTTGTTTGGAAGATGAAGTAACATTGAATATAGTCCTTATTTAATCAAATTATTGTTCTTATGTATCTTCCTAAGAAACAAAGAATTCATTGTGCTTACATAATTAATCAAATATATCCAAGTTATCAAGAAAGATACTCTCATTCTCATAATCAATTGATTAGAATTCAATCTGTAAGATTGGCTATTTGGTAATTTGTTTGCTCTATTATCGTCAACACAACTACTAAGGAACAATCAATCTCTATTGGGCTAACAATTATCTATTGATGAATACATATTTTTACATATTTTATACTCTTTTAATCTTAGTTTTTAGTCTTTTATTTGAACAATCTATGAAGTTAATTATAATTTTATACTTAAGTGATAATGATCTCATATATTTAATTATTTAAGCTAAAATGATATAGAGTGATGGGCTTAATTTATGAGATGATATGTTCATTCTTTTAAATTTATTTTGTAGGTAAAATTATACAAGAAAAAAAAAAGGCCCAAAGGCTGCGGCTTGGCCTGAGGAAGGTGCAAGCCCAGAAAAAGAAAAAGAAAGGTCCAAAGGCCTCGATTGAAAGAAAAGAAAGCAAAGGAAAAAAAAGGGGAATGGAGGCCTAATAATAAAAAAGAAAGAAGAGAGAAAGGAAGAAAGATTAGGCGGCAACAAGTAAATGGTGTGAAAAAAGAGAAAAAAGAAGAATTGACGGTATAAAGGCTGACAAAACTAAGAAGATAAAGAGGAGATAAGGGTGCAGGAAGAGAGTGTGGTAGATAAGGTGATAAGAAGAACTGAGGGCTTAAGAGAAGTTAGAGAAAAAAAGTGAGAGATAGGAAGAGAGAGGGCACAGATGGTGAACGACAGAAAGAGAATAGAAGGTGGAAGAAAGAGAGAGAAGAGAAGATCTAGCACAGAAGAAGAGAAGGAGAGAGAGGAAAGGCGATAAGGACAAAGAGGGGAGAGAGAGAGAGTACTCCAAGGAGGAAGAAAAAGATATTGCAGTCAGACAAATTTATTTTACATAAAAATAAGCAATTTTTTATCCATTAAATTGATAAAATTATTAGCTATATTTATTTTTGGTTATTTCTTTCTCTACTTCTTATATATATATATATATATATATATATATATATATATAATATTTTTGTGTAATTTATTTATTTATTATGACTGGCTAAATAATTATTACTAGGGAATAAACTGAAGACCTACACCGTAGTTTGATATTTAATATTAATTTTCTTTATTTCATGAGGTTGTCATTTTATGCTAATTTAATTGATATAATTTATATGTGTGATTTTATTAAGTATGATTTATATAGTAAATACATCATTTTGGTTTCCTTATAGTGATAGTACGTAGGATTACAAGTTTTCTAGATGGAAATATGAACATACTAGAATTTATATATATATTGCAGTTAGGTTAGATAATAATTCAGGTAATAGTTTTGTGATTCTGACCAGAGTCATGGAATGTTTAGATACGTGTGGGTCAAAGGAGAGGAATACAACTAAACGCGCTTGAGTTACTTGTTTAGGTACTTACACTGACATCCTTCAACTTGTGCTTAATACTTTAAATCTAGTTAAATATAGGGGTCGCTTGTTGCGACTATAATGCTAGAATTCAATAGGATTTAATATTGGAGTTTTGTCATATTAATTATTTCAGGGAAGTAATATAAGGTGTGTATATATGTTTTTGGGTTGCAACTTGTTTAGTACCTTTCTTGTGATTAAAAGATGACTTATAAATTATTATTACATTTCGATCTAGTCTGGTGGTTGATTTTAAATTTTCTAGTACATTCATTATATTGGTATTCACCCATATTTATTTTCTAATTTTATAATTTTTTTTATCTTTTTATTTTCTATTTTAAAAGCCCTATCATTTTATTTTTCTTATTATTTATTTTGTATGATTTAAATTATATAATTTTATTATTTATAAGCTGGCTATATTTAGGTGATCTCTTTCAATCTCCAGTCTAGAACAATACCCTTATTTACCAATATTACAATTGACAACAAGATGGTTTAAATTGTATGTCGGCTACAACCACACCAATTTTTGGTCTCATTGTTGAAGGATTGGTAGCTTTGAATTTATTTTGCTAGTAAATTTTTTTTAGTATCTTGTGTGTGCTTTTCTTAAGTCATTATTATTATTATTGTTGTTGTTATTATTGTTGTTATCATCATCATTTTTTGTGTTTTCTTTATTTCTTATGTGGTTTATTTTTTTATGGTTCTTTTCTTATTATGGGCACTCTCTGGTGAGTGCATATAAGAGACAATTCATAAGGAGAGCCTTTACCATTGAACTTTGAATTGTAGAAGTCTATTCGAGCATTTAGAAAGTTAAAGATTTCTAGGTCTCCTTCATCACCAGGAAACGAAGATGAGATTTTTAGTTTTTCATCATCATCAGAAATAAAATTAGAGGCTTCCAAAATCAACAAATCACAAAAGAAGAGCATATCTATTTTTATTTTATGGCAACTAATAGGAGTTTGTGAGAGTTGGTAGCCCACAATGTAGCGAAGGCAGTCCCTACATGAATTAGCTATCAATGGCCCAATATTTGTAAGGAAAGAGATTATAAGCCCAAGTCTAGCCTACTTCACTGACTTCCCACTTTTCATGGACTACCTAATGAGAATCCCAACAAGTTTCTAAAAGAGTTTCAGTTTGTATATTTTTTCATGTGTCCTAAGGGTGTGGATATTCAAATCTTAAAGCATTTTCATTTGTCTTGGTGGATGGTGCTAAGGATTGGCTATATGAGTTACCTATGAGACATATCTACTCCTAGGATACTTTGGCTAGTGCATTTTTGGAAAATTATTTTCCTCCTTGTTTCATGGTGCTGAGAAAAAGGATCACCAGGATCCAATAAGAGCCTAACAAGACTTTCCATGCTTACTGCAGTAGGTACAAGGCATTGCTATCACAGTGTCTTCAATATGAGATGAAGGAAGAGAACTTGCTACAATATTTTCATGAGGGACTCACTCCGCTTGAGAAGAACATGTTAGATGCAGCTAGTGGTAGCTCTTTCATAGATAAAGATCTCACTTCAGCTCAAACTTTGTTGAAAAATTAAGCTTCTACTGCACAACAATATGATGGTATCTCCACTCATACAAGAGTAAATGAGGTAAGTGTAAGTCAATTTGATGATATACTTAAACAACTCAATACTCTTGTTTCACATATTGTCAGAGCTATCAGAGTTATTATTACATGTAGAGTATGCTCCACGATAGGACATCCTAGTGATAAATGCCCACAAATGATTGGATGAGAGAATCATAAGCAAACAAATGCCATTAGATTTTTAAAATACTTACCATCTAGATATGCTCAACCATCCTAATTTTTGTTGGGAATATGATGATAATAATAATAATGTTCTTAATACTCTAGGTTTCAACGAAGTGACACCAATTTTTTTTATCAAAATCCACAAAGAAGATCCTATCAACCTCAAGTTCCAACTACTAACAAATATGAAAAGATGTTTGAGTTGCTAACAAATGGATAGAATTAGCTGATACAAAGCTAATTAAACATGGATAAAAAAGTGTTAAATATAGAGCATCAAATGGAAGAAGTGGTCACTAAGTTGAACCAATTACATGATCCAGGAAAACTTTCTAGTAGTACCATACCTAATCCAAAGGGAAACTTTGAGTAAGCTAATTCGATGGTAACAAGGAGTGTAAAAACATGTGAAAGTGCTCCACACAAGTATAAGAAAGATTTAGAGCAATTGGAAGACTATCCTATAACAAAAGATGAGGAAGTCATGCAAAAGCAAGAACACAGGAGCGAAAATAGACAATCGATTGGCCGCCCACAATTGAGCAAAAATCCGAGAGTCATTCAAATGGTAAATCCTCTACCATTTCGAATTTTGCTATTACTAACCCTATTTCTATTGCTCATTTTCCTAACAAGCTATCCAAATCAAAGAAGGATGAGAGTGATTAAGCTATATTGGATACATTTAAGAATTTGTAGATCAACATCCTACTTCTAGAAGCTATTAAATAAGTTTCCAAATATGCACCAAGAGGAAGATATTGCAGAATAAGAAAGTGGTCAGGATGAGCGAGCAATTGTTTGTTATCATAAAAAGGAAGCTACCCCTAAAGTGTAAAGATCTCGTAAGCTTCACTATTTCATGTGTAATTTGTAGCAATAGGTTTGAAAATTCCATGCTAGACCTAGGTGTATCTTTTAATGTCATGACATATTCTATCTATACATATTGAGGTTTAGGAGAGCTTAAGAAAGATAATATTATCATTCAACTTACAGATCGTTCTAATACATTTCCTAAGGAGCTTGTAGAAGATGTTATTGTGTAGGTTGATGCACTTATATTTCTAGTAGACTTCTATGTTTTGGATATGGATGAAAGCAACTTGAGTCTAATGTTGTTGCTCTTAGGAAGGCTCTTTATGAGAACCATTTGCACAAAGATAGACGTTCATACTAGTTCTCTCAACATTAAGAGATTGTTTTCTAGTAGAATTATCTCACTTGACTATGTGAATATTGTGACTACAAAGACATTAACTAGAGAGAAAGTAGAGAAGTCATTGAGGGGAATGGTTTGAAGCCTATGGATTTATAAAGTCGCCTTGGTTGCAACCCAACCTAGCTAAGTAGAAATCCCAAGATTTAGGCTTAATGGGATAACCAAGCTATGGATGACCCATTGTTAGTGTACCCATTCCTATGATAAAAATAGTGTAAACAAGGGGATAAGGTTGAGATATGTTTTTAATGATCCTTATAACTTTATATGTTCAAGTGGAGTATCTAATGATGTAATAATTAGGAGGTTATGTACATGATTGTAAATGGGGGCCTTTTGTGATAATTTTGTAAGTCTGAATTCTCTAAAGTACTCATTAAATTAGGAGGTGTTTATAACGAACACAATCATGAGAACCCACTATGATCGAAGAAGGTTGTGTGCCCTCTAATGTCTCAGTTTACAAAAAAGATAACTAACTATTTAAGGCAGGCCCATAGTTATTAAAATTTCAATTTTATCATACGATTCTACGATCCTATGATCTAAAAATCACAAAACAACCTACGATCCTAGGTAGAATCTTAAAATAGTTGAATAATATAGAATCTTACAATCCTGCAATTTTACATAATAACTATAATTTTTATTGATTAATTTCTTAACCTATTTCTCATATTATTTCAATTATGTTTCTTCCTTAATCTTTTGATTTTTTGAACCTATATTATTTTACAACAAGTCTTGAAAATGAGTTGACGCAAATAAAGTATGATTTAGTTATAATTAAAATAATGAAATTAATTGTTGTTGAAAAATGCTGACAAAAGAATATAATATCCATATAAATAGTAAAATAAATATATTAAAGTTTACAATATTATTAATTATTAAGACCCATTCAATTCAAAATTAATATTTTGTTATAATCATGTTAGCTTGATGATGCAAATAAGCTTTAGTTTATGGTGTACACATATTTTATATAGTAATTTAAAGTGTGTGCTCATACCCAAATCTTTTTTTTTTTATCTTGATTCATAAAAATTTTATAAGCCACCATAAAACGTTTTGGGGTCATATTCTCCTAAATGATAGAAAATAGTGTTCTCTCATTGTTGGCTTCATAATCATCAAGTTTCTTCATTCTTTGTATGTTTTTCTTAAGGCTAACAATATTGTATGTTTTGAACAAAATGAGTTGTATGTTTTCTCTACCCATAATCTCATTGTAATTTTCACAATCATTTGAAAAATCATTTTTGATGTTGTTTACTTAATATAGCTCATCCTATGTAAAATAACCTCAACAATTTATACTACTTGTAAGTTGGTAGAACTTAATTAGTGACTATATGAGAAGTTAAGAGTATAATATTATGTACTTTTAACTTAAATTATAATATTTTATAGCATAAAAGTATATAAATTTTATATTTTTACTGTTTTTATAGGATCTCGTAATCCGATTCTACTATATGATCCTAAGTCTCTAAATCAATCATAGATAGAATTTTGATTCTAACAATCTCGAACTGCTCACTGATTGATTAGTAACTCCGATAGATGTTTACTATGTAAAGTTTAAAGTATTGGGCTACTTATCCAAATGCAACTTTCTTCACTTGTACTTAATTAGTTTGGAATAAAACTAATTCTAACTTTTATTCGGAGAATGAACGGATTCTAAAAATTTATAATGACATTGTGGTAAGGTTATATGAGATATATCGATTTGAGCGTGATTTGTTTATGTTTAAGGATGATATGTTAAAGTCTAGTGGTGGATTATTGTATTGGATAGTAATAATTGATTCCGGTTTAATAAAATTTAACTACCTTGTTATTTAAATTTAATCACCAAGCATTATCTATGTGATAATCATTTGGTTTAATAGCATAACTATGTATACACATATATTGTGTATGTGATTGGTTAATGGAGCGATGGCTTTAGATGTCTAGTAGACCATCATCTATTTTTAAATTGAGAACATCATTCATGTGCAAGTTTCCGAGTGATAGAGAAATGGTTTTGAAAGTTTACGCCGGTTTCTCATTTTCATCCAAACCATTATGATAGTTGGTGAATGAAAATTTGCGCGAGTTTTCATTCAAAACAGTGTAAAGTATTTAAAAATACGAAGTGCATCGACAATTAATTGTTGGATTGGATCGTACCACAAGGATGCGACCTTTGCCCAATAATCATGTTCATTCCAACGACTTTTTACGGGCCTATAAATACCCACTAGCGATTGTAATTTATTTTTTTAAGAGAAGGAAGGAAAGAATTTGGTGCTCAAGTCAAGTCTTCTAATCTCTCTCTCCACCTTTTCTATTTTTATATTTCTACTTAAGTATTAGTATAACATTTCGCCGAAATTCTATTAGATTATAAAGTAGATTCTAATTAAAACAAAAATTTTAACTATTATAGGAGATAATTATTTATAACTTTAAATATCATTTAAGGAACTAAGATTGTTATAGGAATACACCTTGAATTCGTCATATTTAAATATTTTGCGGAACCTGTTAATTCCCTATAAAATTTGACTTTCGATTTCAATATTTATTTATCCGTTCAGATCGATGTTTGTGTTGTATGAGTAAGAAAATTATAATAATTTATTGGTCGCATCTTTTTTTCTAACTCTCAATTGGTTGTGTGAGTGCGAGTTTTATTTTATATCTTCGCTTGGACACATAACTAGTGTGGTTATATATATATATATATATATATATATATATATAATTTTTGGGGAAGATTATGTATAATTCTACTCATATTTTAGATATAATTTTATTTAGCTTAGACGAATTATAATTTGAATTACTACTCATACTTTAGATATATTTTTATTTACTTAAATGAGTCGACTCTACATGCAAGTTTTACATGAGCCAAGCCTTGTTACGGTAGCTTGGTTAAGATTGATGCCATAAAAAACTTAAAAAAGCCAAGTTGAGTTGAAGTTTAGCTTGACTTTGTTCTACATCATGAATGGTTAGAAGATTTTCATCTCTAGTTATATCATGAATTATTAGAAGATTTTCATCTCTAACTATATTATTTATAGGCTAAGTTAATTTATTTGTATGCTATACTTTTCATGATCCATCTCTAACCTATGATAATTTGATAAATGATGATTTTTAGTATATTGAATTTTTCTCCTTGATATTGGATATATATACTCTATTATTATAGTCATTGGTAAATTAAAAGTATTTAATATTTGATGTATGTAAATAATAATTTTACATAAAATATTTAAAATTTGGTCAATAATTAAAAATATTGTAGCATATGTTGTTATACACAATTACAAATAAAAGATAAAAAAAAGGTTATCAAAATAAGTAATATTAATTATATTAAAGTATTGCTCTAGTAAATTATTCGTCTCATACCAAATATGTATAAAAAAAATACCCTCATATTTTTTACCTTAGGGAAAAAAAAAATTCTCACTCAAACCATTTCTCTCTTTTTTATTTTCCTTACCAAGCACACCCTTAGCATTACTTAAAGACGGGGAAAAAAATTCCCAGACAAACCACAGTTATCATCTTGACTTCGTACCACCGGCCGACCACTGTATGACAGTGAAGATCAGGTCATGTACAGGCTTTGCCTTTAGGAAATATATTATCTACCTAAATTTTAAATTTAAATTTAAATTTTCTTAAAAATATATATATTAGTATACTAATTTTATTTTTTATTAATAATTAGTTAATAAAAACTAATAATAATACAAAATAAAAAAATATACTATAAAAAAAGTGTAAATATTTTTTTTATTATAATATCAATAATAATGATAATTATAAGAAAAATAATGCTAATAATAAATTTATTATATTTTTATGTTATAATTTTCTTTTATAGTATATTATTATTAGTTTATATTATTTAATTATTAATAAAATATAAAATTAATATATCAATATACATATTTTTTAAATAATTTTAATTTTAATTTTAAATATATAAGGTTACTCGCCCTTCACCGCTCTTTAGCTAATCAAAGTTTTGTAAAAAGCGATCCATTCTTCAGACACATTAAAGTCAACGACCTTTATTTATTTATTTATTTTTTTTAAAATGTACGGCATTTAAAAATTTAACCAGTGACATAGTATCTACTCTAGCTATTCTGATACTTTTGACGTGTGTGGCCGGCAACAGCCACATGTATTAGATAAGCAGGAATAGTAACTAGAATGATGGGATCAAATTTGGGACGATGCTAATCGTACGTGCGTCGGAAGAATGCCTGTTGAGAGGAATCTAGGGGTCACTTCCTCAATTATTAACATTCATTCATTAAGTTTGGCATTGACATTATGCAGACATGTTGAATTATTGAACCGAAGCATTTGTTCATTGACTAGTTTATTATTCCAAGCATGGATGGAGGCCACCTCAGCTCTAATATATGACTTTTAAATTCATAGATTCATTGGCTCGAGCTCGCTTTTCAACTTTCCTCTCCTATAAAATCAGCACTTGGTTGACGATTATACTGCAGGCCGATTCTTGCTTCCTTATCATAAGGCTTTATAAACTAATACTATATAGGTATAAATTGAGCTACTACGTAAATTGTGAATTTAGCACACGGCGCAGCATATCAGATTATCTGCAGATCAATGGGGATCTGTGCGTCCGTTGATTCTAAGGTTGTTGAGCAGAACGAGTTTGGGTTGCCTGACAACGTCGTCTACATTGATCAGAGCTTAGATGATGCCGGAAAATGCAACAAGCTGGGCTCTTTGTTCACTCAGCAAGGAACCAAAGGATTGAACCAAGATGCCGCTCTCCTCTATCAGGTCTGTCGGTCGGTCGGTCTCATATTGGTTTTCAACCTACAAAAGTCTAATTAGACGATTGTTGTTGAAGTCATTGCTGATTTGTATTTTGTTTTTATGTTTTCTGTCTGTACTGAATGAATTTGGAATCTTTTTGTTTTTTTGGGTGGGGGAAACAAAAGGGATACGGAGCAGAAGATGGGGTTTTCTGTGGAGTATTTGACGGGCACGGTAGGAATGGTCACCTAGTGAGCAAGGTAGTAAGGAACCGATTACCATCATTGTTGCTGAATCAAAAGGATGCCTTGGATGAGATAGATAACGTACGCTCTGGAACTTACGACGTCGATCATGGAGACGACGGTGTTGTTGATTCAGATCGAAACGCTGCTGCGTGGAAGAAGGCTTGTGTTAGTGCTTTCAAAGCTATGGATAAAGAGATCAAGCTTCTTGAAGATGTGGATTGCACCGTCAGCGGAACAACCGCCGTTGTCGTAATAAAACAGGTAACTATAGTATAACGTTAGCAGTTGGATTTTCATCATTTGTTCTTGGTTAGTATCTCGACAGATAGTAAGGTCTCTGACAAGAATCTTGGAATCAGGGCGGAGATCTTGTTATTTCAAATCTCGGTGACTCGAGAGGCGTCTTGGGAACCTTAACTGAAAATGGAATTGAGGCTTATCAGTTAACAACCGATCTGAAACCTGGGTTGCCTGGTAAGCGCACTGGCCTAGCTATGTCAATTTCCAGTGTTGGAGCCCCTCCCCTCCCCAACAGAGGGGGGGATATAGATTTCTCTTCATCAATCCTGTTAAGATATGATTTGGAAAAGCGGAATTATTAATTTTTGTTTTCTACACTTACATATATATATATATATATATGTATGTATCTTAATGAGTTTCCTCACAACCAACAATCATCAGAACTAACCTTACTCGTCTTTTTCCAATGTTCAGCCGAAGCAGAACGAATTACAAGTTCAAAGGGGCGAGTAATTGCACTCAAAGAAGAACCACACATCCAGCGTGTCTGGTTACCCGACGAAGACTACCCAGGACTAGCCATGTCCCGAGCTTTCGGAGACTTTGATCTCAAGAGCTATGGCGTCATCGCCATTCCTGAGGTTTCATGTCATCATTTAAGCCCTCAAGACCAGTTCCTCGTATTAGCAAGTGATGGAATCTGGGACGTGCTTAGCAATGACGAAGTTGTTTCTATAGTATGGTCTGCAAAGAGTCATAAAGAGATGGCAGCTAAGGCGGTAGTGGAGGCTGCAAGGGTAGCTTGGAAGATTAAGCACCCTTCTTGTAAGGTCGATGATTGCATCGTCGTGTGCTTGTTCTTGGAGAAGATAAAATAACAAGTATTTTTACTTCCTGTTTAAGTTGTAGGTATTGACGGACAATGTTCTTTCTTTTGATGGAGAACACGTCCTATATCAGGATCTTACAAATTGGTTTTTTAAAAGAAATCTCAATTTTGGTAGAGCGAGAAAATTCTAGTTTCATAGGGTCTTAAAGGCCAGCCCTCTAAGCTCTCTACTAAACAATTTCCGCATATTTCGTAATATCCTCGGATAAACTGCTCATCAAGAAGATGACTTCTGAAATCAGATTCAGTCGAGTCATATATCGTCCAAGCAAGATCACCATCCATAACCTATACTGCAGCTCAAGGCAATTTATTCTATTGTCCTTTTTCAGGTATTCCTTGCATCTTTCAGATGCTGAAAGCTGTTATGATTGTTTATGAACTAATACCAAACACATACTTTATAACTTGCAGAGTGAAACACCTATAATGCAAGCAGGAAAAGGCCAAGTTCTACAAATAATACTGTAATATACCAGTGCCCAGTAACTCAAGTGATTATAGAAAAACATTGAATCAGACCATAATACTAGTACTAGTGCCCAATTACTCGAAATCAATGTTTACCAGTGTCCGGTCCGGGCATGACAAGACCATCCCTCATCAACCCCATACAGTAAACCATTTTAGGAAAAAAATTCCGATTCAACTAAAAAATGCAGTCATTTTGCTGAAGTGGCCTCCATTTGGAAAAATTCACAATAAAAAAAATAATTTTATGCCTTTCTGTAAAAATGCTAAAGGGCGCACTGTAGAAAAAACCGGGTCAGCCTTCTCATCTACATGTCCTTCAGAAAAGAGTAGCTGGGGAAAAAAACACCCGTTCCGCCAAGTATCTCAATGTAGAATGCTGGTAGAGCATGCACTAATCCATTATCATTAATCCAGTTCATACTTTGGTTCATCTCCAGCTTCAAGCAGGTCATCATATGAAACTGGCACCCTAATCCTATTATGGACAGGGATCCGATCGCCTTCAGTCGTGGATTGATTTGGTTGTTCCTCAAATGGGGATATGTTCTGTGAGGCATCTGAATCAGCTGTGGCCTGATCGCTCACCGCATTTCCAGCACTCTGAGTCCTGTTTTTGAATGGCGCATGTCCAACATTGGGCCGTCTAAACTGTTTCTGTAGAAAGAGAAGGAGAGAGAGAGAGAGAGAGGGAGATCAGAAATCTGGGTAAATACATTTAGGGCTGCAAATAAGCGGAGCCCGAACCTAGGGTCTTATTTAACTAAACAAGCCTAAAATAAGATTCGGATTTGGCTCGTTTAACTAAACGACCGAGCCGAACTCACGAGCCAAAGCTATAAAATGAACCGATTTCATTTTTTCGAGCTCGGACTTGGCGCGTTTAATAAACAAACGAGTTGAACCGAGCTTTTAACGAGTTGAACTGAATACTAAACTGGCTTAACTTATTTACAACCCTATGTACATTAGAGGTTCTTATAAAAAATAAAAAATTAGAACCCCAATAATCTATAGAATGCGAATGCTAAATTCCCAAAAAGATAAATAGGAATCAAATGGGCAGGATTCCAAAAGAGGAACCGATGCCCCATATTTTTTTGTCTGCCACCATGTTTTTAGGTGGGGTATTTAAATAACCATTTTTCTCCTTCAAGTTTTGTTAAGAATTTTAATTTCTTATCTAAAATGGTATAATTGGTGTATTGAATGCAAATGCACAAGTTTTGTTTCTACTTCTAGTTATGTTAACAAGCAGTCATGGACACTCTCTAGAAAAACTGAATAAATAATAGTAGTAGATAAATTAGGTGGGGAATAGAATGAAAATAAAAATCATTGATATAAAGGTCTAAAATCAATGGGCTCCTCAATAGGTTTTAAAATATCTTTTTGTAATAAAAAGAAGAATGAAACCCAAATTAGAAACTCATTATTAATGTACATGCTCTAAGATAACAAAGGATAATTTATAAGGGCGCTGGAACGAAAAGAAAAATATGATGAAACTTCTGCACTGCAATCCACCCAAATAGCATAAATAGAAGATATAGTTTAAATGTATCAAGGTTATTCAACCTTTGTTGTAAAAGCAACTAATGCGTAGGAACTGCTTCTTAAGAATTTTAATTTCTTATCTAAAATGGTATAATTGGTGTATTGAATGCAAATGCACAAGTTTTGTTTCTACTTCTAGTTATGTTAACAAGCAGTCATGGACACTCTCTAGAAAAACTGAATAAATAATAGTAGTAGATAAATTAGGTGGGGAATAGAATGAAAATAAAAATCATTGATATAAAGGTCTAAAATCAATGGGCTCCTCAATAGGTTTTAAAATATCTTTTTGTAATAAAAAGAAGAATGAAACCCAAATTAGAAACTCATTATTAATGTACATGCTCTAAGATAACAAAGGATAATTTATAAGGGCGCTGGAACGAAAAGAAAAATATGATGAAACTTCTGCACTGCAATCCACCCAAATAGCATAAATAGAAGATATAGTTTAAATGTATCAAGGTTATTCAACCTTTGTTGTAAAAGCAACTAATGCGTAGGAACTGCTTCTTAAGAATTTTAATTTCTTATCTAAAATGGTATAATTGGTGTATTGAATGCAAATGCACAAGTTTTGTTTCTACTTCTAGTTATGTTAACAAGCAGTCATGGACACTCTCTAGAAAAACTGAATAAATAATAGTAGTAGATAAATTAGGTGGGGAATAGAATGAAAATAAAAATCATTGATATAAAGGTCTAAAATCAATGGGCTCCTCAATAGGTTTTAAAATATCTTTTTGTAATAAAAAGAAGAATGAAACCCAAATTAGAAACTCATTATTAATGTACATGCTCTAAGATAACAAAGGATAATTTATAAGGGCGCTGGAACGAAAAGAAAAATATGATGAAACTTCTGCACTGCAATCCACCCAAATAGCATAAATAGAAGATATAGTTTAAATGTATCAAGGTTATTCAACCTTTGTTGTAAAAGCAACTAATGCGTAGGAACTGCTTACAACATACCTCGAATTCCTTTCCCCTTTTCATTATCTCCTTGTATACATTAGGATCTCGTACTCTGAGTATATTCCAGAGAATACCTCCACCTGTTCGATTCCGGCGTCCGTCAGCAGTCTTCTGTCCACCACAAGCCTGAATCGCATCCACCTGCATCTTATACACTACAATCATCAAAATGCACAACACTGATAACTAGGAAGCAGACACAGAAATGCAAGCGATCAACTTGACTAGCCACTCTAGACATGTTCAAAAAGAGATCCAACTGATACCGCCTACATAAGCATCAAATATTAAGTTGAAAAGAAAGTGTTGTGCGTGTAATAAAATCATTATTGAAGTGAAATACAGCCTACAAGGTAAAAGCGTATCAAAATTTCCCACTTTCATCTTTTCCGTCCACAATGCAAATGATAGCACCTGTCCATCATACTGTGTAACAGTAATAAGACCTCTTAAAAAACATGAAATATAGTCATAATATTGGAGTATTTCATGCATCACATGCACTCTCAGCCAAGAAAAGACACCTCAAACACACACACACACACTATATATATATATATATAAAAGAAGGAAAAGCCCCCTCCCCAAAAACTAAAAGTACATAAAAAGGTCAAATTACTAATCAAGTAAATTACAAAATCTTCATCCTAAATTAGGTCAAAAGGAAATAATATCACAGCGCTTCAGGAACACTACAATGATATGAAGGTATCAAGTGATCTGATTTGTAGAAACAATGTTACCTTTATGGAAATTCACTAATCTTAGCGAACTAATATGTAATGTTTTTAATAATAAAAAGGCCTTCCCAAACAATATTCATAAAACCAAGCAGAAAAGAGGACTAGGTCAACAAGCTAAAGCTCTAAACACAAAATGAAGATGCCAAAGTATTTTGAAACATGATCAGCAATGTCACACGTCAAATCCAAAGAGGAAGACTGAAGACAGCTTTGCAAAATTTAGTTCAACCTGGCATTCAAAGTCTATGCAAAATGATCTGTCCATGAACAGGAAATCTATAATATTGTCTAGGAAAAAGAAATTTCACCACTGCTTCAAATTGACCTACATTAGTATCAAGCAGCAGAGTCATTCAGCCAGGGGCATATATCAGCCGAGAGATCCACAGAATTGAAATCAGTAAATGAGCTTCAGCAAATGATATCTGCAGAGGTTTGGAAACAGAATTACTCATCAGAAAATGGGCGAGAGTGTACATCATCAATGGGAGTGAACTTCCAATCAGCTTTTGTCTGACCGAGAAGGGAGAACTGCTTTCTCTCACCTTGGATATCCGAACACCATGTAGTGACCAATCGAGATGAAGATAAATTATTTTAGGATGATTATAGAAGACCCACATGAAAGAATAGGTACTATCAAATTTTGGAGGCCCGTGAACAGCACACCTAGATAAAGAACTGGGTAGTAAATAAACCATGACGATGAAACTAACTAGGAGGTGAATAAACAGCAATGACTGAACTATGTCCTTCATTAAGAAGGATAAGGATAGCACCTAATATGAATCCCGTCTTTGATGGGGTTTGGGAGGTCTGCAGTCTCACCTTTACCATCTTATAGTCTAAAAGAGGGATTGTTTCAGAAAGACCAGCGACGTAATTCATTGAGATGCGACTATTCTAAATGGTATGTGTCATATATGTCAAACTAGTGACAGGTCCAGAGGACAGTATAGAGGCTGCTCATAAAGTTCATGGTTCCACACTGCGTGTATAGGATCAAATAGCATGTCTTGTGATACACTCAAAACCCCAGCAGAAAGATACAATCCATCCCACCATGGGAACTTCAAAAACATGGATAGGGAGAAATACACAAGGCTATATGATGGTATGATGAACTCAATATCTAATATAACAGAAAGATATGACCCATTCCTGTTACCACTCTGCAATAATAGATCACATCTGGCACATAAATATGTAATGGATCTGATTACCTCATTGACAAGATCACTCAAAGCAGATACCCCTAGACAGCCAACAGCAGTGTATACCAGGTATGACTTCTTCTCTTTCAGTCGCTTACAGATACCAAGCACAAATCTGCACCAGCAGAGAGTCAGAGCCAATTTAGGAACTACTATTGAATAAAAACGAATAGACACTGGACACTGGCTACTGGCTACCGCTTGAATAAGTGGTGCTTAAAGCCTCAAGCAGAGCCACTAAGGCCTTGTTTCTAGAACTTATTTTAACAGATAAAATAAGATAAGATCATATTAGATTAATATAATTAATGATAATAATAATTATTATAAATTTAATTTAATAATACAAAAATAATCATTAAAAGATAATTAATAGCAATAATAATATTATTATTATTTTTATTTATTATTATGATAAATATTAATAAGAATTAATTTAATACTTAATTTATTATTATTATTATTATTATATTTATAATTAGAATCAATCATTATTATTATAATTATAATTAATAACATAATTATTATTAATATATTAATATGCATAATATTATAATAACTATTAATATATTATCAAAATTATTATTATTTTCAATATTATAATTAGTATCATAACTAAGAATATTAATAATATTATAACTATCAATAAATTGATTATAATAATAAGTATTAATATAATTATTATCATGATTATTAGAACTACAATAATTAATTATTGATCATTATAATTAATAATATAATAATAATTATTCTCATTTGCACAAATCAGATTCAATAAATTCAAATTAGAAAAAATAAGCTTGAGAGAATAGAGCCTAACTCAGATGTCCGACCGACCATATAGGTATCCACATAATCAAAAAAATGAGATTGAAAGGCTCGTAAGGGAAGTGTTGGAGGCAGGAATAATAAGGCCTAGCAGGAGTCATTTCCCCAATCCAGTTCTATTGATAAAGAAGAGAGATGGGGGATGGCGGTTCTGTGTGGATTATAGGGCACTGAATAGGGCTACCATTCCTGATAAGTTCCCAATACCCATGATTGACGAATTACTTGATGAACTTCATGGGGTTGTCACCTTTTCTGAGCTAGATCTTCGTTCAGGTTATCACCAGATCAGATTAGATCCAAGGGACATACACAAGACAGCTTTCCGCACTCATGAAGGCCACTAATTTGAATCGGGATCAGATTAGATCCAAGGGACATACACAATCCCCGTTTAGGTATCAGTTTTAATAACTCTGCTTGGGTGAATCGGGATTAATGTTTCACCTCCATTAATTGCGATTAACTTTATTTTTATTAACCTCTGATTTTGGTGGTAACTGAGGTGAAGGTGAAAGAATAAGTAAATTTTTGACCTCATGGGACCAAAATACCTCTCAATAGGACTTATCTATTTAATACAAGGGTATAAATGTCATTTGTTTTATTTTTTTAACCTCCATTCACCTCAATATAAACGGAATTTTTAAAACATTCATCCCAATTCACTCACGTTAGGTTAATATCATCCAAATAGCATTTTAAAACATTCACCCCGATTCACCTCCGTTCCATTCACCTAGGTTAATTTTTAATATTTACCCTCACCCCGATTAGGGATGGCAATTTTCCCCGTAGGTTCGGGGGCCTGTCGGGGATTCCCCATTCAGGTTCGGGTTCGGGAAGAGAATTTGGGGATCAGGTTCGGGGATTCTTAACGGGGATTTTTTTGGGGACGGGGCAGGGGTCCCCATCCCCGAACCCGCCCCGAAATTTTTTATATATATTTATACATATATATATATATATATATATATAATTTTTTTACAGAATATAAATTAAAAATATAATATAAAAATAGTTTGAGGATCGCGAATGGGATCGGGAATCGGGTATAAAGTCGTGTTTCGAGGATCAGGTTGGGTTTTAAGAACAGGGAATAAATCAGGGATAGAAAATAGATCGGGGATCGGGTCGGGTATGGGAATTTGATCCTCGCGGGGATCGGGTCGGGGAATCCCCGATAAAAAAATAACAGGGATCGGGTCGGATTCGGGGATTATGTTCCTTATCGGGTTCGGGGATGGGGATGGGGTCCCCGACCCGCCCCATTGTCATCCCTAACCCCGATTCAAACGGACCATAAGGAGCTAAGGGGGTTTCTTGGGCTGACAAGATACTACAGAAAGTTTATGCGAGGCTATGGTCAAATTGCAGTACCCTTGACAGACCAACTCGGGAAGGATAATTTTAGGTGGAACCCTCCAGCCCAACAAGTCTTTGAATCACTAAAGACAGCCATGTCTTCAGTATCGATATTTGCTTCTCAAAAAAAATTGTCATTGAGACTAATGCTTCGGGGGTGGCCCGGGTGGGTATAGGGATTGTCCTAATACAAGAACAAAGGCCCATTGCATACTATAGCTAGGTCTTGGGACAGAGGGCGCGCCTCAATTTAGTCTACAAGTGAGAATGAATGGCTATAGTCCTCTCGGCCCAAAAATGGAGGCACTACCTCTTGGGGAGGAGGTTTTAGATCCGAACTAATCAAAGAAGCCTAAAATAGCTCCTAGAGTAAAGACAACTGCTGGAGGAACAACAAAAAGGGGTGGCTAAGCTCTTGAGTTATTAGTTTGACATTGAGTACCGCCCTGGTATCTCAAATATGGTTGTAGATGCTTTATCAAGAGTAGAAGGGGACAACGCAGTGCTAACTTGGAAGAGGAAGTGGGATGGGTTGTCCAAGGAGATTGATAGAGACCCTCACTTCGGGTAATTGGAGAGGGAATTGTTGAAAGCCCCAGAAGGGAAGGAAGGATTTAGTGTACATCAAGAACACTTGTTTTATAAGGGCAGGTTGGTGTTACCAGCCGGGTCCAAATATATTCCGCTGATCCACTCGAAATTTCATGGGGGGAGGGTAGGGGGCATTTAGGGGCACTAAAAACATATTAGCGTATGGCAAGGGAAGTTTATTGGCAAGGAATGAGGAAGCAAAAATAGCAGTATGCACCCGAATGCCCAGTTTGCCAGCAGAATAAAACCTCTACCCTCTCCTCTGTTGGATTATTACAACCCCATCCCATACAAGAGAGGATTTGGGATCTATATAGCCATGAACTTCATCGAAGGACTACCTAAGTCGAAGGGGTACAACTGCTTCCTGGTAGTAGTGGATCGACTAAGCAAATATAGCCAATTCATTCCAATCAGGCATCCCTTCTCAGCCCCCACCATTACCACTATCTTTGTGAAAGAAGTGGTTTGACTCCATGGGATGCCTCAATCGATTGTATCTAATAGAGAAAAGGTTTTCATTAGTAGCTTTTAGGCAGAATTGTTTAGACTACAAGGCACAACCTTGAAGAAGAGTTCGGCTTACCATCCTCAAACGAACAGGCAATCAAAGGTGGTAAATAAAACCATAGTCATATCTCAGTTGTTTTGCAGGGGAGCAACCAAAACAGTGGGTAAGATGGATACAATGGGCAGAATATTGGTACAATAATTCGTATCATACTGCTACCCACACCACTCCATTTACAGTTGTATACAACCAGGAACCACCATCTCTGATTAGATACAACTGGGGTGTTGCTTCAGTGGTAGTTGTGGATGAGGAATTAAAGGCAAAGGACCTAATCTTAGAGGAAATCAAGAGCCATTTGGAAAAATTCAAACAAAAGATGAAGGTGGCAACAAATAGGAAATGGCGGAATATAGAGTTGGCAGTTGGGGAGTGGGTGTATGTGAAGCTTAGGCCTTATAAGCAAAAGTCTCTGGCCAAACGTGGAAATGAGAAACTATCCCCTAGGTATTTTGGGCCTTATCAAGTGAAATCCCAAGTGGGAAATCTGGCTTACTACCTGGATCTACTAGCTTCCAGCACAATCCACCCAATCTTTCATGTCTCTATGTTGAAGAGGGCTCTAGGGGTAGGCCATCAAGCCCATCCTATTCCTAACATTCTCGTCGAAGAATTAGAGTGGAGGATCCAGCCAGTGCAGTCCAACGACTACGACACAACTCTAAGAGACAACTGGAGGTTCTGATTCAGTGGTAGGAGTTACCTTCCTTCGAATCTTCTTGGAAAGGATTTGATGCCCTCAATGAGCAGTTCCCCAAATTCTACCTTAAGGGCAAGGTGAAACTTTGGGAGGAGAGTGTTGATAGACCCCTAATTAAATATACGTATGCTAGGAGGAAGAAAATGACTAATGGAGATAAGTAGGCAGGAGGCACATGGGGATAAGTGGGGGCTGAGCTCCACGTCTGCCCATTCTGTTATTGCCATTCAGTTATTCTAGCTTTGGGGTCTGTTAAGGGGGGAATATTAGATTCTCTCGTTTTAGTTGAGCTTTTCTGATTATAGCTGGGCAATTAGTTATATATCTCAAGGGGGAAGGGTCACTATATATATGTACTTATGTAATCAGAGAAGGGGGAGGAGATTGCGGGATTGGAGGTACTGGGCCCTTAGATAGTCTAGATTGTCTGATCACTAAAGCAAAATTAGGGTAATTTCCCCAATATTCCCTCTCTGAACTTACCAGATACCCATACAGGTGAACGGTAATACATATATCAACCCTTGACTCCTAGCATTAACGACAGCAGCAACAGTTGGAAACATTATTATTCAAGTTTATCTTATCAAGCTTTTGGACAATTCATAATAACAAATCCAGTAATATCTATTTGAAGAAAAACAATTTCATCCTAGATCAAATAAAAGAGTTAAACAAACTAAAGTAAAACACCATTGACGGATCACATTGTAAGATCCAAAGGCTAATGAACCGCCTCCGCTCCACAGCCTATCCCCCTCTTCCCTCTCCTCTTTCTCTCTTAAAAGATAAAAATAGTTTTGTTAAAATAAATAAGTCACCTGTCTATGTCAACAGCATCTGGCACAGAGGAGCTCTTTTTCTTCTTGTTCTTCTTCTTATTATTTCTACGCCTGCGATTCTTAGTCAAGGAATCTACTTTTTCTTGATTGGGAATTTCCTCGTGGCTTTGTTCTAATTCAGAGCGAATATTCTGCCTATCAACACACTCTCCTTCCTCAACATCATCCATCTCCACATCATCAAAGCTTATGTCATCATGAAGGATATCTAATATGCTTCCTCCAGTTTCCATGACAAGCCAAGGATTCTCGGATATAACCTTCTCAAGAAGGAAGGATCTGTGTAAAACAAAAACAATGGAAAAATTTGTTCAACAAGGGGACATAACATAAACAAAAGCCATGAACCCAGCTAAAATTTAAAGCAGATGATATGGTTGAAGCACATAGATAAGGGAACACAATAAAGGGAAACTACAGAAATTCTCAATAAGAAGTAACAAAATTTAATCTTTCTGACATATCTAAAGGATAACATATGAAAACTTTGAACATGTGTCTAAAAGCATGATAACATTTGCCATTTCACATACATGAGGTAGGGATGTAGTGCCAAACACATTTGATTTTTGAGACAACATTAAGTTTCTACTAAACTTGTCAAGTTGTAACACTGCAAAATAAAGCTCAACATAACTAATAAGACATGCCCACACAGTATTTGAACATAAGAAGACTAGAAAAGAATAGAATAACACCAATAGTGTCATCTAACAGCTCTATGCAAGATGAAAATCAAGATCACAATCAAATTGCCCTAATGACAATAAGCATAACAATTAATGTCCAACAATAACGTTCGTGGATAATTTGGTGTTATACTGTGCTTATTTAGGGCAACAAATAAGCATAGTATGCAGGATCTGTTCTAATCTAAATGAAATATTCAAATAAGTTATTATTATTTTACTATTATTATCAAAACTAATACTTTCCTCATTAGTATTATTACTATTGTTAACATTATTATCATTATTATATTTATTATCATTAATTACATACTTTTTAATTATTAACAAAATTTTACAAATCAGATATAATCTGAACTAATTTGATAAATACTGAAAATAGGTTGAAAATGAAAATCTCATAGATCATATTAAAAGTCATAATTACTTAGTCTAACAATTTATGATACACAAATCCAAAACGAAAAGTACATGACAAAAGAAAGCCGCATCATGCTATCAAAGAATCAGCTATGATAAGTTGATAACCCCATTCCTATTGGCATTGAATATGCCCTTCACTACAAGTAGGAATTAACATTCATGCACGTTTAATCATATGTGATGTAAGAACTTATATTTTATAGAAATTTACAGTTAAAAAGCCCATTCAACACTTGCACAGCTATCGGAATAAATCAAAGCTTATTATACCAAAGAAAAAAAAAACCATAAAATTGAGCATCGACAATCAACATAGGTAGCAGAGACATCTATCTTAGACTCTCAGTTGGCAACTCAGAATGATCAGCTCTGAGCATTGACCAGGGCAGTCTTTCATAATATGTAATGGGAATTTTCAGTAGCTTTCATATTTTTTTGTCTTCATTACTACGAAGTTTCTTAAGTTTGGTAAATAAATGAGAATATCTATAATGACTTCCGGGTGTATCCAAAAATCCCCCCCCCCAAACAAAGACCCTCCCAAATTTATCTTATCATAAGCTAATTCATACTCAATTAGTTAAATCAAGGGCTAGGGTTTTTCAGAAATTTATACCAAAAAAATTAGAAATTCGGGACAAGGGAAGGCCGGAGAAGCTTCGCCGGAGGTCTACCGGTGCTCGCCGGCCATCACCAGAGCTCGCCGCGGCCGGAAGGCGGCACCACCTGCTCCGACTGTTGCTGCTGCGCGTGTCTGCTGCGCTGCGTCGGCTGCGGCCGCTGTGGCTGTTGCTTGCTGCGGCGTCTTCGGTGGCGGTCGTGGCTGCAGTGGCTGCCGACGGTCGACGAAGGAGAAGGGAGGATGAGATGAGGCCTAGGGTTGGGGTGCAGAGAAGCAGTCGGGAAAGGGAAAGAGAAGGGAAGGGAGAGAAAAAGAGTGAAAAGAAAAATAAGAGGGGGTCGGGTATCATGCTTGGGTTATTTTATTTTTATTTTTATTTAATGTATGTATATAATAAAATATTTAATATTTAAAATTATTATTAGAAGATTTTATCTAAAATTTATTTAACGAAAATTATTTCATAAGGATTCAAAAATATAAAATCGATATAAGAATTACATAAAGAATTTTAGAAATATTGTGGAAAAATTTACCAACGAACGTAAAAAATTATATTGTTTACGAAAATATATTATAAGACCTCGGAAAATTATTTAAAAGCATATAAGAAAATATTTAAGTTAAATTTTAATAAACAGACACTAATTTAAATAATTTTTGAAACTGAATTTCCACAACCAAAAAGGATGAAACTGAAGGAAATTAATTTCGAAAAAAAAAACCATAAATAAGATTCGAAAATCTTTTTAATTTAAAACTTTCTGAAAATCTTAACAACCTCGGAAACAGATAAATTTAAAGTCAAAAATATTTTCTACAAATAAAATTATTAGAATAAATTTGACTATTTTAAACGAAAATTTTATAATTTAAATAATATATTTCGTTAACGAAATATAACTCCAAAATAAAGTCGTATTAACATGATAAAGTTATAATCGAAAACGAATCTAAAATATTAAAAAGCAAAATACGATGAAGAATGGAAATACATTTTTTTAACCAAAAATTGAAATCATATTAATATAATAAAATCATAGTCATGAATGAATTTATCTATAATGATCCACAATGATACTGATTAGTTAAATTCAATTATGAAGTTGAAATCATCGATAAATCCATAAAATGAATCAAAATTAAAATAATTAAATATTTACATCAAATTACCCTAATAAAATCATTAAACTTAATAAAATTGGATTTAAAAAATATAGGGTATTACAAGCCAACCCCTCTTTCTTCTTCTTCTTCCTCTTCTTCTCTGTCTGCCCATCTATCCTGCACCAGTAAATCTCGCCCCTGCACCTGCACTGGCCAGTCTGCCCTCTCCCTCGTCCCTTTCCTTTCCATTTTAGGCCAAACCCTCCTCCTACACAGCCCCTCGCATGCCCCCCTCTTCCTCCTTTTTCTTTCCCCTATAGCCTACAAGATTGCACCCTACAATCCTGTGTCAACTGCTACTACCGGCCGGCAAGCGCCTTGTAATACCCAAAAAAAATTTAAAACCTATAATTTAATAAATAGCCTTTATTTGGGATAAATCAACTTTTAAATTTATTTAAATTAATTATTTTGTGGATTTTGAGTATATAAAGGTGGATATGAATATTTAATAAATTAAAATAAATATTTTGTTATTTTATTATACTCATTTTATTTAAATAATTTTTCAAACCGATATTTTAATAAAATTAACCTTTTTAAACCAATAATTTAAATTATAATAAATTAATTTATCTATCAAAAATATAAAATTCCATTATTCCAAAAATTATTTTACTTTATTTCTACCCCATTTTCCATTTTTCCTTTTTCTTTCTCCTTTTTATTCTTTTTCTTCTTTTCTTTCATTTTCCTTTTCTCCTTTTTCTCCTTCGGGTCGCCAGGCCTACATCGATTCCTTCCTCCTTGTGTTGGGTCGCTGGCCCATCTCCTCTCCCCTCCTTCCTTTTCCCCGCATCGTCGCCAGCCCACCTTCCCCTTTCTTTCTTTTTTCTCTTCCTTTCCCCCTCGACTAAGCCAACCCAGTTTTTCCTTCTCCTCCCCTCTCCCTCGCACGCGGGTTGGCCCGCTCCCCCTTCTTTCTCCCTCGCCTAGCAGGCCTGCCTTCTTTCTTTTCTTCTTCTTCTTCTTCCCCGACCGTCGACCTTGCACCCCATAATTGTCCCTCCTACAACCTGCAATCGCCACATCTACCACCTGCTCTTTGTAGCCTGCAACTTGCTCTCACTCTCCCTCTCTCCCCCGTCCTTTTCTTCCCATTTTTGGACCAAACCCGAAACTACAACCCTCCCCTCATGCCTTCCATTTCTCCTTCTCCCTCTCCCTGCAACCGCCTGCCACCATAACCTCCTAGCCGGCGCCCTACCTCCCCTCCTCTCCCTCTTCTTTTTCTTCTTCTCTCCTGCTTCATTTCTGCCCTATTTGAGCTCTCCTTCTCCCTCTACCTATCCCACCATTCTTCCTTCATCCCCTCTTCTCCCCTTCCATATTTTTGCTTCGCCACCGCCAACCGCCGCTACCACTGCCCAAACAACCACCTGATCCACATCCTACCACCCCTTACTACCTCCCTGCACCACCAAGACACTCCCATACTCCCCCGCAGCCCTCATTCGTCTTCCTCTTTTTCTTTCCCCCATCTCGGCCTATACCCTATTCCACCACCGTCCGCCGCCATTTCGCCTCTTCCGCCACCACCAAGGGCACCAATCCACCTCATGGAACCTCCTCTACCACCCCCTTGCCTCCCTTAGCCAAAAACCATCCCTACAGCCCCTCCTTTTCCTTCTTCTTTTCCCTTCCTTCTTCTCCTCCCCTACCCTTGGTTGTCGACCACCACCTACACCCCTACTCCATCCCTACACCCAGCCTCCACCCTAACTCTCCTCCACCTACCCTCCTTCCAACCTCAAAACCCTTACCCGAACAAGCCCCCTCCCTTATCCTATTCCCTTCTTTGACCCCCTTCCCCCTTCAATATTGCATGCAACTCAAGCTGCTCATGCAACATGAGTCTTGCCTCCATTTTTTAGCCCAAATTTAATTAATTTTAAGGTATAATAAAAATAGTTTGTATTAGTATATATTAATTAAGCTTTTGATTAAAATTTATTCCTTTGATTTTTCTACTTTTATTATGCTAATTTTTTATATTGTTTTTAGGGATTGATTTTTATTAATCAAAACTTGAATATTTAACTGGGATATCGATAAGGTTTGATTTTTGCAGAAAATAAGGTAACTGTTAGATCCTACTAAAATGTATGGATATACGTATGCTAGCACATTAGGGTTTTTAATATGTTTATATATATATGATATATGGTGCTAACTATAATGTATTTAATTGTATGTGTTGATTGATAAAAAGGAAAGCATGTTAAAATTATGTGACATGTGTAGAAATCATATGTAAGGAAGGAACTTTGTTGTTAATAATAATGTTAAGTGCATATGTGTGATATAATATGCTAATGAGGCCTTTTGGTGCTTAAGTAATGTCAATATGAGCCCTAGGGGCATTTTGGTAAATTTGATTGTGCTGAAGTTGTGGCCTAAGTAAGTGGGTGTGGTAGGTGCTAATGAGTATTATGATAGATAATAATAGTTGGTGGAGTTGGATGATGGGTACGAAGCATGAACATTAACATTTTATGTAGTGAGGGTATTTTGGTAAAGGTGGCATAATAAGGGTAAAATGGTAAATTATAAGAGTAAAGGGGGTAAAATGGTAATTGGACAAGGAAGGAGGGCATTTTAGTAATTTTACATGGAAAGGAGATAACTTGGTAATTTTTGGGTGTAAGAACGTATTTTGGTGAATTAAATATAATGAAAAGGTTATTATGGTAATTTTATAATGTAAAAGGATAAAATGGTAATTTGGTATAAATAAAGGGTATTTCGTTAATTATGAAAAGTAAAAGGGTAAAATGGTAATTTGGTGTAATGGAAGGGTATTTTGGTAATTATGTAAAGTAAAAGGGTAAAATGGTAATTTGGTATAAAGGAAGGGTATTTTTATAACTTTTAGAAAGAGGGGTAAATGGTAATTTTAATAATGAAGAAGGGTAATTTGGTAATTTAACCAACTAAAAAGGTAAATTGGTAATTATAATAATGAAGGAGGGCAGTTGGTAATTTAACTAACTAAAAGGGTAATTTAGTAATTATAATAATGAAAACGAGCAATTTGATAATCTAACTAACCAAATAAGAAATTTGACAAGTGTAACAGTATGAAGGGTGATTTGGTAACTTAATAAGCCTAAGTGGCAATTTGGTAATTTAGATAAGTAGAAAGGTTAATATAGTAATTTAACCCACAAGAATGGTAAATTGGTAACTTATCAAGTATGAATGGTAAAGTTGGTGATTTAATAAGTATGGAGGATAATTTAACACACATAAGGGCAATTTGGTAATTATACAATGTAATATCTGAAAAATTTGCTTAATCTAATTCCACATCTTTAGCCCTAATTTGATCCTAATCTCAAGAAATCTAATTATTAGCCTTAACCAAACTTCTTAATCTTGAAACTAAACCAAAAACCAAAACCTTTATTCGGTTAAATTGAAATTCATAAACCGAAAACCAAAACCGCTAAAATTTTTGCTAATCTAAATTATTCGATTAATCCCAAAATTCCTAATATAATCCTAATTCCCTAACCTTTCCTCCTTTTCCTTTTCTTTCTCCTTTTCTTTTCTCTCTTTCTTTCCTGTTATTCCTTTTCCTTCTTTTCTTTTCTCTGCTTCTCTCTGTGCCGAAATCCTTTGGCGTGAGAGGTTTTTCTTCTCCCGCACATGCCCCCTCCACTTACATCCCTCATGCCCATCACCATCACCTACCAGCCCTACCATTCTTCTTCTTCTTCTTCTTCCACTCTTCCCATTGATGCTCTAATTGACAGCCCTACCACTCCCTGCATCCCTACCACCTTTCTTCTTCCTTCTTCTTTCTTCTCCTCCCTTACACGTCTCCTTCTCCATCATCACCCCTCATGCCCTGCCTAACTCCCATCCACCTCAACCATCACCTTTCCCCTTGTCTTTATCTTTCTTCTTCTTCTTCTTCTTCTTCTCGGCAAAAAAACCATCGTCATTATTGTCTTCACCCTGCCAATTCTTCTCCTCCTTAGCACGCCATTTACTAGTATAAATAACCCCAACTTTCCATTTTATTAGCATCCATTTGCTCCCCAACATTCTCCTCGTTTTCCTTCTCCTTTCTCCTTCTTCTTCCTCCATTCTCCCTATTTTCAGCTTCTGCACCACCCCATCAACCAATAAGCACCACCCAAGCCACCACTAGATTCCCTTTTTCCGGTGGACCAACCACCAAGGTTTCCCCAACCTTCCCCCTCGCCGTCATCGGCCATCGCTGCCAACCGCCTCCCTTTTTCCCTTCTTTTTCCCCTTGACCGTTGTAGAGTTTCAAAGTGCACGGCTGTATAAACACTCAGATACGTTGTTGCACATTTGTGCAACCCTTGTAGTGTCTGACCGTGCAACATTTTTACTCTCGGCTTGATTCTACATGGCCATGCAATTTCTGCACCGCCTGCTAGTACAACTTCTTTCTTGGTCATGCAACCTTACTCTCACCCCAAATCTTCTCCAAACACCGCCAAAATTTAACCATAGCTCCACTACACATATTTCTACACTTCCATAGAATTTAAATTCCATTAGACTTTGGTAAATTCCATTTTTACCCTCCTCTACCATAATCTCCCTTTTGATTTCTAACCTCCGATCCTAATCATATTTTATCTTGTTTCATAGGTGATTTTTCCGATGATCTCAGAGGAGGTATATGATTTACGTACATAGAACCCAGTGTCCTTGTTGGTAAGGATACATGTCATAGCTAGGATTTTACGTACTCCATGTATTTGCCTTGTATTGTTGATATATACCTTTGCGTTGAATATATTGTATTGAATAAATTAATTATGGAAATGATATGAGATGATGTTCTTGGGAGTAATAAAATTATGTAAGTACATGTTTGGGTATAATATTGGTAATAAAATATCTATGGGAAACTAAGGAGATATTCTTCGGATAATAAGTGGAAATGTATATGCTTTGGGTTTTATAAAGCTTTAGGAGGATACAATTGTCTTGATTACCCTGAGGGTATTATGGTCATTTGAGGATAATTATGTGGTCATACTTATGTGTTTAATTGTATGTCTTGAGTTTGGCATGATAATATACAATCAACTCTGAATAAGATATTAATCTTGTAAAGTGAAAGATCACTTGAGTCGGCCCAAGTTATTTATGTGGCTCCGTTCCACTGGATAATAATAGTGGCTTAGGTGTGTTGTCCCCTAGAGGTGCTCCAGTCTGTTCTACCGAATTAAGAATAGTGGGGCCCCATACTCATTGTTAGTGAAAATATAACCAAGAGTTAAAGTATAAATGGAAATATACCAATCATTTAAAGTGAAAGACTACGTGAGTCAAGACCGAGGTGTTGAGTCCATTCCACCAGATAATAATAGTGACTCGGGTGTCTTGTCCCCCGAGAGGTGCTTCAGACCATTCCATCGGTTTAATGAATAGTGGCTCATGAGCACTTTTACTCTGAGAGGTGTTGGCTTCGTTCCACCAGATAATAATAGTGGCTCAGGTGTCTTGTCCTCGATAGGTGCTTCAAACCGTTCCACTAGTTTAATAAATAGTGGCTCAAATGTGTTGGCTCTATTCCACCGGATAATAATAGTGGCTCGGGTGTCTTGTCCCCGAGAGGTATTTTAGACCATTCCACCGATTTAAGAATAGTGAGATCGCTGAACTCAATGTAAATAAAAGAGTTGGAATATGGTATATCTAATGAAAAAATTGAAATCAGTAATTATCTGGCTTTCTTCTATTTGGGCATGTATGCTTTGTTTATGAGAAATCTTATATTATGTGTAATCCTGCTTAACTATACTGTTATATTACTCAATATGTAGCGTACCGATCATCCGTTTCATGGGTGTTGCTCAATCTAACGAGTAGACAACCCAGATGTCTATGTGCAGGTTGATGAGGACTAAGTCAATGATTTTGCAACTTTTGATGCGATATATGTGGAGGAGTGATTCATTCATATCAAGGTTGGGTGTAGAGTTATGTTATTCAGATGATAGTTTTTACCCAGATACCTTTTTGGACTCTTAGTTCCATGGGATCCCTTTTTGGTTATATTTTGATATTGTAATCGGAGTTATTCTCCAAACACTTATTTGATGTATAAAAGTTGTCTCATATCTTTCTAATCATGTTTTTATTTTTCAGATCTTTTTGCCTTGTAATTGATGTAAGGATGGTGGTATAAATTAGACTTATGTCAATTATGGTGGTAACAACCAAATATTTGATTATACTCTTCCGCTTAAAATGAAATTTGTTAGTAGTAAATTTGGGGATGTTACATACAAAATGGAGGGTAATATGGTAATTTGAAAATTAAAAAGGGATGACTTGGTAATTATACATACAAGGGGTATTTTAGTAATCGTGAAAGGATGGTGGGGATAAATTAGTAACTTGTGTTTAACATGTCAATGTATTGAATGAGTTTCATAATAAGACACAAGTAACATTGAAAAATAAGATAAGGGTATTTGATAAGCTAGCGAGTATCACAAGAACTTGGCATAGCCTAGGGTTATATGGATAATTAAGGGGTGATATGGTGTTATATCATAATTATGCAGAGGGTGCCTGGTTAGTGAGTGTGCATGAAAATATGCGTTAGATATGTTTGAAGTTTGTGTTAGGGTTTTGTGTATGCCATGATCTTTGATATGGAATACTTGATTCTATGGCCATTATATCTTTGTGTCTTTGGATTTGTGACCTTTCCTCTTCCTCCAAATTGAATAAATGGACCCGTTGATTAAGAGTACGAATTACATAAAGTGAAAGATTATTGAGTCGGGCTTAGACCAATCCACCGGCAATAATAGCGGCCAGGCGCAAGATGTCCTAGAGACCAATCCACCAGCAATTAATAGTGGTTAGGTGTGTTCTACCTTGTATGTTTTTGATCCATCGGCTATAATAGTGGGGGATCCCAAGATTAACGAAACCAAACGTTGGATATTGATAAATTATGGGAAGACACTAATCACTTACAGTAGAACATCACTTAAGTCAGGGTCGGACCGGTTCACCGGCGAATAATAGTGGTCAATTGCGTGCTACCGTGTATGTTTTGATCTGATGGCTATAATAGTGGGGAATGCAAACTCAACAAAACCAAACGTTGGATATTGATAAATTATGGGAAGACACTAATCACTTACAGTAGAACACCATGTGAGTCAGGGCCAAGTCGGTCTACTGGCGAATAATAGTGGTCAACAGCGTGTTGCCATGTATGTTTTCGATCTACTAGCTATAATAGTGGGAGATATCAAGCTCAATAAACCAAACATGGGACATTAATAAATTATGGGAAGACATTAATCACTTATAGTGGAACACCATGTGAGTCGGGGTCAGACTAGTCCACTTGCGAACAACAGTGGCCATGTGTAAGGAGCCCTAGAGACCGATCCACTGGCAAATAATCGTGGTTATGTGTGTTTTGTCTTGTATGATTCCGATCCACTGGCTATAATAGTGGGGTTCCCACACTCACATGGATATAATTCAAAGACAATGATTGAATAATGATTAATTAATGGCTTAAGACCAAAACTATTGATTTCACGTTATGATCTATTGATATGACATGAGTTTTGCTTCATTGTTTGTCCTTGCTTGGGCATGTGATGGACTTGTTAAGTACGTGGATGTTGTGTTATGTATTTCTTGTCGTATGTGTGGTGTTGCATGGTGTATTAGTTCGTATGTTTTAATTTTATATTATTTATGCATGATGTGTTGCATGCAACCTTGCTTTTCAGTTTGGTTTAAAAGGGTTACTCAGTACCATAGTATTGAAGGGTTCCATTCGTGGCCCTCTACCTATTTAATGGGCAGTGCTCTTTGCAGGTCTGTTGCATGTGCCATTCAAGAGGGTACTGGGTATGAGCATAAGGATTATCTAGGGAACTTTTTAGGGTTTCTCTTCCACCTTTTAATTCCTTAGCAACTGATTTTACTCTTATAACCACTAAGTGTGGGATTACATCTTTTGTAACGAATTCAGTGTGCTACTCTATTTTAAATTTAATTTGTATAAATCGTATCCTTCTTCTTTTTAACATTAGCACTTGTTACCAGAACGATAGGAGGAAATTGTTTTGGTACTAAGTGTGGCAGTAATATCCCTGAAATTCATGGTTTTTGCTTTTTACTTTCGCTAAAATTTAGATAAAACAAAATTTTTAGTAGTGAATTTTAGGGATGTTATACGCCTGCCCTCCCACTCCCTTTGTCCTCATCCCCATTATCCTCTTCTCCACCCATTGCATATAAAATCCCTCATCGCCCTTCTTCCTATTCTTTTCCCTCTGCCCAACATCTCCTAAAATCCCCCTCCACCATCCCTTCAGATGCAGCCTCAGCTGCTGTCCAAACCTCCACCCACCTCTTTCTCGCACTACCCTCTACCAAACGAGACCTCTCCTTGCCTCTAACTCTCCCTCCTTTGCTCTCTCTGCTCGTGCAAAGTGGGCAGCCCGAGCTGCCCTTTGCACCCTGTTGCCGCCCCTTACACCACCTTCTCCACCACAACCACCGCCCCACCACCTCCCTCTCTGCCCAGAAACCCTTCCCCTACCTTCCCATACCCTCTTTTCCCTTTTTCTCCTCCTCCTTCCTCCTCATTTCCTTCTTTATTCGGCCACCGCCACCTGTGTTGCCGTCGTGGCATGCCGCCACCACCACCACTACAACCCTCTCTAACCTTCCCTTCCCTTTTTCCAACCCTAAAATCTTTCCTTTCTAATCACCACCACCTCCACCACCATTGCACCGCTGCTACCACCACCTTAGTCGTCACCTTCACCACTGGTTGTGCCCTAACCCTTGTTTTTATTTAAGCGTAATTTATTTTACATATTTTCTATTATTGGTCTTTTATTATTGTTATTATTATTATTATTATCGTTATTTTTATTTTTATTATCATTATCATTATTTTTATTAATCTTATTATTGTTATTATTATTATTATCATTATTTTTAGTATCACTGTTATTATTAATCTTTTCATCATCATCATCATCATTATTATTATTATTATTATCATTACTATTATTAGTCTTTTATTAATGTCTAGTTAGAGGATAATAAATGAAAAAGGAGTAAGAGGGAAGTTAATAGTAGTGTTCTATTCTTATAGGTGAACCAAACATTTCCTTTAAGAAGGTGTAGGATTCACATTCCAAGTCAGTGCCCTATTAGGTAAGGATGTTTTTAAGACTAAATTGCACGTTTTATGTGTTCATGGGTGTTCTTGATATGTGCTTGTATTATATGTGAGTATGGACTAAAATATTTGTAGTGCAGCTTGCTATGCATAGAGCCAAGGTAAGTTGTGTATGTGTTATGATATGTGTGATATGGGTGATATGACTTGTATTTTATAATATGCTCTTATGTATAGTTGCTATAACATGACATGCATGCTAGGAGGCCTTAGGTGGTATGATGAGGTTGCGGGGAGCTAAAAGAAATAAAGAGGATGGAATGATTAAGAAGAAGTGGAAAAAGGGACTAAGTACCTTATGATTCAAGGGTGACAAAATAAAGGGATGATGATAATAAAATAAAGGGTTCGAGTAAATATTGTATGGGAAGTGTAAGGCTTGCATAGGATAGAATAAAATAAAGAAGATACCTGTTGAATAAGACACTAATAATTTAAAGTGAAAGATTATTGAGCCAGGTCTAGATCGATCCACCGATAAAATTAGTGGCTAGGTGCATTGTGCCTTGGACACCGATCCACCAATAAATAATAGTGGTCAGGTGCATTCTGCCCTGGGTGTTTCCGATCCACTAGCATAATAGTGTCCACGAGCACTTTGCCCCGGAGACCAATCCACCGATGAATAATAGTGGCTAGAAGCATCCTACCCTAGGTGTTTTCGATTCACTGACTATAATAGTAGGGTTCCCATACTCGCATGAACATAAATTGAGAGTTATGTGAAAATGAAATTAATTGCCTGAATTCTAATGATTATGATTAACCAGACTGATTCACTGCATGCATCATCTACCATTTATGTTTTTATGGTCTTAGTCATATGGTTACCTTACTTAGTACGTAGCGTACTAATCACCCCTTTCATGGGTGCTGCTCATTCCCACGAGCAGTGGCCCCTCTTGAATTTGTGCAGGTAGGAGACAGTGCTTTTGATAACTTTAACGCTTATGATGCCTTAAGAGGGAGTGAGTGATGGCCAGATGTACTTGTCATGGGGTCTGAGAGGATGTTATCCAGACTTACCTTTATATGAGTTTCCTGTTGTTTTATGTACCATTTTATTTCCTCATAAGGGACATTATTGTATTCGCTTTTTATTTCTGTATTAACTCTGACATTCGCACACTCTATTTTATTTATAAAATGTTGGAACTATTATGTTTTTATTTATTACATGTGTTAATACTTTTAACTTTTCTAGCCTTATGATTGGTATGAGATTGGCCAGGGGTCAATTTTGTGTTGATCACGGTGGTAGCACCCCCTATTTTAGTGTGTGATTTTCTACATAAATAAAAAATTTTAACTATGAATTTTAGAGGTGTTACATCTACACTCATCCATTTTTACTTGATGAAGACCAAAGCGTGCATCCCATTTCATGTGTAGAAATTAAGGGACATTGGGAGGATGAAATGGGGAGATAAAGAGCAATCAACCAGCCTGACCAAGAAGACTTCCTTCCTTTTCAATCAAGCTAAAGTTTCCTTTATTATCTAAACTTAATTATAGTATGTGGTAAGACTTTCCTAATGTGTAGTTTATGCTTTCTAAGTCTTGTTATAGGTTCTAATAGCAGCCATCATGTGATGGATGGCTATGAAGTTTCAACTATCAGCATTAGCTGATTATAGTGTTGAAACCTTAGTTAACATATGTCAGTGCCAACTATGGTTGGGGATGTAACCAAATCTTTCCATTACCCGCTAGTTTTGTTTTGTATTTCCTAAATGACGACTAACGCTCTATATAGAGTGGAAGGGCTAAAGGGAGAGGTAGTTTTTTATGAAGAAAAATACCCTTCTTTGTCAAACCACTTCTACTCTCAATACTAAGGTTTGGCCTTGTGAATATCTCAAAAATCTTACACCATTTAAGTTAAGAGTTGAAATCTTAGTTGGTTGATGTAATTACTTGATCTTGAAGACTATAAAGATTAAGTGCATCCCCTATCTTTTCTCTTCTCTATATATTTTCTATTTTGTTGGAATCTATTCAAGTCTAACACCAACACTTAATATGACTCAAATTGTTTAGCAATATGCATCACAAAGGATCATAACATAACACATCAAATAATACATATAATAAATAAATGCCACATTCATGTCACAATTCATGTCATATCATATCATATGCCAGATGCTCTTCACATCAAATTTAACCATATTATGACTATTTCATTAATCTAATTATACCAAGGGTATCTCGTGAAGGGAAAATACCAAACCATAATTAATACATTTTCAAATAACCACATCTATATCACTCATGGCATAAGAAGGAAAGAACTATGACAATTACCAACCAATATAGCAAATCCAAACAATGCACAGAGACAACTATCAACCTGGCATACCAATATTAAGCAATGTGTAGAAGCAACTACCAAACCAAGAAACAACAACGGTCCATTTAAATCCTTATATAATATTTATTTCCACTTTTAATTACTTAATAGGGCACAATGATATCCCAAAGAGGTATAAATTACACCGATCGTACTTACACACTAAATAAGGGAGCGTGCACCAGTCCAAAATCAGACCAAACCTAGATGGGCCCTTATATGTTATTTTTTTCAATAATTTTCCACTTTAATACCAATTATTGTTAGAATTTTGTAAAATTCATTGTATGAATAAATAACATCAAAATAGGAACTTTAATTTAAAATTACAATTGTAGAAAATATTAGAAGTAACATAATTATCATTTTACCCCTAAAACACAATTAAGCTCATTTAGCACATAAAACTCTAATCATACCTAATTATTTTACCACAAACAATCATATTTTAGAATGCTATCATACTTATGTTAAAATACATAAATTTAAAATGCTATTTCACAAAAATATATACATGGTCACATTAACAATACATGGTGCGTACATATTTTTTCATGAGATTATAAAGAAACATAAATTACTCTTAAGCATAACATAGAAAACTCTAAATATGCTATCACATGTTTTTTATATTATGAGCATATGAATTACCTCATTCCCAAGTAAAATAATAAAAATAAGAACAAAGAAGCATTATAAGCCCTAGATCCCAACTTTTATTCCTTCTCTTTAAGAAAACATAAAACCTAACAAAAATAATTAGAATCTAATGTGTTTAAGAATAATAAGACAACAAAATAATCAAAATCAAAAGGAGAAGGATTATACCCAATAAATATGGACACACTACAAGAATAAAAGGTAGAAGACACCTTTGTAGATTTTCTCCCAAATATAACACTCTTATACTTAAGAAAATATAACAAGGATAGATAAGTGATAAAGAGAAGAAAAACAAACAAGGATAATGAATACAAGAGAGGTGTGGATTTTGGTTAGATTAAAAAACCCCAAGAACTATTAATTAAAATAGCCAAAGTGAAGAGAGAAGTGGAAGAAAACAAGAAGAACAAAGGAGAGAAGTTAAGGGAAAACAATGCAAGAAAATGGGGTATAAATAGGGGAGGGGGTAACAAAAAATTTACAGTCAAGAGATAGGGAGAGGTAGCTTGTTACATACTTGAATGAAAAAGTACAAGATAGTTGAGTGTATAAGGTGGTAGAGTGTATTTAGGTTGAATGAAGTTATGAAATCTAAAAAGTCAACCAAAGGATAAGGGAGGTGATGGTGCATAGTTCCAAGGTTAGGTTTAAGCATGATAAAGGAAAGTGAAGAAAGTTGAGTGTAAGAAAAGCTAAAAGGACATACCTAACTTAGATAAGAAGTAATTTTGGCTCAAATTTTGGTTAAATGAATGAAAGAATGATCAACTTGATGCAAAATATGATCATGGAAGTGCAGGAAAAGAATTTCATGGGTGAATAGTATTTTTAGAACTTATAGATTATTTTTAATGGTAGAAAGATCAATAAAGAGGCTAAAATTAAGAAAATGATAAAATAAGCTCATAAAATTATAAAAATATATAATAATAAATTATTTAATAATAGTTACCAACATGAATAAATAATTGTCACCACGATTTTTATACATTTATAATAATAAATTATTTAATCACAACATATACATTTAAGCACAATTACCAACATATATATATACAATTATTATCATATATATAGTTAATCGTAGTATATACATCAACAAAATTATACTCATATTTAACATTTATCTCTCTCTATGCATACACACACACACAATTATCTCCTCTAACATTTATATAATGATTAATAATAACATTTATACAAATAGAAAAAGAGAGACACAACTATGCCTCTATCAGTCGGCTATGCTTTAGTTTTGGTGTGAGTGGCTACTAGATTGATATTTTGGAAAGAAAAATAAATATTACTTTATTTTGCGTAAATTTTGAACCAGTTAAAGAACAAGTTTTGGACCTTTTCATTTTGGATGAAGTTGCAGAATTCTATTTGGATAGCTTAGTGTTGGTGAAGAAAATGTTTGAAGAACCATATTCTTTTTTTAGAATTATGTGGACCAACAAAATTATCATGAAAGATTTGCTTGTTATTTAAAAAAAATCAATATCATTAATCAAAATTTATGTCATTTTAGAAAAGCTAGGAGAATTAGGAGGTGAATTTGTATCTTGTGGTGGTTTGAAAATTTATATAGAAATATGAGGTAGTCTACATTCTATGGAGTTTCAAGATTTTTTGTTTGGTTTTTCTTGGCGTAACCTAAATGGGAAATTCTTGAGGTATAGTTGGTTGCTTGGAATGAGAGATTTGGCAAATTAGAGATCAAGTATCTTCGTTGATCATAGGAAAGATTTACAACAAATAAAATGTTTGATACCCTCCCTATATCAAGAATATAGGAGGTTGAGGCCGTATTAGAGAAATGATGGCTAATATATCTCTAAAAGCTAATTTTTATAGTCTCATCCTAGAATTGGGTAACTTGTTTTAGCTCTGTATTTGGTTTAGCAGGAGGTTAAGGTTGGTCTATTTGTGGTAGTGCAACCCTTTTTAGTAGTCAATCTTCTGGAAGGGTAAAATCCTTCTATCTAATTGGAAGTGGAACGACCGTGTTTGCTCTGGTGCTGGAGTAGGAGGGTTCTCCTTTATTGCTTTGGGTTTTTGGCTTTTGTTTTGAAAGTAGTTTTTATGTTTTTATAGTAAACTTGGTCGATCATAACAACTGGTATATATCATTCGAGCATTTCGTAACCATGAGTTTTTACTTGGAGAACCAGAGATTGGAAGAGATTTTGATCTTTTAAGGCAATAGGAATATTTAGGTAGCAATTGAAGAAAATAGGACAATTGCAAAGGCCGGACTCAATGGTTCAAATAATTGAATCATAAATTTTTCTAAGTTTTTCATCATGTAGGATAGTAAGGATTGAGGTATTCAGCCATTCCATGGTAAGTGGTTTGAATCCTACCTGGACAAGCCCTATATGTATATATTTAAAGCCATTTTTAATGTAGTTTTTCATATAATTTTTTGTGAGGAGTTGAATGGTTAGTTTCAAAAGGATTGGCAATTTGGACATCTCGTTCCTCAGTTTTGATTACATAATTTGTTTGGAAATGATACCATTTGGAAGTTTTGTAGATCAATTTAGAATGGAGTTTTGAAAGTTTTCAATTATTAACTGAACTTTGAAAATCTTCTAGGACATATTCCTCAAGATTGACAACATTATCTCTAGATTCTACGGATGAACTATTAGAAGCGGAAGAAAGAGAGGTAGATCGGAATAAAGCCCAAAGGTCTGCTGGCAAATAGATTCATGCATACGAATTACAATACACAGATATGCCGGCGCATGCGTACCGTCCCACATAGATTTCCATAATTTTTAATTACTATTGCAAATCAAATGTTCACGCTTAACATATGGGTTATTAGGTGAATTTAATTCACCTAATAATTGTTCACATATATATAACACATCGTAGCGACTTATACTATAATTACTCGGCGTACAGCCAAGCCATATACAAAGAGGGAGGGGGGGGGGGATTAAGGGGAGATGGACCGTTTTTCCATCTTATTAAGGGAGAGAGGATGGGCTAGGTAAGCCTGAAACATGATTAGTTTTATTCATGTCATATATGTGAGTGTGGTATTAATAGCTAGGACTTAATTAGGAGCAAGCCTTTGCTGCTGCTTGAGCCACTTGATCCTTGCGCACACCAGCGTTGCAGATGTTAGCAAATGCTCGCATGTATTTCGATCCATAAGTTGATAGGGATCCACAGTGGGTTTGGTAAGTGTCAACCTATAGAAAATATATATTAAAAGACCAGAGGATATATGCATGTTTCTATCGATGAACGTGGGTAGGTAGGAGAGATTAGTTAGGATGTGGTGTACCATGGATTTGAGGCAGTCCCAATCATCAACGAGAGGATTTCCAGCCGGTCTGACCGCGTTGAGCACGTCAGCACCGGTGTTTGCACCAAATAGACTCTGTCCGAGAGCCTTAATGCTAGCATCTACATGGTTTCTATGAGAGATTTCATCGTCCAGAGCTTTTTTCGCTTCGACCTTTTGGTTCGATCCCGTCGGAGCGCTTCGAAACTGTTCAATTATAAGCACAGACACAAGAGACATTTAAGAGAATATATTTATACTTGTTTTTTCCTCGTTTGGACGAACGGAGATATTCATGAGATCCCAAACCGAACCTTGTGTCTGAGGTATAAAATGTCTGCTTCGCGTTGTTCGACGAACAGCGGGGTTGATTCTTCCGTGCTCTTGGCCGCTGATTCTTCCTCTGCGGAGGAACCGCCGTGGAGTTTCTTGGTAGAAGCCTTAGTAGTTCCGATGTAGAGAGAGACAACCTGCGTCGCGAGTTCAGTATCTCCGTACTGCATTACGTGAGACCCTTCGTCGCCGGCCGCCAGAGTTCGCTTCTTAACCTACGCGGGAGCGAAAATGGATGAGGACGGCTGCGATGGATCGACGTTTGTTATTTATTATTGTTGCTATTATTTTACTTACCACTTCATATTGCTGCTGTAAAGTCTCCGTCCCTTCATTGTGTTGGTCACTGTTTGGTCATATATAAATGGAAAAACCAATTTTTTCACGCATGATCAATTATCATAAATGACGATGATGATGGTGAAACACAAATTATAATACATACATACATATATATATATATATATATAAAGTAACCATAAATCAAAGGGAACGATAGGCATCGAATATATATACTTACGCATCTTCTAACCATGCAACGCTATAGAGATCGCCGAGACAAGTGTGGAAATCGTCATCCGAACCAAGACAATAGGTGGCATAACTACTTTCGCTTGGATTTGAGGCCGTCGTTACGTATATGTTCATTCCTTTCGGTAGAAGCCCATCAAATATACTCCCAGCCTCACATGCTTCGACATAGATTACCTTCGTCCATAATTTTATAAATATATAAATATATTTAGATGTATCTTAACTACTTAACTAACTTTTAATTATATAAGATGAACGCTTATTGGTAGTTAGTATTAATGTAGGAGTAAAATTATAGTATATACCATGCTCTTGTAGGTTCCGGAAGCATATTTCTTTTTTAGGGCATCAATGAAGTCGTTTGCGAAAAGAATCTCTCCGCTCGGCATAGCTATATATATGTGTGTATGCGTGTGCGCCCGTGCATACAAAAAAAAAATGCATATAATTAAGTAAATTCTCATTACCTTAATATGAAGAGAAAAAAAATGAACATAGAGCAATTTTACCTGACATATATAGAATATAAAGAGCGATCGCTAGCATTTTAATTAAAGAAGATAATTCGGACAAAGTTTTGCATCCACAACGTCTCTATTTTAATACAGAAGACGCGAATGGTCCGAATGGACGCAACAGTCTCATCTCATCTCATCTCTTGTCATCCGAATGTTTTTTTTGGGCTTCTAATGACCAATCAATCGATCGACGTATGTACATGCATATGCGAGACACGTCGGTGTCGACAACGTAGTTTCGGCCCGACCCATAAAAAGTAGCGGTGACTTTTAAATTCTATTGATTACTTTGACCAGGTAAATGGGAAGCCTCGGGCGACCCCTTTCCCTGTCACTTTTTTTTTTTCCTTTGCCTTTTCTTTTCATTGCTGCTCCTACTATTATTTGTTTATTTAATTATTATTATTATTATTATCTTGATAATCGTGGTTCCTAAAACAATCATGCACCCAGAACTATTTACATACCGTCCTCGCTGACTTATTTTCATAACTTATTAAAAAATTTCTATATCTGAAGCTATTTATTATGATAACTACTGCTACTATTTTTAACCACTGCCTTCAAACAGACTATAAATCATAATTTTGGATATTAATTAATAGTAAATATGATAGTTAGTATAATTAGTAATAGCAATGATCGTGATAGTTCTAGTAAAATAATAATAATAATAATAATAATAATAATAATAGCACAAATAAAAGAAACATCTAAAACGCGTTAAGTTATTTAAATGATATCAGATCGTTGAAAACAAAATTAGAAAAACAAAACAAGCGAAGACCTTAATTTGTCTAATTAGTTGACACTTCAACGGACTGATTAAAGGGAGCCAGCTAGCTAATTAGCGGGCATATATGGTTATGGACTTACCAAGCAGACCTGGGCTTCCGTGATCCGCGTAGTAGATGAAGATTCGATCATTTGGACCACTATTCACTACTTTTCCACTGCCTCCCTCCACCGACTCCTTGTCTCCGAGTATGACTGCTAAAAGGTTCTTCGCAGTCACTTCCTTTCCGGTATAATCCTGTAATCACCATCCACATAATTACGTCGTACCTACCTCATCGAGCGGACCCGCCGGGGCATTATTTCATTTCGCCCCCGGCGGCGGCGGACAAGACGTGCATGTACCTCGGTAGGTAGGTGGGTAGCTAGCTATCTAGAGGAGAAGAAGGAGAAAAAAAGAAAAATAATCCACACATACCTTCGGAACTCCTTTGTATACGTCAGTTCCGTTGGGTTTATTGATGATGGTACCGGGTCTTGGGTTCTCTGGGTTTTGGGCTATGTCATCGTACATCAGTACCACGATATTCTCATCCCTCAGGCCTCCTGCTTTCAGTACTTGATACGCATGGCAGACATCGGCCTACGACGACAGCATGCATATCGATCACATGAACAGGCCGATGCAATGTACGTATCTAGCAGTAGTAAATCATTACAGCTCGCTCTAATTAACCTTCCCCGATCGATATTAATTACGAAAATTAACCTTCTATATGTATGTATACTTATGCGTGTCTTGTCCGTCTTTGAAACAAATCATTTTTATTTTTTTTTCCTGATTATAGCTAATTTGGTCGATCGATCAATTACTAATTATATAATTGCATACCTGGTGTCTGTAATTCTTATAACCGTTAGAACCAGCTACTAAAACTGCCCATTTAGTTCCTTCTACTTCCTCCTTTTTTGTTGCATAGGCTTCAGCCAGTGTCTCACGAGTCAAGCGACTCTCGACACGAGCAAGAAGAGACGAAGCAAAGAGGGCTACTGCTATGGCAATTCTAATAAGGTCATGGTAATTACCCATGTTTGATGATCGGAGAATGATTTTGCTAGCTAGCTAGGTAGCTACCTCAGCTCTAATAACTGTATCTATTTAAGGCAGCTAGAAAAGCTTGAGTAGTGTTAATATTTTTGATGAAGAAAGTGGTGGTATTTATAGCATGTTCGCCACTCCAAACCATTGCTATATGACAACATTCTTTGCGACGCTCAATTGGTGCCTCAAATTTAATTTCACCAATGGAGACAGAGATAGAGAAAGCGCCAAAATAAGCACGCCCACGGTTGACCTTGACTCCACCCCTCACCTTGTACTCAATGTGTAGTCCAAATGATAGAATTTCCGGAAATTTCTAGTTTAGGTAATTTTTTTAAAGTTATATATACAGGTTTACAATATTTTTTGTATAAACTAGAACAATTTGAATTTCAAAGAGACGTTAAAGCTTAGCATATTTACATAATATGTTTTTCATACGTACCAATCTAATATACTACTAAGTGCAACTAAATATAAACTACTAGTATAAACATCCACATATCTAAATATTGACAACACTTGCAAGAACATGCTTATCAAATAAGATAAATATATTTGAATTCAACAATAAACATGATTAAATAAGAAATAACCGAAGGAGATAAAATAACAAGAAGACACTCTCAAACTTTGAGCCAACCACAAGCTCAACACTTAGCCCCAACTGATGTCTCGCCCCACCTGCACAAAGTCATAAGGGCCTACTACTCGTGGGAATGAGTAGCATCCATGAAAAGGGCGATCAGTACGCTACACACGGAGTAAGGTAACCGAGTACTAAGGCCAACACATAAGCACATAAATCATGCAGGATAATGTTCAACTTATACTTTCAAACCCACACATATAATACATAAGGCCATGTATAAAATTATACAGTTTACAAATAATCAAGCCCACTTACAAAGGCCTAAAAGTCCGGATTAATTATTTAACTAATCTTTTATCAGAAGTCGATGTACACCATGTCTTTTATCAAATCCATGTAAGTACAGGAACACCCCACTATTTTAGCCTGTGGGCTGGTCGCTTACGGGATAATAGTCCACACCATTATTCCTAACCGGTGGATCGACCAGTTCCTGCTCACAAGGTGTTCCATTGTAAGTACTTAGTGTCTTTTAAGTGTCTTAGCAACTTAGGTGTTTGGTTTATTGAGCTCGGAGTCTGCCACTATTATAGCCGGTGGATCGGAGGCACATAGGGTAACATACCCTAATCACTATTATAGCCGGTGGATCGGAGACACGTAGGACTACGCGTCCTAACCACTATTTCTAACCGATGGATCAGTGGGACTCGACTCAATACTCTTCTACTTTATATAATTAATGTTTGAAGTATATTATCCAAAAGCTTTCACCCTAGACATGCATGAATCATTCCCTTTACACTTCACATATCACAAATCATAAATTCCACCCTTATAATTACACTTTAATCACCAAATACACATGATACCACAAAAACCGTAAGCAGTCACACCAAACCCTAATTGTCCACACAAACCCTAGCTCGATTTCCTACGTACCCTTATATTGCTCCACATACTATTTTTCATCCAAAGTGTTCAAATACCCAAACAACACTTACATTATCTTCCTTACATCCCAAATCAACTTTTCATACATAAATTTCACTCCCATGCAGACTTTACATATTCCATGCAACCTTTCGAACTTTTCGTGCAAACCCTAAAACTCATACGTAAAAACCTTAGAATCAACCATGCACACCCTAGATCCATCCATACAAAACCCTAGATTTCTCTATATAAAACTTTAGATTTAATCCATACAAAACCCTAGATTTCTTCATATAAAACTTTAGATTCAATCCATATAAAATCCTAGATTAGATCCTCTCATGCAACACCATAAAATCTATCATGCAAAACCTTAAGTTCATCCAAATAAAACCCTAGTCTAGATTTTCCCATACAACCAATGCAGGGTTTCAGAAATTGACGTTGGGAAATGTCCAATGGGTGGAATGATGGAATCTTTTATCCAATCGATAAAGGAAAGCTTATATTTATCAGTTATCTATTTCTTAGTCTTTGATGGATTTTCAATCCATAAAGAAAGCATATATTCTTCAATATATGGCTGAACATCATCACTATTGTGTAATACACATAGATGTGCTTTACAGAACATATCAGGGTCTACATGCCCAAACTATTTACCTCTAATACCCTATCCTTTGATTTTTTCCTATATGTCAAGACTTAGGAATACTAAGAGCTTCAGCATTTAACAAGTACTTTGTGCAAAAATCAATTACCTCTTCTACAAGGTAACTCTCAACAATGCATCCTTTTGGCTAATGTTGATTCTTCACATAACATTTTATCAACTTCATAAACCATTCAAAGAGGTACATCTAGTTCCTATGAATAGGTCCTAGCATTTTTATCTCATAAACTAAATGAACAGTTATATGTACCATAATGTCAAAGAATAAGGGTGGAAAATACATTTAAAGCTGGCACAAAGTAATTACCATCCCTCTTTAAAAGGCATTCAAACTATCAGGATGTATGAATTTGGAGTAGATGGCTTTAAAGAACCAACAAAGCCTCGTGATAGTAATTCGAACATGCTTTGGAAAAATTTCACGTATAGCTATTGGTAACAAGTGCTACATCAAAATATGACAATCATGAGACTTTATGTTAATTAGTTTCGATTCTTTCATAGACAGGAGCCTTCTGACATTTGAAAAATACCCTTCCGCAACCTTGACACTATTAAAGAATTCACAAAATAAAAATTTCTCTTTTCTGGAAAGATTATGACACGTCGATAATAAATATGTTTTTCTTCCACTGCATTGCGGTGCCAGTTCCTATCTAATACTCATTTCTTCCATATCCATTTGAGTATTGATGTGATCTTTACTCTTTCGTGGAACATTAACTAATGTACCAACAAAACTATTACATATATTTTTCTCGATATGCATCACATCAAGAGCATATATCACATATAGAGATTCCCATTAAGAAAGGTCAAATAATATTGACATCTTCTTCCACCCAATTGATGGAGGCTTATCTTTATTCTTCTTCCCAAACTTGACACTCAAATATTTCATCTTCAGCCACACTTGTCGACTCGTCAACCGGATTGGTGCCTGCCATTCTTTTCGGAAGCCATTGAACGCTTTTCTTTGCCCATAATAATGATGATTCTTCGGTAAAAATCTATGATGCCCAAGGTAGACAGTCTTCTAGCCATGTGTTAGCTTAACAAATGAAGTATTCTCCTCACATATCAGGCATGCATAATGGCCTTTCACACTATAACCTGACAAGTTGCCATATGCCAGAAAATCATTTAAAGTACAGAATAACATTGCTCTCAAACTGAAATCCTTTTCACTATATACATCAAATACTTCAATACCCATGTCCCACAAGAACTTCAAATTATCAATCAAAGGTGCCAAATAAACATCAATATCATTCCTTGGTTGTTTTGGCCCCAAAATGAGTAAATACAGTATCATATACTTACATTTCATATAAAGCAAAAGAGGTAGATTATATATAACCAAAATCATCGGCCATAAACTGTAGGTGTCTTAATCGTGTGGATTTATTCCATCTGCAGAAAGCGCAAGACTCATATTTCTTGCTTCTTTACCAAATATAGGGAACAAGCCATCAATCATCATCCATTGTGGAGAGTCAAATGGATATCTAAGAAGCTCATCACTTATCTTCTCATCAGCATGCCATCTCAAGTACTTGGCATCTTTAACATCATTAAACATCTGCCTTAATCTTGGTATTATAGGAAAATACCATAATACCTTAGCAGGCACATTATTCTTCTTATATTGTGGTGCTTTGCATTTAGGATTAGGAAAACTATCTAAAGATGCATTGTCATTACGAAATAAAATACAATCATTAGGGCATGTATGTATCTTCTCATAACTCATGCCCATAGAGGAAAGAATCTTCTTTGCTTCATAGGTATGATTGGGTAGAACGTTGTCATTAGGAAGCATATCCTTTACATCATATTTAGGATTAGGAAAGAAGACCGACTATGGATCGGATAACTTATTCTTTAAATCTATGATAAATATAGTCGATTCACATCATAGTCTTATCAATCCATGCGAGTGCGGAAACCCCACTATTGTTCGCCGGTGGACCGGTCATGCAAGGCAAAATGCTCCTGGTCACTATTATTTACCGGTGGATCGATCATGCAGGGCAATATGCCTTGGCCACTATTATTCGCCGATGGACCGATCTGGCCCTGACTCTCATGGTGTTCCACTATAATTACTCGTATCTTTCCCATGTCTTATCATTATTATGTTTAGTTTGTTGAGCACGAAAACCCCCACTATTATAGCCGGTGGAACGGTCATGCAGGGCACCCCGGCCCTGGCCACTATTATTCGCCAATGGACCGGTCTAGGTCCGGCTCAACATCTTCCTCTTTAAGTGATTAGTCTCTTAAACGTATCTTAATCGAAAGTATTTCACCCCAGACATGCATGACTAACTATATCCGCACTTATCCTTCCAGGAGGGCCCGTCCCATATCTTGAGACTTCTACACCTCCTAACTTGCCACGACATCCTTCCCTTAATTCACTTTCTCACACCGGGTGCCTAACTCCTAAGTGTGTGGGTCAAGACCCGCCACCTTATACCCCAAGGTCCACTCACCTCTTTATCCTAAGGTTTCCTCCAGAAACCCTAATTTGGGCCTATGTGGCCCATCCTTCTCTGTCTTCCACAACCCACACTACTTTAACACCCCAGATTTCATGACCTTTAGATTCAACTCTCCTCCTTACTCATCCTCATTTATTTTTATTATTTTCTCTTTTTCTTTTTCCACCTTCTCAAATTAGGGTTTTCTCCCAAACTCTAGTCTAGTCTCCTACGCACCCTTATACTATCCCACGTACTATTTTTCACCCGAAGTCCCCAGTCACCTAGACAACTTTTTCGTGACCTTCCTCATGTCCCAAAGCCACTTTCCATACTTAAAGTTCACCCCCATGCAGATCCTAACCATCCCATGCAAAACTCTCAATATTTATCGTGCCAAACCCTAAAATTTCCATGCAAACCCTAGTTCCTCCCACTCTTTCATCTTATTTAATTCCCCTTTCACTCATCCACTCATGGATCATAGATTACTTAGGTCATCCTTACCTACGTCAGCCAACTTACTTCCCCTTGGTTTTCTTACTTTCTCATTTTTCTCTTTCATGCCTCCATCCAACAACACCACATCAAATACTCTAGCATGCAGGTCCTAAGGGCCACATCACATCACATCACAACTTGCAACATATCCACATTAACACATATAAGAAGAGAGCATATGAACATACCTCTGTTCTAAGCCACTCTACATATAAAACAGTTAAGATAATAGCATATAGAACATGACATATAATTATACAGAACATCCAAGGCAAGTAAGACACAAATAGCACACAAGCAGCCTTAGCTACACCCTTACCTAAACGTCGCCGTGCTTGGAGCACGCTCTTACGCTTTTTGAGGGTTTTGACTTAGTTCACCTATAAAAGGAAAATACTATGGGTTAATCTCCCTCTACCAGAATTACCAAAATTTCCTATCTTACCCCTATCATGGCCTAATACTAAGGCTAGTAACGATAATAGTAGTTTGTAATTAAAAGTAGCGTTATTATTCTCAAAATAATTAATCATGCTGCTACTAACCAAAGTAAGTCTTAGTAATATTCATAGTATTAAAGTAAGGGTTTCAATATTACTAATAATAATATTATTATTAGTTTCATACCGATACTAATATCGACCCCAAATTCCATTAATAATAATAGTAATAATAGTGATGAAAATAATATAAAAAGTATTAGCCATACTGATACTTATATTAATTACGCTAGTGGTAGTAATAGTAATAATAGTGACAATAATGTTAGAAATGATAATAATAATAATAATGGTAATGATAGTATTCATAACAACAATAATGATAATAACAATAATAATAATAGTAATAATAACAACAACAACAACAACAACAACAACGATGATGATGATGATGATGATGATGATGACGATTATGATGATGATGATGATGATGATAATGATAATATTAATGATAATAATAATAATAATGCTAATATTAATGATAATACTACTACTAATAATAATGGTAAATAATAATAATAATAATAATAATAATCATTATCATAATAATAGTAATGATGATGATGATGATGATGATGATGATGATGATGATGATGATGATGATAATATTAATGATAATACTAATACTAATAATAATGGTAAATAATAATAATAATAATAATAATAATAATAATAATAATGATAAGAATAATGATAGTAGTAGTAATAATAATAATAATGACAATAATAATAATAATAATAATAATAATAGTAATAATAATGAGAATAATAATAATAATAATAATAATAATAATAATAATAATAATAATAATAATAATAATAATAATAATAATACTAGTGATGAAAATAATATAAAAGTAATGGCCAACGTTAGTATTCGTATTATTAGTAACAAAGTAATGGTAATAATAATGATGATAATAGTAATGGTAATAATAATAATAAGGATAGTAATAGTAGTAATAATAACAAAGTTGTAGTCTTTTACATAGTAATACCATTAATTAGAAATCTCTCTGAAATAGGTTTTAGAACATAACAATAATAATAATAATAACAATAATAATAATAATAATAATAATAATATTATTATTATTATTATTATTATTATTATTATTAATACTAATATTAATAATAGTTAACAATAATACTATTAATATTAAAAATCATTAACACTTCTATAAAAGGGTTTAAGGGTTAAGAAATTGGAATACCACCTAGGCTTGGTGGCGGAGCCAACGACTGTGGAGGAAGAAGGGTGGTGGAGAGATGGATGTGGAGGCTAGTGGAGAGGGAAGTAGGGGAAAATGGAGGTGTGGGGAGGTAAAGTAAGGTCCCCTAGTTGTTTTGGGGGGTAGAGGTGGCGCTACAGGTGGCAGAACTAGTGGCAAACGGCGGTACGAGGGGCGGCGTAGGGTCGAAAGGGGCTATTTGGGAAGGTGACTTTGCACGGTCGGGGTGGCTCGTGCAGGGCAAGGCAAGGAAGGAGGGTGGATTGGTTGCGTAGAGGGCGGTATAGGGAAAATTTTGGTGGCCGGAGTGGGCGGTGACGACAACCGACAGGGGAGAAAAGAGGGGCTGAACAGGCAGTGGCGCGCGGGTCAATTTTCTAGGTTGCCAAAATTAAAACCCGATTATGGCAGCCTTTGGGACTATTTATAGCTCTATTGGAAGGGAAAACGACAAAGGGGAGTGGGAGAGTAGGGGGGCAAGGGTTATAGGTCTTCGGCCATCGAGGATAGGCCGGCCCAGGTCTACTTTCGTAGGCCATTTCTTGTCGGGGAAGAAGGAATGGCACGCAGGAGAGGGGAGGAATGGCCCAGTCAAAATGGTGGGTAAGTCAACGGGGAAGAGAGGGGAGGAATGGCCAGAGTGGGGAGTGTGGTTGGTGGTGGAATTCCCTGCGCCGATTGAGGGAGTTGCAGGCGTGGGAGGTTGAAGATGATGCGGGGCAGGCTAGATCGGCGGTCCAGGGAAAAAGAAGAAGGAAAGGGGGAGGCCGAACCGGCTGGGAGAGGGGGGAACAATGACGCGGGGGCTTGGGCCGCGTAGGGGGAGGAGGAAGGAGTTGGGCCAGCAGGTCAGCCCAGGTCGGGGAAAAAGGAGAAAAAGGAAGAGAAGGAAAGGAAAGAAAAGGAAAAAGAGGGGGAAAAAGGAAAAAAGAAAGGAAAAGGTGGGTTGGCTTAATTAATATATTTTTGGGTCTTTTGGGATATTTAATAAATATTAATATCAAAATAATAATTAAATTCTCTTTTTAGGTTAATTTAGGGATTTTAAAAGATTTTTCTTAAATTCCATTTTAATTAGCAAAATACTCAAAATTTTACTATTTAAATTATTTATTAATTTCTCCTAGATTTACCTTAATTAATTCCCCCTTATTTTAATAAAAATAGTTTATTTAATTAATTTTTCTAATAATTTCTTATTTGGTCATGACTCCCTAAATTAGGATTTTGGGGTATTTTAATGACCTATTGATCTCGTAGTCATGACAATGAGTTTTTTTCTTTTGGTTCTCCCCACGCAAAAGGGTCTCCAATTTAGTTTATGTAAGTGCACTTCAACTAGTTTATCTCATTACAAGCAATTCTTGTAATTTGGTAATCAACATTTGAGTATTTTATAATGCTGAATCTTATGGTAGCGTATAATGGGCCCCCAAAAGTTGTGCACTTTTGTGAATAATTGTGATGCATGTATATGGACGAGTATCCACTTTATTTTTTTAAATCATTCTCTTAAGATGTCATTTGGATTAGGATAAATCAGAATAAATGATATTGTTGATCTCCGTTCATTCTATTTAATACTTAAGTTAATTGAGATTAATAACTCTCCTCAAATCATTTGATTTTCATCACCCTCAAAATTAATGGATAATGAAGGTAAAAAGATAAAACTTAACTGATATAAATTTTATATATCTTAATTCACCTCAATTCCAAAATAATTAGTATAATTTCCACTAAAGTTAATATTACGATTCACCTTTATTCTTCTTATCAAGATATATTTTTTTTATGTTTATCTTTGTATCAATTCGCTTCTATCTAAATAGAACATAATTGAGGTTTTATTTGGATAGATCTTGCTTCATTTTTTTTAGGCCATACATACATGTTGCAATCCTTCAAACTTGGGTTTTCCTTCATTATATGGCTTCATTTTGGTTGTTGTCATATATATATATAGCCTATAGATAAATGCCAAAATATGTTGGAAAATTGTACTCTATCCATTTCTAAAATGAAATTATTTCAATAATTTACCCATTATTTTAGAAGATGATAAATATATCATCAAGACTCGTTTGGTACGTGGAAACATGTTTCTTCTATTTCGGGTCTTTAATTCATATCAAGTATTTAGAAATCATAAAATTATTTAAAATAAAATATCAATTTGAATCCAAATTAAGATATAAAATATGTAGTCCTTTAAAAAAGAGTTATTTCATTTAAAATAGATTTTACAACAAATGTAAAATATGTCGATAATTTTTTCGCTCCTAATATCCCTATACGAAACAAGCTCTTAATATTATAAGTTAATCATTCATTCATTGGAAAATAACATGGTAAGTAATGCACAAAAAAATAAAAATAAAGAGAACAAATAAGAAATTAAATAGTAGGGATTGATTTTTCTGAAGGAATTTTCTTCTTAAAATAATAAAATTTTCTATCCAAAAAGACTTATTTTCAGAAACAATGGAGTGACGATTATGACAAATTATGCATAGAAACTTATCAAAAATGAAGTTCCAAGATCTAATCCATGATTTTTGAAAGTGAAAATTAAAATCTCTTACGGCTTATTTGAATGAAATAGTTATACGAGGAATTTGACTTAAAAAAAGCCTAAAAATACTTTGCAATTTTTTGTCAAGTAAAAATCAACCGAAAATTTTTCCATCTTGTTTGGTATGGGGGTAATAGGGGTGAAAAATTTCTCCTCTATTTTACATCTTTTATATTAAGTATTTAATAATAATAAATATATTTTAATGAAATACTCATTTTAGATTAAATTAAGATCTAAAATGGGTATTCATTAGAATAAAAATATATAATTTTAAATAGATTATATAAGATATATAAAATATGAGGGTAATTTTTCTACCTCTATTACCCCCATACCAAACGAACACTAAATGAAACCTTATTTATGTGTCGGACATTGAGATTCCATTAGTTGGATCCCTTAAGATTTAGCTCGTGCTCAAACTCCGCCAATTATTGTTCTTTCTATGTCCATTATTTTTCTCATTAGTGTAGTGTGATAAAGTAATATATTGTAGCTCGTGGTCAGGTCTGCTACTATTTTATGCGAAATCCTAATGTCCAACACGACCATACATACATATGTATTAGCTACATAATACGTAAAACAACTAGTATCACGATTGAGCTAATGGATATATTTATATATGTGAAGATAAAATGAGACAACACGAAATTCTGACGAACAAAATTGATCGTGCCAATCACGCTGATGTCAAAATTGATCGAGCCCACCACAATGCCCAGACTATTTTTTATTTTATTTTAATCTTACGTAGTCATTATCTTTTATAAAAGTTCATAAATATTATAATTTTATTTATTACAGTAAGCAAGTTAAATAAGTATCTAAAACAATACTCCTCCGATGTCTACTGTATAGTGGTTTGATTTGAGTGCTCAGAATTTAAGATTTTCGCGGTAGTGCCCAGAGATAAGCATGATTTAAAAAGCGTTATATCAGACAATCTGGTGTACGAAAGTTTTTAGTCTTCTGCGGTGGTATAAGCAATCGTAAATTGGAATTGTGGGATCGTAATTTTTGGATGCCGCGTTGGTGGCTTGAATTGGCATTCGGTAGATGATTGTTTTACCAGATGAAGTTAGAAATTAGATGGAGAAAGAGTATGCTAACGTTATTTGTTGTGGAAAGAAGGTGAAGAATATAGAATAATGAATCTAACAAAGATGAAAAAGAAAGATATATTGTTAGATTTATAAGGGTATTACTCCTGTATAAGGGAATTACCTAATGAAAACTAGTTCTTTTATAGAGAACCGAAAAATGACACTTTTAGTTGGAGGAACTAACTATAATAGATGGTAGAAACTATTCTTTGGAGGTAGAAAAAACTATTGTAAGTAGGTTACAAAACTACAATACTTAAGTGTCTAAAAAACGGTGTATTATTTTTATAAATATTAGATATTTATATTTTCTGTTCGGAAAATACCCATAGTATGTAAAAACTACTTTCAGTAGATGAAACAAACTACTATAAGACTACAAAAAAAAAACCTATAGTATTTTAATGTAAGAAAGAAAAACGGTGATATTTTTGTAAATGTTAGGTATTTAAGTTTTAAGTTAGAAAATTACCCATAATAAATGGTGGAATTTACTTCCAGCAAGTGAAAAAAAGTGCTATAAATTTTTCATAAAAATATAGTATTTAAACGTCAAAAAGCAAGTAGTAATAATTTTATAAATATTAGATATTTATATTTTAAGTTAGAAAATTACTATAGTAGGTGATAGAAACTATTCTTAATAGATAGATGAAACTATTTTAAATTTCTTAAAAAACAAGGATATTTTTTTTTCACATTAATTTTTTTCCTTATATACATACATACGTATGTATGTACATATTCTTAATGTATTATATATGTCAAAAAAGTTAATAGAGTGATATGTATGTGGAGCCTATAATCCAAAATACAAGAGTAATTTCTTTTCTATTCATAGAAAGTTTGTAAGATTTCAGAACTCCAGTATAAATTATAACTCTACTTATAATTCAAAATATAAACATAAATATATAATATTTTTTATTTACTAATAATCTCTTAACGGAAACGGTAAGGAGCATGCATGGTTTCATCTGCATAGAAATTATCCATCTTCGAGAAGAAGCACGAAGACCAAATACTAACATATTCGAACCCGACATGCCATCCGTCTGCGTTGTCCCCCTCGCTCCGGTCAACACGCAACACTGGAGAAAATCCATGGACCTCGCCGTGTGAAAGTGAGCGCGCGCTTCGATGTAACTTACGGCACGCATTAACTAAAGTCACATTTGGCGGCTAACTGGCAAATCCAGCGTCCTTTATCCATCGATCATGGAGGAATTAACAATCAAATATACACCACATACCTGGTCCACTGATCTTATCTTTCATTTATATGTTGGATAATTATCTAACGTTGGATTTGGATTTATACGTGAATAATATAAATTGTAAGTTATCATGTCGGTTAAGATTGAATAAAAGTAATTGAATTAAGTTCAATTAAGTTGGGCCTAATGTATCTAATTGAATGTGGATCCATATTTGTAGAGATTGTGGGAGTCTTAGATTGTTGATGGACCGAATTAGGATGACCCGATAGATAACGGGTCAGTTATCTATATATATATGGTCATAGTCCCTAGGTTACACGTACTTCGCTCCAATCGATTCCCATCAGTCATTGACAACTAGCGAGTATGTGCGTGATCTAGAAGATCATAGTACCGCCAGTTCGGGTTTGATACCAGATTCGACGGTACCCAATAATTCTATTATTATAGATTTAGGTACGCTTCCGCAATATATTTTATATTAATCTTGATAGATTATCATTCGATCCTATATCAATCCATTCAATTATGTCGGATCTATATATATAGATTGTATTAATCTATCAATCTATTCGATCCTGTCAGATATATATAGATGGATTGTATTAATCTATCACGATATGGATGGCCATTTTGTAAGGCTGTTCTCCAATACTTGAAGACTTGATATTTCTAACTAGTGCGCCTTTAGATAGTGCCGGGCTTCATTTCTAGTTAGTGCCAAGCTACACTACTATACACTACTGATATTCATAGATTTCGATAATATACGTCTACTGCAAATGTAATCCCAACTCTCTTTGAGCTACCCACGCTTTTAATTAATTAGTTGTTTTATTTCTTGTTCCCCCCTCCTCTTTTTGTCAATGATCCGTTAAAGGGTGTAATATGTATAGCCGGTTGTTATCAACAAATATTTATCGAGTTTTTGTTGCGATAAGCCATAACCTTGATCGAAGTTAAGTTATACTAAATACGATGGGATTGTTGTCAAAATGATTTGTCTAAGACATTAAAGATATATATGATAGATTAATATAATCTGTAGATCCGATAAGATCGAATGTTAATCCATTAAGATTATGATAATAACATAATGCGGAAGCATACCTGAATCCATAATGCGGGAATGACCGATGGGTTCGGAAAAATGGTAGTACTGTAGTCTTCTGAATTGGACACTCACCCGTCGATCTCTATTGATTGATAGAAATCGAATATAACAAAGTGTGTGTGAACCAATGACCACAACTCTATATATAGGCAACTAATATGTTATCTATCTGGCTATTCTAGTTCAGTTCATCAATAATCTAGAATACCCAATATCTTTACACATACAGGCCCACATCTAATTATATATATTGAGTCCAATAATTTATATGTAAATATAATCACTTATATATGTGCTTAATTTATACAATAACTCGCAATTTGTATCGTTCACATATAAGCTTAATTTGTTGGATAAAAATCCAACAATTTCCCACTAGGACTATATGTGTGACCTTATAACTATAAATTACAAAATAACCGAATGAGCTCAATATTGTCCTTGTTATAAAATGTATCTATAACCAATATAGTCTATTAGTCACACCAACATAGGATTAAAGTGAATTTCGTCACCATTTCTTCGTAACTAAATCTTCAATGGTAATATATGCAGATATGCCTAAATGACATTGATCGAGATGTGGATGTGTAGTATAAAAATTTCTTATAATATGATCTTAACATACCTATTTCCAATTGGCATATATAGAAGCCTTCTTGAAATATCCATTAATTTTCATACATAGCAATTTTATCTTTATGTCAAAGAGCTTATTATAAAGATAATTCATATATAAAGTTATAACATAAAAAATACCAATAGTACTAGAATATAGGAAGCACAAATACAAATAAAAATACATATTTGTTGTTTGAAGCCAAAAAAAAAACCCTCAAATATTAGACTATACAAATCATGACATCTACCCTAGCTTCTTAAATCTTTGACATTGTCGATCATCAAAATCTATATTAAATTTTATAAGATAGAATCCTCTAAGAAACAAACCTTGTAAAATAGAAGAAACTAGTGATATTAGTGTCATAGAAACATCGATTTGGTGACAACCTTAAAATACTTAGTCATCGAAGTCAATAATGTAATGTGTGAAAGAAAAAACATAAAGCAAAGAAAAAAAGAAGAGAAAAATGGGAGGAGTAACATGATTTCTAGGATGAAAGGAAAGTTAAAGTGATGTTTAAGACATGACACGGAGAAAACTGATTTACTATATAAAGTGAATATGGAATTATTAGAGGATAGTTGCATAACAATGTATAGTATTGGCGATGTTAAACGTGCGTGCAAAGACTTAGAATGCTTGTGCAATGTGAATGATTGAGTATTAGCGCGTGAGAACTCAATGACTGATCCCTTCGACTATCAATGGGTGGCACAAAACGAATATCACGATACCTGAGACTGCATGAGGTACGCGGGAAAGCAGATGAATCTAAGGGCTTGTTTAGTATGAGAGTAATAGGGATGAAAAAATTTTCCCTCTATTTTATATCTTTTATATTAAGTATTTAATAATAATAAATATATTTTTAATGAAATACCCATTTTAGATCAAATTAAGATCTAAAATAGATATTTATTAGAATAAAAATATTTAATTTGAAATCGATTATACAAGATATAAAAAATATGGGGGTAATTTTTCCACCCCTATTACCCCCATACCAAATGAACACTAAGTCGTTAGATTGCGACCTCTTTCTTAAGACAATCGGAAGTAATCGTGTGGAGAGAGAGAGAGAGTTACCATAAAAAACTAGTTCTATTTTGACACGTTTTGATCCACCCCCTCACCAAAATACACTCCCAAGCTCGTCCTTACTAGCCTTTTCACATTATAAGACTTTCATGGAATAATTTATTTTCTTTCCACAATTTTCTCAAATTTAACCATTTCATGCTAAATGCTTCATTTTGTAAGTTAATATACTTAAATAAAATGATGCATAATATGCCCCTTTCTTATCTTTTTTTTTTACATCAATTTATTGTAAATTTAGATTTAAAAAAAGTATAGATAATATTTTTGAAGGTATAGATAACTTTGATTATATTTTTTTGATAATAAATTATCCCAGTCGAAATGATTAATTTAGTTATCAAACACACAATCCTAATATTTCCATTATCTTCCGACACAAGTTCTTTCAAATTTATAAGAATCATAACCATGTGATTAGGTTATTGTTCTTGACAACCCTATATCTTCTAGCTTAAGGACAAGCCAATATTACTCCAGATTCATGTTTATATTACTCTCTCTTTCCTTTTTTTTTTGTAGATTATTAGTTTTTTAATTAGTTGCCCCAATTTTATTTTATTTTTGACATATTATATCATATGCTCCCTTCTTTTTTTATTAAAAAAAATTATACCATATATACTTATTTATTATTTATTATTATTTATTATTATTATTATTATTATTATCATCACATACCTTATATATACAAACATTAGCATTTGGTGCTTTAATAAAATGGAATAAGAGTTTCTGGTATAATTTTATCAAAATATAAAAATATATGGTGCACTATATATCCTTTATTTATTTATTTTTGATATATTTCTATTTTGAAGGTATTGAACACGTTATATAAATATTTCCACATATAACCTTATTAATTGAGAACTTCAAATATACCAAACATATTAACTTTTCAAATACTTATAAATGAGAAAAGAACACTGTAGGGGGGAAATCTTGAATACATGACACATCGAACATTCGCATGAAACTAATAATTTTCATACCATTGCCAAAAAATGAATAGAAAAATAGAACGGATGCCTTACTATATTATCGGCGAGAAAAATACACACTATACGTATTGTTCTAGAACGTGATATTTGATTACAGATCACATTCAATTACCGAAACTTTTGAAATTAGTGGGAGGAGGGGCCAGCTATTACATACTAATATATTATAAACAATGTTTTTGGCAAACTAATAATTAATATTCTTCATGCACAAAAAAAGTAAGACAACTTTCCGTATCAATCTCAGTTGCTTTGTTATATATACTCATTTATTTGATATAATTGTTGAAAGAGAGATGAGGTCGTTAGTAGATTATATCTTCCATTCATAATAAGTGTTATTTTAGCTTCACACACATGTTATGTAAATGACTGCTATTATCTTAAAAATTGTTAAATAATTAACACACAATTGCAAAAATATACAAATTTAGAGGGAAAATTTTTTAACGTAACATCCCTATTTTTAATATTTGAAATTTTCTTTAAAAAAGTTAATTAGAAAAGCTAAGCCATTAAAAATATAGGATGTTACTGCCACACTTAATATAAATTTAGTTCATCTACCTTTCTTACACTAAATATTAAGGATAAAATATTTGTTCACTTAAATTAAGAAAAACAATTGATAAGAATCATATAAAGATTTTATCACAATGTTAAACTGTTCTGATAACAAAAGATTAAATGAAAGAGTTACAACTAATGAGGAGAAAAATAAATACAAAATGAGACATAAGATTTTAAGAGATATCCATATCAAAATATGCCAAAATAGATACTAGATATTCTTAGCTCTCAAGGCCTACCAAAAGTTATCAAGTTTTACCCTCAAAGTACTTCTATAAGGTAAGGACTAGACTACCCATTGAATATATAAGGGACCATAAAATGGAACATATCAGTACAATAGTATTGAGTAACTACTACATAATATTAAGCATGCAAATATCACATGGAATTCAAAGAAGCTAACACAAAGAATCATGCCATAGCATGTTAACTAGTACATACCATAGTTAAGTGTCAAATTCATACTATAACTTATATTATATCGTATGCCACCACATCAAACTTAACAATATTATGATTATTCCATTAATCTAATTATACCAAGGATATCCTACAAAGGGGAAAACATCAAACCATAATTAAGGCTTTTTACAATAACTACCTCTTTACCATTTATAACATGATAAGGAAAGCACTAAGACTAGTAGAAACCAATGTACCAAATCCAAATAATGTACATATGCAACTATTAAACCAACATCCCAAAACCAACTAGTGTGCGTAGGTAACTATCAAACTGACAAATCAAAATAATTTATTTAAATCCTTATACAATAATCATTTCCATTTTTAGTTACACAAAGGGATACAATAATAACCTGGATATATATAAAGTACACTAATCATACCAATGTATTAAAGTAACATAATATCATCTTAACTTATAACCCGGAGGCATACAAGTACTCCGGTTATACTAATGTAATAAATCAACACAATATCCTACCATCCTATAATACTTAATCACCTATAAAGTAGGTTAGTTGTAACACCCCCAAAATTATAGTTGAATTTTATTTATTTAAATAAATAAATACAAGCGCAGGGGTGCTACTGTCATGATCAATACAAACCCAACCCCGGCCAGTCTCGTACTAACTACAACGCTAAAGAAAAGTTATCACAAGACATTAGACAAACTTAAAACAAGATTCATAGAAAAACTAAAATGTTCATAACATGGGAATTAGAGTGCGTATTAAAAAGTTATTACAACCTATTATAGTACATAATGAAAGTTCTCAAAAGGGGGTAAAAGGTACAATACGATAAATAAAGCTAAATGAAAATAAAATATAAGTGAACTGGGGTAAAAGAGAGTCTGGCCAACATCACTCTCAAGCCACTATGCCAAGTCCAACGATCAACTCTTATCCCCGTCTGATGCCTCATAAGTATCATAGGCATCAAAGATGGCGTCTCCTACCTGCACAAATTCAGCAAGGCTCTCTACTTGTGGGAATGAACAACACCCATGAAATGAGTGGTCAATATGCTACGTACTGAGAAAGGTAACCATACAGCTAAGGCTATACACAGAAAGACATATAATACAAGCACGATCATATAGATAAACATATAAGCAATGTAGATAGTAGAGGTCATGTTATAATCCAGTTAAGCTTATTCATTAGATCTCTGGTTAATATTTTCATTTCACACCATGCTCTTTATAAATTAATGCGAGTATAGGAACCCCACTAGTATAGCTGGTGGACTAAAAAAACACCCAGGACAGAATGCACCTGACCACTATTATTTGCCGATGGAATAGTCTCCAGGACATAAGGCACCTAACTACTATTATTCGCCAGTGGACCGATCTGGCCTCGACTCTTATAGTGGTTCACTATAAGTAGATAGTATCTTTCCATGGGCTAACGTCATTAGGTTTGGTTTTTATGAACTCAGGATCCCCCACTATTATAGCCGATAGACCAGAAACATACACGACAGAACACTCCTGATCACTATTATTTACCGATAAAACAGTCTTTAGGGTACCCCGGCACCTGACCACTATTATTATCCGGTGGACTGGTCTGGGTCTTGCTCAACAATCTTTCTCTTTAATTGGTTAGTATCTTATTCATGTCTTATTTGATAAACATTTCCACCCTAGACATGCATGTCCCTTAGACTACCAGCTCACACAACCCAACTACCCATATTCCCTTAGAAGGGCCCGTCCCATATCTTAGGACTTCTATGCCTCCTAATACACCCAGATATCCTCTCCCTCTTCTCCTTACTTATCACGAATACCCAACTCCTAAATGTGTGGGTCGAGGCTCACTGCCCTATACCTCTAAGTTAACTCACCATTGCCATTGCCCTCTAGGGTTTTCCCCAGAAAACCCTAATTCAGCTTATATAGCCCAACCTTCCTTTATCCCACATAACTAAAGCTCCTTTACCTCCTACACATCACCTCACTTAGATTCAACCCTAAGTATTACCCTTTACTTCCCATTTGTACATGTGTCCATAAAAAGCTATTTAGCCATCCCAAATCCTAACACCTCTATTTTCTCATATGTCATCCCTCCATTACTCACCTACCATCCTCTCTTTCCCATGACACCCACACTCACCCTCCATGTGATATCCTTCCACTCTTACCCCATATTCCAATCATTTCCATTAATTTTTCAATTCCACAATCTTCTACCAAATTTCCTTTACACCCTTATACCAACCTACGTACTATTTTCCACCAATGGACTCCAATCACCCCAAAAACTCTTTCCTTACCTTACTCACACCCCAAGAAAACTTTTTTCATGTAAGGATCATCCCTATGCAAACTCCATCCATCCCATGCAAACCCTAGACTTCCCCATGTAAGATCTACTCCACTCTCTTATTTTGTCCATATTTTTCTTTTATTTGTCCCCTTATGGGTCATGAGATAATTAGGTCATTCTCATTTTTATTTTTTCCCTTTTCATCCTTTCACCCCATACCATATCTCTGAAGCATTCTAGCATGCACGTCCTAGAGGGTCACACTACATAACACTACAAGCACAATATACATATCATTTTACACATGCCATAAGTAGGGCACATAAACGTACCTTAACTTTGCGTTGCGCTACAAGTAAGCAATCATAATAATATAAGGTATACAACATAATATATCATATGGCATACAAGGCACTTAACACACATAATCGGCCTTAACTACATCCTTACCTAGTACAACACTGAGCTTGGAGTACGCTCCTACACCTCCTTAGGGATTTGACTTGGTTCACTTATAAGAGGGAGATACTAGGGTTAACTTCCCTCTTACCAAAATTATCATTAATTCCTACCTTACCCTTATCATAGCCTAGGATTAGGGTTAATAATAATAGTAGTAGTTTTATAAGTAAAAGTAAGGGTATTATTCTTAAAGTAGCTAATCATACTACTACTAGTCAAAATATGTCTTGGTAGTTATATTGCTCCATGTTAAAGTATTATTAGCAATATTTATATTACTAAAGATAATAGCTTTAATATTAACAATAATAATAATAATAGTAGTAGTAGTAATTATACTAGTAATAGCTCGAATCATAATAATAATAATAATAATAATAATAATAATAGTATTAGTAATACTAAAATAGTGACAATAATGATAATAAACATGATGATAATAGTAGTAGTAGTAGTAATGATAGTAGTAATAGTAATAATAGTGATATAGGTAATAATAATAATAATAATAATAATAATAATAATAATAGTACTTTGAATCTTAGTAATAATAATAATAGGGTTTTCAATAATTATATTAATAATAGCATTAGTAATAATAGTGCCCAAGTTGATAACAGTAGTAGCAGTAGTAATAACAATAATAATGATAATAATAATAATGATAATGATAATAATAATAATAATAATAATAATAATAATAATAATAATAATAATAATAATAATAATAATAATAATAATACTAAAATCGTGACAATAATGATAATAAACATGATGATAATAATAGTAGTAGTAGTAGTAGTAGTAGTAGTAGTAGTAGTAGTAATGATAGTAGTAATAGTAATAATAGTGATATAGGTAATAATAATAATAATAATAATAATAATAATAATAATAATAGTACTTTGAATCTTAGTAATAATAATAATAGGGTTTTCAATAATTATATTAATAATAGCATTAGTAATAATAGTGCCTAAGTTGATAACAGTAGTAGCAGTAGTAGTAGTAGTAGTAGTAGTAGTAGTAGTAGTAGTAGTAATAATAATAATAATAATAATAATAATAATAATAATAATAATAATACTGGTTCGAATATTAATAATAATAATACTAGAGTCATACTAGTGCTAGCAGCAACAACAACAATAATAGTAACAATAGTATTAATAATAAAAATAATGATGATGATGATGATGATGATGATGATGACGACGATGATGATGATGATGATAATAATAATAATAATAATAATAATAATAATAATAATAATAATAATAATAATAATGATATTAACACTAATAAAATAAATAACAATTACATTCATTATGTTTATAGGTTAAGGAGGTTAGGAAACAACCTAGTGGGGGTGTGACTAGGGGCAGTGGCGGAGGTGGCAGAGGAAGTGGAGTTGGAGAGGTGGATTTTTAGGCTAGGATAGGGAGAGTGAGAGGGTGGTTGTGGTGGTGGTGGATTCTCTAGGTTGAGAGGGTTGGAACGGTGGTGGTGGCGCAGCAAAAGGGGCGGTGCAGGTGGTGGTTGCCGTGGTGGCCGTAGTTGGTGGAGGAGGAGGAAGGGTGAAGGAGAGGGAGGTAGGGAGAAAGGAAGGTAGGGGGAGATAGAGGAGGCTTTGCCGAGTGTTTTGGAAGGTAGGAGAAGTGGTGGATGCGGCGGAGATGGTGGCGTACGACGGCAAGAGGGGTGGCGATTGGTGCAAAGTGGCATATTGAGCAGCCAAGTTTGCATGGTTGAGGCGATTTGTGTAGGGGGAATTAGGGGTGGTGAGTGGTGTGGTTCAGTAGAGGGTGATGCAGGGAGGAGTTTGGCAGTTGTTTCGAGAGGTGGTGCTGGGCAAAGGCGGGGGCGGCGTTTGAAGTGGCTGTGGTTCAAAGGGGATGAAATTTTCTAGGCAGGAAAAGAAGGCCGATTGAGGGGTCAGTTGGGGGTATTTATAAGCTAACGGAGAGAGGATAAGACAAGGGGGAAGAGGACAAGGGGGCAGGTATAGCAGGCTCGCCGGCCTATGGTGGCAGGTCGGTATAAGCCTGCGATTTATAGGTTTGGTTAGGTCGGAGAGGAGAAAAGGGAAAGGGACGGGGCATGTGTGAGAAGAGGTATGGGGATGTTTGGGGTAGGAAAAGGAAAGGAAAAGGAAAAGGACAAGGTAGAGAGAGAGAGAGAGAGGCGGTGTAGGCCGATGGTATAGGGGTAGAGGAAGATGAAATACCCCAAAACCCTAATTTTTAGGAATTTTAACTAATTAAGAATTTATTTTAAAAATTAATTAAATAAATTATTTTTATTAAAATAAAAGGGAATTAATTAAGGAAAATCAAGAAGAAAATAAAAAATATTTTTATTAGAAAAATTTGGATATTTTGCTAATTAAAATAGAATTTATGAAAAATCTTTTAAAAATCCTAATCTAGCCTAAAAAGGAAATTAAATATTATTTTATTTAAATATTATTATTTTTAAATATCCCAAATATCCAAACCAATTTAATTAACCCAACTCACCTATTTTTCTTTTTCCTTTTTCCTTTTTTCTTTCTTTCTTTCTTTCTTTCTTTCTTTCTTCTTCTTCTTCTTCTTCTTCTTCTTCTTCTTCCTTCTTCTTTACCCGACCTAGGCTACCCCAGCGGCCCAAACCCCTCTCCCCTTTTCTTCCTTCAGCGTGGCCCAAGGCTAGTATGCCGCGCTTCAATTTTTCTACCCTCCCCCGTCACCGGTTCAATCTTTCTTTTCTTTTTCCAAGTCAGCCGGTCTAACCCCCTTCTTCTTCTTCTTCTTCTTCTTCTTCTTCTTCTTCTTCTTCTTCTTCTTCTTCTTCTTCTTCTTCTTCTTCTTCTTCTTCTTCTTCTTCTTCTTCTTCTTCTTCTTCTTCTTCTTCTTCTTCTTCTTCTTCTTCTTCTTCTTCTTCTTCTTCTTCTTCTTCTTCTTCTTCTTCCCCAGCCCTTCGCGCCTGCAACTCCTCCCCTGAACAGTCAAAAATTTTGCTGCTAGCCTGGCCATTTTATCGGCCATTTTCCCTCTCTCTTCCCCGCTGATTCGTCACCCATTTTCCCAATCACTTCTCCCCTCTTCTCGCACGTTTTTTCTCTCATCCCTAGTCAATCGTAGGCCACAAAACCTACCTGATTGATCGTGCACAGGCTTTCGGCACCGGTCGGTACACCTCACCAACCTACCATATTCTCCTGTCTCCCCTCTGACTTTATCCACTTCATTTGCCCTAAAATACCCCCATACCCAACCTTGGTTGAGCCTTTTTTCCGAAACTCAGAATTTTCTACCTTTGTGCCGCCGCTTAATTAGACACCCATTATGCCAAAATTTTGAAGAGGGACAAGCTCTGGGAATTCATGTAGCTCATGCAGGGATTGATGACAGTTCGTTAGTATCACGTTCGCTTCATCGAGCTACTCATATTTGCTTGAAATACCCCAAAAATCCTAATTTAGGAATTATGGCAAAATAATGATTTATTAGAGAAATTAAGTAAATAAATTATTCTATTAAAATAAATGAGAAATTAATTAAGGCAAAAAAATGAGAAAATAATAAATAAATTATTTAGGGAAATTTGGACATTTTACTAATTAACATGGAAGTTAAGGTAAACTTACCCAAAATAGCCCAATTAATCTAAAAAGTAATTTAATTATTATTCTTATAATAATTATTATTAATTTTAAATATCCAAAATAAATAAACAAATAAATAAAGACCAATATCCCAACCTATCCATTTTATCCTTTATCTCGCTCCTTTTCCTTTTTCTTTCTTTCTCTCCTTTCTCCTTTCCTTATTTTTCCTTCTCCTCCCCATTTTGGGCCAGCCAGCGGCCCAAACTCTCCTCCCTTCCTCGTCTCGCACGGCCAGGCCTGCCCCGGCCTCTCCTCCTTCGCCCATTCTGCCTGGCCGAACCACTTTCTTTTCTTTTTTCGTTCTTTCCCTTGGATCGTCCGGTCCACCCCCGTCCCTGTCTCCTTCTTCCTTATGTGGACTGCAACCCCGACCTATAGTCCTGCACTTGCCGACGGCCACCTGCTCCGTCCGGCTATTTTTCCTGCCACCCCCATCGTTTTCTTTCCATTTTTGACCCAACCTACCCATCCTCCCTCCTTATGCATGTTGCCATACCTTCTTTTTTCCCCATCCCGATCCAAATGTACCCTGCAATTTCGCAGGGCATGAGCTGCTTGCCACCACTGGTCGACAACCTACCTCACTTGCCCCCCGTTTTCTTCTTCTCCCTTCATCACTTTCCCCCTCCATTAGCCTATAAATACCCTCCATGGGTAGCCATAACCGAGCTTCCTTTTCGCAGCCCAGAAACCCCAACCGCTCGCTACAGCCCAAACAGTTCCTTGTTTCGCCGCGGTCAACGACCGCCGCCATAAAAGCCGCCCACCAAAACCTTTCCTGCACCTCCTTCTACAAAATTGAGCCACCATCCTCCATTATCTTTCCCTGCACGAGCCGCCTCGGCTGTGCAAAGTTACCAACCCGATCAGCTATCACCAACCCTGCGCCGCCGTCCGCCACCAATCCCACTGCAACCAGCACCTCCTCCACCCTCCAAAACAACCAAAGGACTCAACCCTACCTCTCCATAGCTCCAGCTCCCCCTGCCTCCCTCTTCTTTCCTCTTCTCCACCTCCTACCACCTTCGACCACCACACTAACCACCGTGTGCTGCCACTTCCGGCTGCACCACCACCTCCATTCCACCCCTCTCCACCTGACGCATCTCCCACCACCTCAAACACCCCTCCACTTCCTCTCCTTTAGCCTACATATCCATCTTTCCACCTCTCTTCCTTCTCCACCACCGCCGCGCGTCGCTGCCGGTTCCATCACCAACCTTAGGTGGTACTCCAACTTCCCCAGCCCTTAAACTATTTTCAATAAGTGTTAATAATTTTTAGTAATATTAATAGTATTATCCTTAATATTACTATTATTATTATTCTTATTATTATTAGTGTTGTATTATTATTATTATTATTATTATTATTATTATTATTATTATTATTATTATTATTATTATTATTACCATTACTAATATTCTTAGTATGTATCACCTTTATTACCTAACCTAATTTTAGAAATATTTATAACTATGGCATGTTATTTAAAAGGGTTACAACCTTAGTACTAATAAATTGATCTTTATTATTATTAATATTACTACTACCACCACCACCACCACTACTACTACTACTACTACTACTACTACTACTACTACTACTACTACTACTATTACTATTATTATTATTATTATTATTACTATTACTATTATTATTATTATTATTATTATTATTATTATTATTATTAATTTTATTAAAATCGAAGTTGGAATATTATCATTTTGTTATTAAATAAGAAGAATACTTAAGCCTTAATATTTTTATTACTTAATATTCGAATATTGCTAATATTATTCCTAATGCTTTTAGTACCAGCATTATTACTATATTATTATTATTAGTTATTACTATCATTATTGTTGTTATCTTACTACTATTATTGTGGTAAAAAATACTCGAACCCTTATATTATCATTACTATCATTATTACCTTTAGTAATATTAGTACCTTGTTAGTATTACTAATATCATATTATTATTTTACCCTTAAAGCTATTATTAGCCTTGGCCTTAAAAATACTAAGGTTTCTACTACTAGGGGCATTAGTATTACTACTACTACTATTATTATTATCACTATTTTGCTATAACTAGTATTAGTACTAGTATTAGAAGAAATAAAGCTACTAGGTTTGATGATGTAAATATAGCTATAAATATTAAAATAAATATAATTTGACTAGTAATATCTAGTAGGCTAACTTGAAGATAAAAACCCTAGTTTTCACATGTAATGCTCCTTTAATAATAATAACCATAATCTTAGACTAAAATAAGGAATAATAGTACTTTTGGTAGGAAGGAAACTAATCCTTAGTTTTTCCTCTTATAGGTGAATCAAGCCAAAACCCTAAGGAGGTGTAGGAGCGTGCTCCAAGCCTGGCGTCATTTTAGGTAAGGATGTAGCTAAGGCCCATGTGTGTTGTGTGACTTGTATGTCTTGGATGCTATATATCATGCTATGTTGTGTATCGTATGATTGTCATTAACTTGTATTATGTGTAGCGCAGCTTGGAGTTGAGGTATGTTTATATATGTTTTCTTATGACATGAGTATAATATGTATATATGGTAATTATGATGTGATATGATATGGCTCTCTAGGACATGCATGCTAGGACAATTGATAATATGATATGGGAATGAAAGGAAAAGAGAAAGAAATGGGAAGTGAGTTCACTAAGGGGGATATGAAGTTGACCAAATACCTCATGATCCATGAGAGGAAATTAAAGAGGGAGAAATGACCAAAATAAATGAAAGATGGGAACCATGCATGGGAATCCTAAAATTTGCATGGGGATGATCTTTACATAAGAAAAGTTATTTTAGGGTGTAAATAAGCTAAGGAGAGATTTGTGGAGTGATTGGAGGCTTGTGATGAAAAATAATACGTAGGTTGGTGTAAGGGTTTATAAGGGACTCGATTAGGGTTTTGGGAGGAAGCAGTAATCTGGAAAATATGGAAGTAAAAATGATTAAAGGAGAGTGGGGTATGGGTTAAGAGTGAGAATTTATTTTATAAGGGGTGAGTATGGGTGCTAGGGGAGAGGAGAGGTATTGGGTGAAAAAGAGAGAGGTTACTTGTGGGAGAAGAAAGGTACTAGAATTGAAGTGGCCAACTAGGGTTTTTCTGTCATATGTGAAATTGAGGGGTAAGGCGATATGATTTGGGATTGGATCTAAATGAGATAAGGTGTGGGGCGATAAATGAAGTAATGGCAGTGTAAGTGAGAGAAGGTTGGACTACATAGGTCCAATTATGGTTTTCAAGGGAAAACCCTAGAGGGTGATAGTAGGTGGAGTTTGATGTCATGAAGTGTTGGGTCTTAACTGACACCCTTAGGAGTTGGTCCTCATTATGTGTAAGTGTAAGGAGGAAAGAATATCGGGGCGTGATAAGGGGCGCAGGAGTCTCAAGATATGGGACGGGCCTCCTTGAGAGGATAGAAGTAGAATGTTGGAGGCATGCATTTCATGGGTGAAATGCTTATCGAATAAGACATGAATAAGATACTATCCATTTAAAGAGAGATATTGTTGATCCGGGCTCAGACCAGTCCACCGGCGAATAATAGTGGCCAGGAGCTGAGGTGCCCTGCATGATTGGTCTACCGGCGAATAATAGTGGTCAGACGCATTTTTCCCTACATGACTGTTCCACCGGCTATAATAGTAGGGTTTTCCATACTCAACAAACCAAATGTAATGATGATAGGACATGGGAAAGATACGAAGTAATTACAGTGAAACACCATATGAGTCGGGGCCAAACTGGTCCACCAGCGAATAATAGTGGCCAGGAGCATTTTGCCTTGCATGACCAGTCCACTGGATATAATAGTGGGGTTCCCTCACTCACCTGGATTGATAAAGACTATGATGTGAATCGACTATTTTACCAGAGATCTAAAGAATAAGTCTACACGAACCATAGCCAGCCTTCATCATCTGTATTACTGCATGCTGCCTATGTGATTGTGCTATGTGTATTGTATTGTATGTTTTTGTATGTTTGGCCTTAGCGCATCTGTTACCTTACTCAGTACGTAGCGTATTGATCAGCCATTTCATGGGTGCTACTCATTCCCACGAGTAGAAGACCCGTCTGCGTTTGTGCAGGTAGGGGATGGCGTCTTCGATGCCTACGACACTTATGAGGCATCGGGTGGGGCTGAGCGTTGAGCCTAGAACCGACCTAAGAATCGAGAGCGACTCGGCCGGACTCTATTTTTCCCTCTTACTTTTACCATGTTTCATTTTATTCTAGTTATGTGATGTCATGTGGTATTTTATGTTTTGAAAAACTCTAGTCACTTACCCTTTGGATTGTAATTCTGAATCACACTCTTATTTCTGTATTGTGAACACTATCATTTCCCTTATGAAGCTTGTTTCAATTATCGACTTGTGTTTGAAGTTAATCCCTTTTAGCCTTTGCACTTAGTACTGGAACGATAGGAGTGAACCGGTTGAATATTGAGTGTGGCAGTAATACCCTCAGAATTTATAGTTTTGTCCACTTGTTTTTGGCTAACACTTATCATTAAACGAAAATTTTCAGTAGTAAATTTTGGAGGTATTACATTTGCCCCAGGTATCGAAGCCAATGAGTCTATGGTGGTCTTCCAGCTTGAGTAGGGGCTGAACTTCAGTATTTGCCGATTTCTAGGTGCAGTGCCCTTCACCGATTTAGTGACTTTGTACAAGCGCGCCTGCATCGCCGCTACCTTGATCCAGGAGTAGGCCACCATCCTCAGGAAGAGGAAAACCGAGAATCAGAGTTCTGGAAGCAGGACCCAGCCGCGAACGAAAGGTCATACTAGACACCCGTCGAGAGATCGTAGTAGAGGCCAAGGACCTCTAAGAGAATTTTCGTGTAGAAGATGCAGCCATAGTCACACAGGCTGGGATTGTGGAGGCAGACTCGCGACCTGCCAAAAATATGGCAGGCAAGGCCATAGATATCTTGAGTGTCGAGGACCATTTCCCTCCCAACAATTTTAGAGCCAGCGGTACCAGCAACACGACCATACTTCATCCTCGCAGTTCCAGTAGTAGGCGCTTGTTCCAATTGAGGAGGTAGACCGAGATGTCAGGGGAAGACCTCAAGGATCCAAACCTTTCTCTTAGAAAGGAAGCCAGTCAGGCGGGCACCTAAATGTGATCAGCCAGGTGAAGGCTGGCCGCAAGCTAGATGTCTTTCCAGGTACATTCACCATATCTTTTCTATGGGTACCTATTTCCTTTGATTTGATCATCCTTAATAAGTTTGTTTTTAAGGGGGTAGTTGACATAGGTATTGGTGTTAGTATAGTATTCCTGGCCACTTAGAATATTTTATCCTTAACCCTAAGAACTTGAAGAGACTTCGGGGACGAAGTGTGTTTTTACGGGGGTAGTAATGAAATGCCCTAAAATTCTAACTTTTAGGAATTTTAACTAATTAAGGATTTATTTTAAAAATTAATTAAATAAATTATTTTTATTAAAATAAAAGGAAATTAATTAGGGTAGATCAAGAAGAAAATAATAACTATTTTTATTAGAAAATTTGGGGTATTTTGCTAATTAAAATGGAATTTATGAAAAATCTTTCAAAAATTCTAATTTAGCCTAAAAAGGGAATGAAATATTATTTTATTTAAATATTATTATTTTAAATATTTCAAATATCCAAATCAATTTAATCAACAAACTCACCTATTTTTCTTTTTCCCTTTTTCCCTTTTTCCCTTTTTCCCCTTTTCCCTATTCCTTTTTCTTTTTCCTTTTCTTTTTTTCTTTCTTTCTTTCTTTCTTTCTTTCTTCTTCTTCTTCTTCTTCTTCTTCTTCTTCTTCTTCTTCTTCTTCTTCTTCTTCTTCCTCTTCTTCCTCTTCTTCTTCTTCTTCCTCTTCTTCCTCTTCTTCCTCTTCTTCGTTTTTTTCTTCTTCTTCTTCGTCTTCTTCTTCTTCTTCTTCTTCTTCTTCTTCTTCTTCTTCTTCTTCTTCTTCTTCTTCTTCTTCTTCTTCTTCTTCTTCTTCTTCTTCTTCTTCTTCTTCTTCTTCTTCTTCTTCTTCTTCTTCTTCTTCTTCTTCTTCTTCTTCTTCTTCTTCTTCTTCTTCTTCTTCTTCTTCTTCTTCTTCTTCCTCTTCTTCCTCTTCTTCCTCTTCTTCGTCTTCTCTTCTTCCTCTTCTTCGTCTTCCTCTTCTTCTTCTTCTTCTTCTTCTTCTTCTTCTTCTTCTTCTTATTCTTCTTCTTCTTCTTCTTCTTCTTCTTCTTCTTCTTCTTCTTCTTCTTCTTCTTCTTCTTCTTCTTCTTCTTCTTCTTCTTCTTCTTCTTCTTCTTCTTCTTCTTCTCCTCCTTCTTCTTCTCCTCCTTCTTCTTCTCCTTCTTATTCTTATTCTTATTCTTCTTCTTCCTCAGCCCTTCACGCCTGCAAATCCTTCCCTAAACGGCCAAAAATTTCACCATCAACTTCGCTATTTGACCGACCATTTTCCCTCTCTCTTTCTTGTTGATTCATCAACCATTTTTCCCAACCACTTCTCCCCTCTTCTCACACGTTTTTCTCTCTTCCCGGTTAATCGCAGGCCATGAAATCTGCCTGATTGATCGTGTGCCGGCTATCGGCACTGGCCGGTGCACCTCACCCACCTACCCTATTCTCTCGTCTCCCCTTTGACTTCATCCACTTCATTTTCCCTATAAATACCCCCATAAACTAGCCTTGGTCGAGCCTTTTTCTCAAAACCCATAATTTTTCCCCTTTGCGCCGTTGCCCAATTAAACACCCATTCTGCTGTCGTCGGCCAATGCCGATGCCCACTCTGCCCACCTAAGCACTCCCTACACCGCCCTCTAACTAACTACACCACCCTTATCCCTCGATTTGCCCTGCACAAGCCACCCCGGTTGTGCAAAATTTCCTTCTCGATCAACAACTCCTCAGCCCCTACCACCCTTCGCACCACCGTCCGCCACCCACTACCGCCCCAACCATTACCTCCTACACCTCCTAAAAAACATTTGTAGACCTTCCTCTACCTCCCCTACTCTTTTTTTTCTCTTCCTCCCTCTCCTCCTCTCTTTCTCTCCTTCTTCCACATTCGGCCACCACTACCGATGTCGTGCGCCGCCACCTTTGGCTGTGTCTCCACCCTCATTCTACTCCTCTCCATCTAGGCAAACCATAAAACACCCCAACTCCCACCCTCATTCTTCCTCTCCTTTTCCCAACATTCAACCTTTCCTCTTTTCTTCTCTTTTTCTGACCACCGCCGCTGCCGCCATGAACCACTATTGGTGCACCTATCACCACCAACCCAACAAGGTGGAACCCTAAACCCTCTCAGCCCTTTTTCACTATTTATACAAGCTTTACATATTTAATTTTATTATTTATCCATTAATTTGAATATATTATTACTACTACTATTGTTGCTACTGCTGCTAATGTTTTACTATTATTGCTATTGAGGGCCAAAGCCCTATTCTATTTTTATTTCGATTATATTATTATTATTATTGTTGCTATTATTATTATTATTATTGTTATTATGTGATTATTATTATTGTTATTATTATTATTATTATTATTATTATTATTATTTTCAATGTTAGTATTATTATTCTAGATAGGGCCAAGACCCTATTATATCTATTTAAATTTTTAGTATTATTAATATCACGTCTTATTATTATTATTATTAGTTTTATTATTATTCAATGTAGGGTCAAAACCCTACTTCATTTACTTTCGATTATTATCATTACTATTATTACCGTTATGATGATTATTATTTCACAATATTATTATGGTTTTTATCATTATTATTATCACAATTATTATTATTATTATTATTATTATTATTATTATTATTATTATTATTATTATTATTATTGTGAAGGGCGAAAGCCCTTATTTCACTTTCATTTTGAATTATGTCATTCTCATTATTATTAGTTTTAATATTATTATTATTATGGTTATTATTATTATTGTTGTTGTTGTTCTTTTTGTTGTTTTGTTGTTATTAGTATTATCTCTAATATCATTATTATTATGATTAGAATTAAATTTTTAAACCTTATATTATCAACTTTTACAATATTACTATTATTTCTTATATCTTTAGCATTATTAGTAATTAGTTATTATTATTATTATTATTTTATCAAAAACCTAATCTTAGAATAAATTAGAAAATAATAGTATTTTTGGTAGAAAGGAATCTAATCTTTAGCTCTTCCCTCATACAGGTGAGACCAGTCAAAGCCCTAAGGAGGCGTAGGAGTGTACTCCAAGACTGGTGTTGTATTAAGTAAGGGTGTAGCTAAGGCCTTATTTGTGCTATGTGTATTATATGCCTTGGATGCTTTGCATAATGTCGTGTTGTGTATCATGTGCTATTAGTTGACTATTTTATGTTGACTATTCTATGTATGGAGTAGCTTGGAGTTAAGTTATGATTATGAGCCTTCTTATTGCATATGTTGATATGTGTGTGTGGTGAAAAGTTGTGGAATGTGATGTAATGTGTTGTGACCCTTTATACATGCATGTGAGGATGTTAAATGTGGTATTGTGTGGGGGAAATGATGAAAAAGGAGAATGGGAAAATAAGTTGAGCAAAGGAGAGTAAGTTATCCAAATGGGAGTAAGTCGACCAAAGGAAAATTAGTTGACCTAGGAATGTGAGTTGACCTAAATATTTTAATGATCCATTAGTGGAAGAATATTAGGGGGTGAAAGTAAAGTGAAGGAATGGGAGAATTTAATATATGGCTTTGTATGGGGGAATCGAATCTATGGTTATGTATGGAAGAATCTAGGGTTTCGTATGGCAAAATCTATGGTTTTGCATGGGAGAATCTAATCTATGGTGTTGTATGGGAGAATCGAATCTATAGTGTTGTATGAAAGAATCTAGGGTTTTGCATGGAGGAATCTAGTGTTTTGCATGGAGGAATTTAAGGTTTTGCATAGAGGAATCTAGGGTTTTGTATGGATGGATCTAGGGTTTTACATGGAGGAATCTAGGGTTTTGTATAGATGGATCTTGGGTTTGCATGGGTGAATCTAGGGTTTCACGTGAGAGTTTTAGGGTTTTGCATGAAAAGTTCGAAAGATTGCATGGGATGTGTAAAGTCTGCATGGGAGTGAAATTTCTGTAGGGAAAGTTGATTTGGGGTGTGTGGAAGGTAATGGAAGTGTTGTTTGGGGGTTTGAATACTTTGGATGAAAAATAGTACGTGGAACAATATAAGGGTACGTAGGAGACCGAGTTAGGGTTTGTTGTGGCTAATTAGGGCTCCATGGTAGCACGTGTACTTGGTAATTAAAGTGTGATGACGAGGGTGGAATCTATGGGTTGTGATTTGTGGAGGGTTAAAATGATTCAGGTGGTGTGAGGTAGAGTAAGATGGGCCACTTAGGCCTAAACTAGGGTTTGGATTTCTGGGGAAAACCCTAGAGTAAGGTAATGAGTGGACTTGGAAGTGTATAGTAGTGGGCCTTAACCCACATACATCGGATTTGGACTTCTAATGTGAGTTAGAGTGTAGAGGAAAGGTTGTTGGGGGTAAGTTAGGAGGTGTAGAGTTCTCATGATATGGTACGGGTCAGTTAGAGGATAAGCGTAGATGGATTGAGCCATGCATGTCTAGGGTAAAGCTTTTGAATAAGACATTGTAAGACATTAATTATTTAAAGTGGAAGATTGTTGAGTTGGGCCCAGATTGGTCTACCAGTGAATAATAGTGGTTAGGGCGTCTTGCCCTATCTGTGATCGGTCCACCGACGAATAATAGTGGTCAGGAGCATTGCACCCTGTGTGTTTCCTGTGCACCGGCTATAATAGTGGGGGATTCCGTGCTCAACAAACCAAATATATTTGTGCTAAGATATGGGAAAGACACTAAGTACTTACAGTGAAACACCATGAGAGTCGGGGCCAGACCGGTCCACCGGCGAATAATAGTGGTCAGGAGCTTTATGCCCTGTGTGAGACTGATCCACCACCAAATAATAGTGGTCAAGTGCATTATGCCCTATGTGTTTTCGGTCCACCGGTTATAATAGTGGGGTTCCCGTACTCGCATGGAATAATAAAAGCCATGGTGTGAAATGAGTTTCGATAAGAGATTAATTAAGTAATTAATCCCGACTATAAATGGACCTTTGTATATTTACCTGAATGATTGTATGCCATTATGTTATCATGTTGGACTTTATGGTTTTATCATTATTCTGCATGGTTTATGTGCTTTTGTGTGTCAACCTTAGTGCATGGTTACATTACTCAGTACGTAGCGTACTAACCACCCCTTTTATGAGTGATGCTCATTCCCACAAGCAGAAGGTCCTTCTGACTTTGTGTAGGTGAGCGATTCATTTTTTGATGCCTTTGATGCTCACGAGGCATCAGGCGGGGCTGTGTGTTGAGCATGTTTTCGACTCAAAGATTGAGAGTGGCGTCGCCGTATTCTCTCTTCATGTTATTTTATTTCCTTCTATTATATCTTCTTTTTGTATTGAATTTTTACTTTCATGATTTGTTACTTTGTATGGAGCATTCTAGATAAAACTTTTATTGGTTGTAAATTTTATTCCCTTTTTTGGAATTTTAACAATGCACTCTAGTTTGTGACTCGTTTTCGTGTACTATGATTTCCATGTTATAATCTTTCTAGTTATTTTATGAACTCTTGGTTTAAGTTTCACGCTAATCTTTTCTTAGCCTTAATACTTGGTACTGGAACGGTCGGAGTGAACCGGTCTGGTATTAAGTGTGGCGGTAACATTCCTAGAATTCATAAGTTTTTAATTTAATTATTTTCACATTTAGAAATATATATATAGTGAATTTTGGAGTGTTATAGAAGAGGATGGCGGTTAGGGATGTAAACGGGGCGGGTTCGGGTCGGGTATACTATACCCGTATCCGTACCCGATAAGAAAATTTGTATCTGAATCCGTACCCGTACCCGAATGGGTATCCGCTAGCACATCCATATCCGTATCCGTTGGATATCCATTACCCGATAGATAAACTCATTTATAGTTAAGTCAAATGACAATTTTAGCCTTAATTTATACTATATTTATTTCAAAATTGAGGGTAAAAGAGTAATTATATATCGGGTAAACGGATACGGATATGGATACGGGTATAGTTACGGGTACGGGTATGGATATCTCATACCCGTATCCGTACCCGAACCCGACGGATATTTTAATCCATCATCCATATCCGTATCCATACCCGTTTATCCGTACCCATTTAAGTATCCATCGGATAAAATCTGTCGGGTTTCGGGTAAAACCCGCCCCGTTTACATCCCTAATGGCGGTAGGTTTCTGGTGCGACTGCGATGCATAAGAAGGGAGGGAGGAAGAAGAAGGAGACCAGGTGAGTTGGTCGGTCTAGGAAAAATAAAGAAAGAAAAAAAGGAGGGGAGCTAAGCGGTTAGGCGGAGGAAAAAAAAGAGTGTGCGGGCAGTAAGGGAAAGGGGGAAGGGGTTGTGCCACGAGGGGAGGGTTGGCCCAATCCGAGGGAAGAAGGGGGAAAAAGAAAAAAAAGGGGAAAGGAGAAAAAGGCGAAAGAAAAGGAAGGAAAAATGAAACAAGGAAAAATAGGTTGGTTGGAATATTTAGAATATTTTGGTATTTTTAAATATTTAAAAATAATAAAATTTAGTAAAATAATGATTAAATTCCCTTTTTATAATAATTTAGGATATTTTGGATAATTTTTTTCCAAATTCCACTTTAATTAGCAAGATACCTAAATTTTCTCTATTTAAACTCATTATTTTCCTCTTGATTTTGCCTTAGATTTTGCCTTTTCTAATAAAAAATTATTTATTTATTTTTTAATAAATCCCTATTTTGACATAATTTTCTTAATTAGTGTTTTGGGGTATTTCATTAGGCCCTTAGCCGTAATGTTGAGGCATCTGACAAAACCACTAAACTAAATTAAGGGCTCCTACTGTAATACCCTGTATTTTGAAATTTAATTTTATTAAGCTTAATTATTTTATTAGCGTAATTTGATGTAAAAATTTAATTATTTTAGTTATGATTCATTTTATGGATTTATCGACGATTTTGACTTCATATTTGAATTTAATTAATCGTTATCGTTGCGGATCATTTTAGATAAATTCATTTATGATTCATTATATTCATATGATTTTGATTTTCGGATAAAAATATGTCAGGTAAAGAGGGTAAATATATATCACCTGAGAACTATACAAGTACACTGGGCATACCCATGGTAAAAAAGGATAGGCTTACCACAAACACGGTAGCTCTATCTGTTCAAAATGGAATACAGACTAAAACAATACACTCAGTAGAAACCTAGATCCTGAGGTTTTCTAATGACAAATTATGACATAAGGCACGATAGACATAACTCTTAATCTGTATCACCAACCCTCTAGTGTCTAGGTCTCTAGAGTCAAAAGCAGTAGCATTCCGGGCTCTCCAAATCAGGTAAGCCGAAGCTACTAAAGTCAAGGCACGAGCTTTAGTCACCAGATCATTTCTTCTCTTCCGTCTTCTTATAGCCCTAGCAACACTGAAAAGCGAGGTAGACCCCCCTGTTGATCCCAAGCCAGGATCGTAGATCATTCCAAACCCCAGCAATAATGGGACAACCAAAGAATAAATGATCATGAGTTTCAAATCCCGAGTTACAAAATAAGCATGCATTAGAGTCGTGAAGGAATGATAACCGATCCCGAGTATTCAACCTTCTCAGAAGGGTAAGCCAAAATATGAAGGTATATCTTCGAGTCCTGCAATGTTTCCAAACAACATAGTAGTGTTGCCATTTTCCCGCTTTAGGACAGAAGAAATCATAAGCTAGTCTTGTAGAGAAAGTGTTCCCCCATTTCCAAGATTTCAACCGATCACGGGCCTTGTCATGAGATCCCTCTCATTCGACAGTAGTACAATACATACACCAAATTTTCTTCATAAAATGAGATGTGTCGTGGGAAGGCATAAAATACCCTAGGGTGCGAGAGCACAAATAATACATGTGGATCCATTTTGTCTAGAGAGATACCTTTTCATCCTGTAGGAACCAAATATATTTGCTCATGAAAGCAAGATTCCATGCAACAATAATCTTAAGACCAAGGCCCCCTTCTTTTTTTGGCATACAAATTTTGCTCCAAGAAACTTTTGCCGCTTTACCATGCCATAAGAAGCTTTGGCAAAGATACACAATGCGGTTTATGACCACTTTCGGGAGGAAGAAGACGCCATGCCAAAAACCCAACACTCCTTGTATAACTAAGCTTAGGAGTTCGAGCCGACCTGCAAAAGATAAAGAACTAGCTTTCCATGTTTTTAGCCAATCACACACAACATTAATCAATATTTCATAGTCAATCGCCCTTAATTTACTTGGGTTAAGTGGAACCCTCAAGTATCTAAAGGGGAAGGAACCAAGCGCCATGCAAGACAATTATAGAATTTCATTTCGAACCTCATTGGTCACCCCCCAACTATCTGTGATTTAAGAGGGTTAGCCTCCAGACCTGCAATTCTGCTAAATAAATTAAGGCCATTAAGGAGAGTATTAACAGAAGCAATATCACCACGGCTAAAGAGAAGTAGATCATCCATGAAGGCAAGATGTAGTAACCTCATCGATTTACACCTGGAGTGGAAAGAGAACTCCTTCTTTACAGCAAGATTCTTAAGGAGTCTGCTTAAGTATTCCATACTCAAGACAAATAAATAGGGAGATACCAGATCCCCTTGTCGTAACCCATGGCCTCCTTTAAAGAAGCCAAACATATTACCATTCAGCTTCAAAGAGAAACTGGTTGTGGTGACACACTCCATAAGCAAGTCCACAAAATTTATAGGAAAATTCAGGCCCAAGAGGACAGAGCGGAGGAAGTCCCATGACAAGGAGTCATAAGCTTTCCTGATATCCACTTTAATCAAACATTTAGGGGCCGTGTGTTTACGAGAGTACTCTTTCAAAATCTCTTGCACAAGGAGAATATTTTCTGTCATTAGCCCGCCTTTAACAAAAGCCCCCTGTTCAATACTAATGATGTTATCCAGAACCGAAGCAATCCTGCTAGCGAGAATTTTAGCAATCACCTTGTAGGTATTAGAACAACAAGATATAGGCCGAAAGTCTGAAACTTTAGTAGCATGTTGCTGCTTGGGGATGAGTGAAATAGCCGCATGATTAATCCTTTTAAGGAGTTTTCCTGAATGGAAGAACTCAAGGATAGCATTGCAAAAGTCACCGCCAACAATGTCCCAGGCTTCTTTGAAAAGTTTCTCTGAAAACCCATCCGACCCTGGTGATTTGTGGTCCCCAAGAGAAAAGAGTGTACAACAAATCTCCTCCTTGGTAACTGGCATTAGGAGAGCCTTTTGTTGTGCTTAAGCCAATACCGGTCCCTGTTGCAAGATGTGAAGATCAATAGGCTCAAAAGCAGCCCCAACGCCTATAAGTCTCTGAAAATAATCCAAGAATTCAGCCTCTATCTCTTTTTCTGAATTTGTCCAGTTGCCATTTGCCTTGAGCACCCTAGCAGTACGGGATATTGCTTGTTTTGCTCGCATCATATCATAAAAGTACCGAGTAGGCATATCTGCATTAAACAAAAATTTATTTTTATTTTTTTTGTGCAACAAAATGAACCGTTGCTTTGCCCAAGAACTCTACTTTCTTTTGAAGTTGAGCCATAGAACTCGGTTAGACCAGACTTTAGTCTGCAAGGACCGAAGCTTGAGCTGCTTTGAGAGCAGATTCAGCAGCATCTGCACGCGCTACAATGTGAGAAAACTCATGTTTATATAGATCTTTTAGCAAGGGTTTCAAACCTGAAAGCTTACTACAGAGAACAAATTGATTAGTTCCACAAACAGAGAAAGACCAAGTTGAACGGATAATGCCCAGAAAACTCGGGTGTAAACACCACATATTGAAGAAGTGGAACGGTGGTTGCCTTCTCACTGTTGATCCCAGAGAAATAACACATGGTGAATGATCAGACGCAACTCCAGGAGCCAGAAAATTGGAACTAATATTGAGGTCATTAGCAAACCCAGTAGAATTCATAAGCACCCTATCAATTTTACTTTTCACATTATTTGCAGAGAAAGTGTAAAAGCACCCTTCATACAAAACATCAAACAGTTGAGACATAAGACAACACTCTTTAAAGTCTGCAACTTCATAATCAGTAATAGGCCTAGAACTGAGCCTATCATTCGAGTTTAACGGGAAATTAAAGTCACCGCAAAAAACCCATGAGTCAGTCATACTTACCGCAAGGGAGCTTAAATTCTTCCATAACTCCTTGCGATCATTGATACAATAGAGACCATACACCATAGACAAAAAGAAATTCTTCCCCGAAGAGGAGTCAGAAATCAAACCAGTAATTACCTGCGGGGAAACCTCTTTTAAATGAAAATTAACCAAAAGTGGATTCCACAGCAGGACTATGAGACCATTGGGATGATTTAGAAAATTATGACAGTGATGCCATCCACAAAAATAAATGCTTATCAACCACTGGAGCTTGTTCTCATCCAGCTTTGATTCCAAAATCCCAACAACCGAGCAAGAGTGTTATTTTGTCAGTTTAACAAGGGCTTTTTGTTTCATGGGAGATCCCGCTCCCCTTAAATTCTAAATCAACAGATTCATATCAATTTTAGAGGCCTGAACGGCCGTTTCATACTTGGCCGAGCCTTTGCTTGCTTCCTATGAATCCGGACAACTCTTTTCAATTTTTAATATTTTAGATTCATTTTTAATTATAACTTCGTTGTATGATTACGACTTTATTTTGGAGTAATATTTCGTTAATGATATATATATTATTGAAAATTTAAAATTTTTGTTTAAAATAGTCAAATTTATTTTAATAATTTTATCTGTATAAAATATTTCCCACTTTGAATTTATTCTTTTTTGAAATCATTAAGATCTTCGGAAAGGTTTAAATTAAAAAGATTTTTGGAGCTTATTTATGAAATTTATTTTCTTCGTTTTACCCTTTTTGGTTTGCAGAAAACCAGTTTAAAAAATTATTAAAATTAGTCTCGGTTTATTAGAATTTGATTTAAATATTTTCTTATGTACTTTTAAATATTATCTCGAGATCTTATAATGTTTTTGCATAAATAATATAGATTTTTACATTCGTTGGTAAATTCTTCCTAAAATACTTTTGAAATTCTTCGTCTAACTCTTATTTCAATTTTAAGCCTTTAAATCCTTTTGAAATGAATTTTCGTTAAATAAATTTTAGATAAAATCTTCCAACAATAATTTTAGATGTTTAGTATTTATTATTATGTGTATTTGCAAAAAAAAAAAAAAACCTAAAACTGGCCCTGACCCCGACCCTCTTCCTTTTTTCCTTTTCTCTCTTCTTCTCTCCTTTCTTTGTCTTCTTCATATTCCCAACTAGTTCCCTATTCTCTACACCTAAAACCTGCCTTCTTCTTCCTAACTCCTCTACCGCCCAACACTCCAACCAACTACCAGCCACAACGACCACCACCAACGATGTGGCACAGTAACTGTAGTAAGCAGCAACAAACGCAGTAGCAGTCGTAGCAGAAGCAACCACGTGCAGTGGCGAGGAGCGTAGGTCATGCCGCTGTCCTACTACGGCGAGCCTCGCTGGTTGTGGCGAGTATTCCTCAACCTTCGGCGAATCTTCTCTAGTCTTCCCCAGCCCCAATTTTTTAGTTTCGTTTGGTACACATTTTCAAAAACCCTAACCTTTATTTTGATTAATTTAATAAGAATTAGCTTATGATAGGCTAAATTGATTGCATAATTATGTATATACATGTTTTATAATTAATTTAAAGTGATTAATTGTAGTGTATTTGGTTGCTTCATAAAAATCAAATTTTTGACCAGGTTATGTCCGAATTTTTCGGATTCGTCAGATTAAGCTGTTTTGGGTAAATTGATTTTACAATATACTGTAAAATGTATCTAATTTCATATTGTAATCGTCAATTTGAGAAATTTATGTGGAATGAATTGGAATTGAATTTTTAGGTCAAAATCCATGTGTAATGAAATTGGGTTGCATAATTGAGTTGTTTCACTCACTTAATTTTATAATATCCTTTGAAATATATTTAATTTGATATCGGAAGTGTTGATTTGGGAAAATTGTGTGAAATTAATCGGAATTAGATTTTTAGGTCAAAACTCTTGCAGGTCTAAATTGGATTGTGTAATCGGATTTTTTTATTCAATTGATTATATAATTTATATTAAAATATGTTTAATCACAATTCCGAAACGTTAATTTATATATTTTAGCAAGAATTGATCCGATTTGCGTTCTGGCCTCAAAAACCCTTATTATGCCAAATTGGGTATTTCTTGTATTAGCTTTGATCAATTGATTATATGATGTGTTATAAAATATGTCTAATTACATTTCTAAATATTCAATTTAATTAAATTAATAGAATTCAACCGAATTGTATTTTCGGGCCTAAAACCTTAGATTTCAAGTGAAATTATGAAATTGGTTATTTGTATAGTTATTTTTCTAAAATAGAGTTTATATAAATAGTTGAAATGATTCTAATTGCATTCTAATACCTTCAATTGGAATTAATTGATTTAAATTATCTGAGTTTGTGTCTTGGGCTTTGAAACCCTAGTTTTGGAAATCGATAGTCTTGAATTAGGTACTAGGAAGATGTTTTTGTTGAAATTAATTTTCTAGATTTATCGAAAATTAGTTTAATTGTGTTTTAAAGCTATCAATCTGGAGTAATTGAGGTGAATTAGTTGGTTCATAGTTTGGGCATTAAAAACCTTAATTTTTGGAGATGGTTTAATAAAATTGATTGTGTTATGCGTCTTTTACCTAATCAATTTGTGGCTTTGATTATAAATCATGTGAATTGTATTGTTATGTTATTGGGTTGAATTGGTATTCTAAAATTGGATGGTTTGCCTTTTTAGTTGTAAAACCTAATGAGTAAGTCATTTTCGATAAAATTAACTTATAATCTATTATTCTTTCCCCTGATTTTCAAATTAAGTTGAAATGCCTGAAGTGATATGTGTTAAACCCAATTTGATTAATATTTAATCTTAAATCTTAATAGAGCTACTCTCGCGAGTCTTAGGTTTTTGACACGTTTTTTAAGAAAGATCGTTTGTGTCCCCTTATGTTGATTTAATTATAATAATTGAATTATGATCTATAAGGTAGTGTTTAACCTAGTTTTTCGATTTCCATCGATGATCTAGGAAAACTTTCTTGTGGATTGTCGAGATTTTGATAGATCTCTCTCTTTCTCAATTTGCTTAGCTAACTTCGGATTTAGGTAAGTCATTACTTACCTTTACTTATGGCGGAATCTGGAATGTATGTCTGTTTGGAGTGGAAGGTGATGAGCATACTTGATTATTTAGTTATTTCAAGCATATGCTGTATTTTTGTGTGGTTATTATATGTATGTATAAGTTATAGATTTAATGCAAACGCATGTTAATGTGCCTCTTGAGTATTGTATATGTTTGGGTATGTGAAGGATTGAGTATGATTATGTTGTTATCATGTCCAGCTAATTATAAAATATTTGGTGATTTTGGAGTATATTCTAATATGCCTAAATTGTAATTGGTTTAGAAAACCGTATTCATGGTTGAGTATGGATTGCAATTGTATAATATCGTATGCTGTATTTTATGTCATGGAATTATTTGGCTCTAACACCATATGAAATTATTCGGCTTTAATGCCACATGAATTGGATTGGCTTTAATGCCTCTAGAATTGATCGGCTTTAATGCCACTTGAACTGCTTCGACTTTAATACCCGTAGAATCAATTAGCTTTAATGCCACTTGGGTTAGTTTGGCTTTAATGTCACTTGAAATTTATTGGCTTTAATGCTGCTTGGCTTTAATGCCACTTGAAGTTGATATAATAATGGAAATTTATTGTGTTGATGGAAGTGAGCTAAGTGCTGTTATATGGGCTTGATTTATGATTGATTAAATCCTCGAATAAAATATTAATCACTTAAAGTGAAAGATCTTGAGTTGGGACTTGTATCACTCGGGGTAGGTATCCGAGTTAGGTTTGGCATTCACTTGGTACCATTCTGATGTTTTTTTCTCTTCTATTATACCGGGTGCCTTACGAGGTCCAGAGAGGCCCTCTTCTACTCTATAGGTGTTTCGATATATTTCGGCCCTACAGGGGGTATGCATACTTAAGTGATTAGACGTTCTATTTATTGGTAGTCTGGTTATGTTTTCGGGCAGGCTAGCTAGGGCTAGTACTATTTGAGTACTAGATTAGTTGTTACGATCTCTTTGAGTCTCCACCCTCAAGATAATATAATTAAATGGTTGTGATCACGATAAAGAAATATAATAATGAATTATTCTCGCTCACTCATGGACTTTATATTTATTTTTCCTATGCATATCTCTTAGTTGTCTCCCTCACATTAGTGATACTATATGACATATGTTTGTATCCAATTATCATATAATCTATTATTAAAATCGCATGTGGGCCTTATGTATAGAATGATACCTTCTAGGGTAGTGTCTGTTACTTAGCATGTGATCATGATTTTCTTGCATGCTTGTACCTTATGTATTGTCATGTCTAGTCTTATATTATGAGCATGAGTATGTGAACCCATGTTCTATTGTATATATCATATGTATAATTGAGCACGAGTTATTATATGAGTAAAATGGTGTATGTATCGCATGTATAAATCGAGTGTGAGTTATTATACGAGTGGAATGGTGTATGTATCACATTTGTAATTGAATATGAGTTATTGTATGAGTGAAATGGAATATCTATCACATGTATAATTAAGCATGAGTATTCTAATTTAAATATTGCCATATCTTATGTGTGTCCTGTTTCCTTCCATGAGTTAGGTAGTCGTGATTTACTTAGAACTAGACCCGTACTAATACTACCTTGGTTGAATGTGTACTGCAACGATCCACTGATGGTGGAGACCAGACCTCTTGTACATGTTTGAGATCGGATATTGTTTTTGGGTTGAAGGCTTGACTTGAGAGAGTATGCATTCTGGAGTTTGATCAATCAGAATTTGTCTTTTTTTACTTGTATTTATTTTGGAAGTTTTCATGTGTTGCATTAAAATTTCAAGGGAGTTGTAATTGGATTTTAATTCCCCATTACTTTGATAAGCGTTTAAAATCCAGGATTATTTCATAGGTTCTACTAATTTATTTGACGATGATTTTATTTATTTAAATTGTTCCCTTGCCATTTGCATGTGGATATCTTCTTGTGGGAGTTTATCCTCATTACATAGATGTTGGTTGAATTTTGCTGGATAGGTTTTAGCCTTACATTTAGCATAAGATAGATAATAGACATTTATTTTGTATTAGGTGTGGTGGTAATATTCACCAAATTATATTTTAGCTTCCATATTATTCTTTTAAACGAAATTTTTTAGGAGTGAAATTTGGGGGTGTTACACCTACCTCGCCCCTTTAGGGTAGCTAACCTTAAATAAAAATTATTCTCTAATTTCGAGGTCTTCTACTTTCAGGTTGACCTTAAGGTGATCATAAAATATCACATAATGCACAACAATTCCAAATTCTATTCAAATCGACCCTAAGGTTAATGATCCAATGAAAAGTAAAAGTCAAATTTATGGTCAACCTAATTATCCATTAAGATCATCCTAGTCAAATTATTTACACTTTTAGGAATAATAAGTCGTAAATGACCAAAATGTCCTGATATTTTCTTTACTTAATAAGTTTTCAATTTAATGCCAATTGTTATTAGAATTAAGCAAAATTTATGGTATGAATAAATAACATTAAAATATGCACTTTAATATAAACTTATAATTGCGGAAAATTTCAAAAGTATAATAATTACCATTTTACCCCTAAAGCATAATTAAACCCATGTAGCACATAAAACTTTAATCTCACATAATTATTTTACCTCAACAACCCTATTATAGCACGTTATTACATACACATTAAAATACATAAATTTAAAATGCTTTTGCATACAAATCACCTGGTTGCCTACTTAGAGAACTTAATAGTAATACATGGTGCATATTTATTTTTCATCAAATTATAAGAAAACGTAAGTTATACTTAAGCATATATAACATAAGAAACCTCAAACATGCTATCATATGATTTATACATATTTATTAGGAGCATATAGGTTACATCTTTCCAAACACAAATAATAAAATAATATAAAGATCCTCCAAAAGAACTTTAATGCTTTCAAAAAATGGACGTACAAGAGAAGAAGACAAAAGATGATTACTTCAAAATTTAAATGAAAATCTAACCTTCTTTACTTATTTAAAAATATATAAAGACTAGATAGAAGGAAGTTTAGAAGTGAAAACAAGAGAATAAGGAGAAAGAAAGGAGGATAGGTCTCAGTTATAGGCTCAACAAAACTTAAGAACGCATAGCAAAATAACAAAAATGAAGAGAGATGTGGGAGCAACTAATAGGAGTAAATGAGAGAAAAGATAAATAAAATTAAAGAAAAACAAATGGGGGTATAAATAGGTGATTATGTAATTCCTTTTTTTTAGAAACCTTAATTATAAATTGATAACTATGTGTAATTGTTTATGATAGTTATTTTAGGAGGTTTTTGACTAAGTGTTCTAATTATAACATCTTATATATAAATTTAATTAGGTTAAATTTTGATAGAAATAGAATAATTATATTTAATCCTATTTATACTCTAAACTAAACTATTTTAACTGAAATATAATTGTAAACCTGCATTATGTTTTCCTCCTTTTCTCATTCCTCATTTCTTTCCTTTTTCTTTCACCTACCAACCCTCTCTTTTTCTTCCTCTTCACCTACATGAAACATGCCCTATCATGCTCCATCCCCTACTCCCTACCCCATCATTTCTCTCCTCCTCCTAATAAGCATATGGGTTGGAGTTGAAAAACCTTACCAAATCACACATCCCCTTTCCCTTTTCTGTGTGCAACATACACATACATATGTATATATATAATCACATACACAACACATTAAATTCCCCCTTATCCTTCCATTCTCTATCGAAACTCACCACCCCCAAAACACAACCTTCTCTCCTCCTTCTCCCTCCTTCTTATTGTTCCAAACACGCCCAAAACCACCTCAACCCCTAGCGACGTCCACCTTCTCCTAGCCATACACACTGCCACCGAAACCACTACCATTGTAATACCCCATCCTAAAATCCTTCAAAATATATTTAAAATTCTTTTATATAATTAAATTAGTTTGTGTTTTAAAAAAGGGCTTGAAATTCTAATAACAATGTGAATTTTAGGTGTACTAATTAACCGGCTTATGTAACCAATCGATCGGTATGCTCAAAAATTGAAAATTTTATTCTTGAAGAACTAATTGATAGGTTTACTCAAACCTATTGATCGTTTATCCTGTAATTTCATATTATTTTTCGATTTTGATTCAAATCTCTTTTCAATATTTATGAAAACTTCTAATTAGAATCTATTTGTGCTAATAATCATATTTTGGTGCTTTGGGATTACTTTTACATTATTTAGATCAATATATGATTTTATTTAGTTAAATTTTACCAAAAGCCTTTTTGAGGCATATCCCACCTTCTCTTTCTCCCTCACCTTCATCTCTCTTCTGGCAACTGGGCTATGTGTTTGATTTATTATACACTTATACTAACTTACCAAACTCTTTCTATGGTTCTCTCCTTAACTACACTCAAGTACCCTCACCTCATCTAGTATTTCTTTTACACTTGATTGTCCACACTCAATCATACCAATCTTATATATATCTTGAATATATCGACTAGCTCTCCCTACTAAACATTCCATTTCTTATTCATTTCCCTTCTTACCACCTGCACTTGATCATTGTCTCCTTTTTCTTTGTGAAAAGTTTATAAGTGTTGAGCATTCCTTTATTTTTTTCATTTTATTTTCTATTGAAAAATAAAGGCTTGCCTCTTGTTTTCTACCGTCCCTTGATTAAATTATTATCCCTTATTTATGCTTCTAATCTTAGATTTAGTTCTCCCTTATTTCTCTCAAGCAAATAGTAATTAATGTTTCATTTTGCCTTGGAATTCTATTTATATGAAAAGGTTGAGTTGAGTTGCATTTTTGTTTTAATTCTTTTTCTTCTAATTTTCTTTGATTTGAATGGAGTTTTAAAGGGATTTATAATGATTTTAAATTTTGATTCTTGTAGAAATTGAGGTCCTACTAGATAACTATCAAGCAACAGTTTTGTGCTAGAAGAATTATTTCGAGGTAAGGCATTCTTATATTTAATATGATTGATTTTTTTATTGCTTATTGTGGTTCCATGTTCTTGGTGTGTTTTTTTTATTGGGCATGGGATAATTGTATTATAGAATCTGACTATGTGGTAGAGTTTCTTTATAAAATTAAGCATTGTTGGTTTCTCTAAGTTTATGCATGATTTGGAAGCTTGAGTATGATTTCATTTAAATGCCTAAATTATCATGTATCCATGTGATTCTATGTATTCAACATGTCTTTTTAAGTGTTTTATGACATAGAAGAACGTTATGATTAATATGATAAGTTTAGTAAATTTTGGTATGTGTATCATAAGTTTGAATATTATTTTACCCCATCCGGTTGATTAACTTATTGAACCCATTGACTGGTTGTGAGATTATTTGAGTGGTTCAATGAACTAGTCAATTAGTTCTATAAATAATTGATTTGTTTGTCAAACTCATCAATTGGTGACCCTATGCCAAAGTAGTGTCTAGTCTCGTTTAGACCTATCTACTACTTGGACCAAATCTATTGACTGGTTTCCTATAAACAGTTGATTAGTGAGACTAAGCAGTTAATTGATTTACAAGTGTTTTTTTTGTTCAGATCTAGTACAACTAGACCCATAAATTGGTTCTAGGGGCTGATTAATTGTTCTGGCTAGTTTTTTTGTTGACCTCATAGGTCAATAAACTTTTATTTTGATGATAAAAAACTTAATTATGAATTTGAATTATCTTTTCAAGTATGCATGTGTATTGTAGCAAAAAGTGAAGTATTCAACACTTAAGTAAGTTAAGGAATGCTAAGGAGATTAAGTTTACAAATCATATCCCTAGCATAGATCAAAGATCAACACGGAGGTCATAATTCAATTTTATATGTGTAATATACAATCCATGAAGGGATAAGCAAGTGTACTCAAGATTCTAAGACTCAAGCTTCAAAGAGTATGTTATAGTTTTTGTTTTTATGTACATCTGATTTACATATTGAGCACTTAGATGTTTTAATGATTTGATATTTCTAATCCTATTCAAAAATTATTTTGAAAGACCTTAAAGTGATTTCATGCGCCAAAAATATTTCAAATTATTTGTATAAAAGGTCGTCTTATATTGATTTTATTTTAAGTAGTTTTACATATAATTTGAGTTGAAAAATTCACCATAAAATCTATTGACATTATTTTTGGATTACTAATATCTCATTATAAATTTTAATATGTATACTTTATAGTAAAAAAGACGACACTCAATTTTAAGTTCTATAGCTCAAGTTATGATCTTTTTTGTAAAGGTGTGAGGTATTGAAAACTGTTCCACCAATCGATTTGCCACCTTAAATGACAAAGATATCTTGATGCTCCATTATGGACTTGGATAAAATGTATTCAAGGACATCATAGGATGCAACACTGCTAAAAAAAAGGAAAATATTGAAGTTCACTTATGGGGTAATGAGAAAGAAGAGATTATGCATCATTGTTTCTTCCCTATAAATGACGGCCTTTCAAGTAAAAAGGATGTGGTAACCAATTTTCCAACTAACTCTATAATTAATTCATATGGTATTCATGATCATTGCTTAAATCATTTTATAATTATGGATTGTCAAAATTTTGATTTAAATAACATGTTTTACCACTGTTCTCAAAGCATGTAAAATTAAAGAATAAAAATGAACAATCTGCGTCTATGTTTAAAAACTTACAAATTGAATTAGACGTTAAACTTGAAATGATTGAAAATTATTCTTTAATAACCTATGAAAATGTTAGAAACAACCTCCATCAATACAAAATAAGGCTTCATCTTCCTTGTTTAAAAATGATTTGGATTCTTAAAAATTATATTGTTATTGATAATTCATTAAGGAAAATAAACTTTTCATTAGAATTTGCATCGACATTGATTTTATAATCAATCAATTCCATTTATCCTTTATGCAATGCCTACATGACTCTCACATGTTCCCACTAATCATCCTCAAAAGTCCTTACTATCACGAGTTAGCCAAACTCTTCTAGAATAACCTTCCCTTTGATAATAGGCCCCTAGTGATAACTTATTATGATAGAAGGTTTGAGATACACTTTAATAATACTACGGTAGTTGAGGTTCTTGGGATTCCATAGGAAGAAAATTATTAAGGGAGAATGCATTATTTTTCACATTGGTTCTAACATTATCAAGATGTCCTTATATGCAGAATTTTTTTGATGTTCACTTTCTTCCACTCTTTGAGCTATGTAATCCTATCTACTTTGATATTATTCAAAATTTCAATGAGAATTTGATTGTTTATACAAATGGTTCCACTATTACCACACAAATTCATAAGTGTTCCTATTCAGGTCAATGAGACTAGACATGTTAGGAGTTTAGGCATTTAAATGGTCACCTATTATGAGGTTTACATATAAGATTTGGATAAGCATGAGGACACATGACATGGTTATGTAATATGTGACCAGGTGTAATTATGTGATTTAAAGCACTATTTTCTCTTACAGTCTATAACCCTACAAGAGCATATTACATTATTCTATTTGCACGATATTGTTCCCTCGTTAAACATCTAGGGGTAATATAATTCCTAGAAATTAGTATGAGGTTGACCACATCTTATTATGGTTTTCCATGCGCTTTAATATTGACATCTCTCAAAACATGTCACATGTGGAGAGTCACACAAACGCTTCTTTAGGGTATGATTCTCTCATCATAAGGACCTTGGATGATTACTGGGTCTCATTTGGAGATTTAAATTTCATTCCTCTCCATTTTAAGAATGGATTGGATATCATTGATAAGATGACCTTATGAATGATAGGATATGAGTTTAGCGAAGATGGTTTGTGTCTCATACTTACTATAAAGGTTAGAGCTACATTGACATGCACTAATAGAATACTAGCTAATCAAGCTCATCATGCTCATGATATAGATGATCAGGACATCCCTCTTACTACTCATAATCCACTTGCTACACACTCCACAATTCCGCTTGTTATATCATATGCTTAATCCATATCCATTGCTCTTCTCCGTCAAATCCTTATGGTAAATCTATAGTTTAAGGTCAATAAGACTTGCTTATCAAAGGCTTTCAGATGGTTGACTAGAAATTTACATGTATAAATTATACACAAGCTAGATTATGGTATTAGGCTTTCTATTGTTGAGAAACTTGTTCATTTCATGGATCCAACTGCCTCTATTGAGGGTTCATTGCATTTATAGACTCATCTGTATGCTCCTACAGTTGCTACAACATATAATTAGGCACAATATATCTATAGCTCCACAATATGCTATATTTGAGGGTGACATGATTACTTCTATTGCCACTACTGGTGATTAGGGTGTCAAGGTTAATAACACTAATGAGACTGTACCTCCACTCAATACTAAGGATCTAGAGTGCGAACTGAAAACTCAAAATAGTGTTAACACTAAGTTGGGTAATGTAGATACAGTGAACTCAAAGGATACACTATTATATGATTCTCTTTACTCAAATCCAAATGTTCTTGTGATTTATCTCACCACTATTCCTCACCTATCTAGATCCACACCTTTTGAGCTTAGCCTTACATCTATATGTAGTTAAGATCTAGGTACCACTGGTGCTCATTAGAGCTCTATATAGTCTATGGTTATATCAGTGTGTGGGCTATATTGCTTATTTTGATGATTTTTTTTAATTTTACTCACTTTATCATTTTTATCCCTTCATGATCTTTGTTGTCATAACTTTATAAAACACATTTTTCTAGGTTAATTTACTCATATATCAGAAAGAATGGCCTTTAAATGTTTTAAACTCATATTTGGTTAATTGAATGAACATTATTTAATTTCTTCATGCCCTAATGGATTGATCAGTAATGACAATATGCTATGATTCACACTTAATGTGCTTATGCATCTACCACACTTCCATGCTTCTTGATGATTTATCTCACACATGAATACGTTAACTCATCTAATGATATCTATCATATAATTATGCTTTCAATGTTACATTTTGAGAAATTAATTGAAATATTATGTCATTGAGGTAATGCTTCACTTAAGTATGTTTTTAAAATATTCTCTTGATAGTTTTGAGAAATTACTACATTCAGTAAAGAGTTTCATCATCATGATACTTATACTTTCCTATGGTAAAATTATCTCGATAAGTATTAAATCCATTAAAAAAGAAAAGTTTCTATATTTCATCTGAGTATAGGTCATAATTTGAATGGAATCTCCAACTGAAACATTAGATATACTCTTGTGATTCCACCATAACCATTTAGCATAAGAGATATTTGAAGGACTCTAGGAGAAGAGTTCAGCCTTGCTCACATTGGTTAACCCAAATAACTTGACATATGTAAACTATTTTATTTGATTCAGGTTATTCACCCCAATGCCTAAACAAATATAGCTTATATGTTTAAGGGGAAATTTTATATTTTTCTCATTTACGTCCATCTAATTTCTCACTAGGTATACTAGCTTGTGCACGTAATATAATTCTTATATTGGATGATTGTTTATGATTGATTGGAACATCTCATATTACTTATCCTTGTCAACATCATGCCTTACTTTTCTTCATCTTTCTAATCATGCTTATGTTTGATCACTATTTAACATTGTGTATATTTTTGATGACTTGATATGCATAATACCTTGGTGTTGTTATAGGTTACAATCAAATATACATGACTATAAAGTGTCTCTTCTTATAAGTGATATGCCCCTAATTATTATATTTTCTCCACTCACTTTCTCTTATTATTATTTGAAATATCTAACACGATGAAAGTTTGCATGATATACCCTACTATATGTACCATATGTTGTATCATATTAACCAGTCTTGGTTATGTAGCATATTTATGTAAGGGATGTGGGTATGGTGAACTTAAACTTATAGATTCTTTTCACATGACTCTATGAATTGCATGATGACATATCTGTTATGAGTTATATGCTCTCCACCTTAAATTTAAAGTTCCATTACAACTTTGGTTCTTATGTGTGAACTTTTTTTTTGAATTATTTGATGCATGCACTTCACACCACTCCTTTAATAATAAAAAATGATCTTAATTTTATTTTCTTACATGTTTGTGTACTCTTAAGTTTGGACTTAGGTGATACATGAACTTTTTTTTTATATCTAATTGATCATTCCATGAATTTGTATGATTTTAGAATCATCATGCTAGTCTATGCTTCCACTTCCATATCTTTAACTAATACATAATTTGACTTATGCTCAATATTGTCATAAATATTTTATATCCTATGAGCATACATGACACTTTTAATAAGTTTTCTAAAAGCAGATCTTGATTATTAACCTCTGTGTTTTTCCAAAAACAAAAACTTTCAAGTAATATATGTTGGGAAAACTAATTTATTGATGTACACACCATATCCCTCTTTTTCCTTCTTGATTATACATTGAGAATCAATTCATAGATAACTTGTAATTAACACTTATAACTTAATTGCTATTAAAGTGTGAATTCTAATGATTATTTGCAATAATTTGATATTGCATTCCACTCATATATATTCCATAAAATGGGAAGTTCTTAGGGTACGTTTCCTTTGCTAGCTTTGCATCCATGTATCTAAAATGTGTCTCATTTTGATGAATAAATGCTCATTATTGATACAAATGGATGGGCTTTTAAGTTTTAAATCAATACAATTGTGAAGCATACCGATTAACCGTGATTTTTTTTTGAATTTTTGGTTCTTATGTGCATGCTTCATCCTATTTCACTTCCCATATAATTCTTATCCATTTATCATTATAAAATGGAAAGAACTGGTACAATATTGGCATAATAGGGAGTTGATAAACTTTCTTGCTTGAATAGACAAGTGCATAAATAATATATGGCCTAAATACGATTATTTCAATCTCATATTTGCATAAAAAATTGTAACATGAAATTAATCATCTTTTTCTTGGGCATATACTTATAACGATGATATTGTTTTTCACATCATTTATGGTTCTTTATTTTATACAAATCCTTGATTAAATGTGCTTCTATGAGCTATACCTTGGTCTTTTCTCATGTTATTGACTCTTGAATATTGTTATGCCCCTATATGATTAAATCATAAATATTTACTCTTGAGATCATTATAATGTGACCTTTTAACTTCATGCTTTTGTACACATCTGAGCCATACACAAAATTTTCTATATATTGGCTAGGTTGAAAGATGCAACTTTGAAATTAATTGATCACCTAACTTCATTGCCAAATACACTTATGATATCTCATGTACACAATCATTGCAATCTCTCAACATCATATTAAAAAGTATCATCATTATGATTAAATGTATTACTTAGTAAAAGTGAGTGATACTCATGCATTTTATTGATGTGCTTATCTTGATCTTTGATTCATCATATTATTAAAAAGTTATTAAATGGATCATTCATCACATTCCTTATTTTCCTTGTGTTTTATGTCCACCATATAAAATGAAAACATGTGATAAGGTATTAAGCCATGACTTTTAAGATGAAATTGTTATTGCAATATCATGTTGATCTATGTTCATGTTAAGGAGCACTATCACATATTTGCATAATCCTTGTCGCACTCACCCTCCTATATCATTTTTGTTATTTGAGTATATTTATGATTCATTAAATAGTCCATGCCTTATTGACAAAAATAATGAAATCTTATGAGCTTTAGTGATATCATATCTAAGTTATTCCTAAGAATCTTGATACCCATATCTCCACTTCCACTACTTGTGTTGTTTAAGATAATAATATCTTAAATGATTATATTGTGATCTTGATCTTATTGCGGTTATATGCATACCCTTATGGAGAGCATATTTGTTTTACTTGATTACTTTTGTTATTACCCTAGGCATAGCCTAAGGGGGAGATATGTTATATTTGTTTCATTCATGTTATTGATTTATAACATTGAGTATGAATTATCTCATTGTGCTTTATTAGAGCATGTGTATGTATTGTGGGGGATTTTTAATCCATATGCTTTTAATTTATTATGTACTTGGAGCAGATAATCATGGTCCGTGAGTTTTTCACTGTATTTCCTGAGAAGATACTAGAAATGCCACCTGTTTGAGAAGTTGAGTTCACCGTGGATGTACTACTAGGAACATAGATAATATTTTAGGCTTTATATTATATGACACCTATGGAGATGAAAGAACTCAAGGCTTAGTTGAAGGATTTTTCGGAGAAGGGTTATATCCAACCAAGCTTATTGTTGCGGAGAGTACTAGTGCTATTTGTAAAGAAGATGGAACTCTGAGGTTGTGCATCGACTACTAAGGATTGAACTAGGTGACAATGAGGCACCGTTATCCGTTGCCAAGGATAGATGACCTATTTGATCAACTCAAGGGATCTAAGATTTTCTCTTAGATTGATCTTCGGTCAGGCTACCATCAATTGAGGATAGTAGAATAATACATCCCTAGGACTAATTTCTGGATAAGGTATGGCCATTATGAGTTCACATTAATGCCCTTTGAACTTAATAATGCACCAACATCTTTCATGTCTCTTATGAACTAGATCTTCTATCCTTTCTTGAACCAGTTTGTCAAAGTGTTTATTGGTGACATCCTTATCTACTCCAACAACCGAGAGATGCATGATCAGCATATGAGGCAAACTTTGGCCTTACTAAGATCCGACTAGTTATACACCAAACTCTCAAAGTGAGAGTTTTGGTTAGTTCATGTTGCTTTCCTTGGTCACGTAATCTCTAAGGATCAAGTGGTGATGGATCCTACCAAGAGTCAAGCTATCGCTGAGTGGCCCGCACCCTCATATGTTAAGAAGGTGCATAGTTTTCTAGGGTTAGCCGGTTACTACCGCCAGCTTGTGATAGACTTTTCCAAGATTGCACAATTTTTTACTCAACTTTTAAATAAGGATATGTGTTTTCAATGGAATGAAAAGTGTAGTGAAGCCTTAAAGGAGTTGAAGATGCATTTTACTTCATCCCCAATGATCACATTTTGAAGTGGGTTTGATGGTTTTGAGGTGTACAGTGATGCTTCCAAGCATGGGTTGGGTTATGTCTTAATGTAATATAGTAGTGTAGTGGCTTGCGCCTCTCAAAAACTAAAGCTACATGAACATAACTACTCAATACATGACTTAGAACATGTTGCAGTAATGTTATCTCTTAAGATATGAAAGGTCTATGGAGTTCATTTCTAGATCTACACTAACTATAAGAGCCTTAATTGCATTTTCACCCAGCAAAAGTTGAACTTGAGACAACGCCGATGGTTGGAGTTGGTCAAAGATTGTGACGTAGAATTAATCTACCATGAGACTGCATGGATTTCCTAAGGACATTGTATCCGATTAAGACTCCAGGTTCTTATCACACTTCTAATAGAAGTTTTAGGACAATTTTAGTACTCAACTAAAGATGAGTAGGCTTTTTACCTATATATGTATGGTTAGACAGAAAGGACCATTAAGACTCTAGAAGATATACTTCGAGATTGTGTTTTAGAATTTGGGGTCAAGTTTTCCTAAAATAGCAGTTAACACACTTGTATCAAGATGACATCTTTTGAATTCTTGTACGGGAGGAAGTGTCGTAGTCCCTCGTGTTGGAATGACACTAGCGAGACGCTCATGGCGGGATCCAAGATGATTGAGGAGACAACTAGACACATCTGATTGATTTAGAACCGAATGAGAGCAACCTATGACCAGAAAAAGAGCTACATGGATCTAAAAAGATGGACTGATGGTTACAAGGTGGATAACAAAGTCCATATAAGGGTCTCTTCCACCAAAGGAGTTATAAGGTTTGGTAGGAAGGGTAAGGTTATTTCGAGGTACATTGGATCGTATGTGATTCTGGACTATGTTTGTGAAGTTGCTTATCGCTTAGCTCTACCAATAGAGTTGTCATGTGTGTACAAAAACTTTCATATACCGCACCTAAGGAAGTATGTAGTGGATCATTCACACATTATCTGATTGAAGTAGCTAGAGCTCGTTGAATCTCTAACTTATGAAGAGAGATCGGTGAGCATCTTAACATATGAAGAGAGATCGGTGGGCATCCTGAACACAAAGACGAAAGAGACATGGAGAAAGACCATTCCATTAGTTAAAGTTCTTTGGTCACGACATGATATAGAGGAGGCTACTTGGGAGGCCGAGGAAGAAACTCAAGCCAAGTATCCGGAGTTATTTTTTTTAGCTTGTTACCTTAAGTGTAATCCTTTTTTTAAGGGGGTAGTAACCCCTGTTCTAGAATATGAATGTGATGTGTGTTTTACCTTATGTGTAATGATGTGACTGGATTATTATAGGCTTTGAGGACGCAACCTCTTTAACGGGGTAATGCTGTAATACCCCACATTTTTATACAATAGTTGAATGAGAATTGTGCTAATTTATGGGCCTTTATTTTGATTTAATGTTATGATTGTATTTGATATAATGTTTGAGTTGAAATAAGGTTGTATATTGGAGTTTAATGAGTTTTTAGGCAAATCGATCAATTGGTTTCATGAACCAATCAACTAGTTTGTTATTTCAATAAAATGAATTTTCTCGACTAAACCAATTGAATTATTTGTAGAATAGTCAATAGGTAGGCTCAAAATGATTGACTAGTTTGTCGAGCTGGGCATATTTTTCAAACTTGATTTTCTAAAAAAAATTCTTATATTGAAATGGAACCTTACCAACCTCTGCCAAATTGTCCCTAAGAAAATTTTAACCATTTTCATGATGCATTTGGCCAGAAATATTACCTCAAATCAATTTGGAGGTCGATTGGGACAATTAAGGAGGAGAGATAACTTCAACTTTATCTTCTTCTACCTTTATCCTCTACACATTTTTGAGATGAATGATTTAATCTTAGGCACAAGTTTGAGCCACTAGAAGATTCCTTCCACACTCACCTTCCATTACCTCTCTTTTGAATTCCAATCATAGCCTAATTAAGCTCCATTCTCCAGAAATACCATTTGGGCTCTGGAGAATAGGTCAGCATATCTTGGATGAAATATGTTTGTTTAACTCGAATTCAAATGATAATATCTAGGGTTGTTAAAATTTTCCTGAACCTTCTATTCATCTCGATTGGTTGGTTATAAATATCCCCAATCATCCCCTTTATGCACCTTTCTTTTAACCCCCGAAATCCCTAAGTCTTTATTTTCATCTTCCCTCTTTTTTACACTTCGAACCTTGTAATTGATTTCCTTTCTTTCTCTTGATCTTGTCTCTAGCTCTCTCTTATTTTAAGCATTAAGCAAAGAAGAGTTATATTTAGAGAAAGGATTTAGTATTTCACCTGAGCACTTTCATATTTTGCCTTAAGGTTGTATGTTCCTTCTTTCCTTATATTTTAAGTTCAAAAATTTATAATATTTTGCACAAATTTTTGAGTTTAAGATATATATTTTTAAGGTTTTAAAAGTTAAGATTTTCTAAAGTTGGAATTTCTTATTTAAGGGGAGTTTTGTCTATATCAAGTAAGTGATTCTTAATTCTAAAATGATTAATGATTATTCCTACATGTTATGAGTTCCTTTAAGTTGATTTTGTATGTTGGCATGAATGTATATAGCCTACATAAGTGATTTGTATGGATAGATTGTATAACTTGATTAAAAAGTATGAAAATTGATAAAAAATAGGATATGATGATTCAATGTCGAGAGATACAAGTTAATTCGGTTGAAAATGTATTAGACTATGTTGATACAAGTTCTAATGTGGTTAAAGATGATTTATAAGTGTGATTATACCTAAAATTAATGTTTTGATACTGTCATAGGACAGACCGATTGACTGTTTAGGTCAAATTGATTGACTAGTTCCTAGAACAGTCGACTGGTTGACCCAACCTATTGACTGGTAAGCTTGAAGAGACCTTGGTCTTGCTCTCTGCTTAATCCCATCGACTGGTTGGGTAAAACCGATCAACTGGTCTATGAATATTCGACCGGTTTTCCCAAATCTATTAACCGGATTGAGAAAAAACTTTGTTTGGTTAAGTTAATCTGATCGACTAGTCTATCCAAACCAATTGACTAGTTGGGCTAGACCGATTGACTGGTTCGACTAGTTTGTGTGGTTTGTTTCCTTTTGGTTTGGTTATATTTTGACGCTATATTTGGGACTATACTATGGTTTTTAATGGGATAAAATATAAATTTTATCATAGATTAATGGCCTATTGAAAGGATTAAATGGATCATAATTTATGACATATTCTATGATTATTGAAGAGGTTAAATGGTTTCTCCACTTATGACATGTAATGGTATTGAGAAAAGAGTAATGAAACATAGCTCGGGATTGTATAAAATAATATGTTAGATATGAATAATATTGGACAAGGATAAGTGGAAACCCATATAGTTAGAAAAATGGAAAAGGATTGATATGGAATAAATATGGAAAATGCTTTGCTTTCTTTTGTATGGGCCTTATATTATCCTCACTAGTAATATACTAATCACGAAAAGTTAAAAAAAATCAAGTTGAATATGGGTCTTGGTTACCCAATCCTTAATTACCTACCGAGGATTAGTCTGCCTTATGACATTTTTGGTACCTTCGAATGAGAACCTAAGAGGTTCTAATGCCTTACCTACTCTAGAAACTTATGATGTATTAGGGAGTATAGATACAAAAGGGTCCGGTTACCTAGGTGGTTGTCTTCGGCTTTGACTTATGTCCATTTTGATTATTGGCCTCAACTTGAACTTATGTCTGCTTTGGTAATTGGCTATGGCATAGACCTTGTGTCTTTTATTTGGATAGGATTCCATAGTATGTGAGACCATGTGTTAGTGCATATTCCATCGCTCGTTGATAATAAAATATGGATGATAAGTAATTGGATAATAAAATATGGATGATGACCAATTGAAAGGTTAATAATTAGATGAGGATGGAAGTAATGGTATGAATGACCATGATGTGTGTGGGAGGGTGTAATTCTCAAATTGGTGTGAATATAGTTAGATTATATTAGTCTTGAGTAGAAGATGGTTTGGTGATGATGTGTTAGGTTTTAAAGTGCTCGAATGCAATGTAAACTTGATGGTGATGATTTAAATAAGAAGGGTAGGATTTGTTGATGATGGTTTAACAATGATGATGGTTCGAATGGCATGTGCTAATTAGCATATGCATTCGATGATGGAATGATGATGATGCTTGGTTTCAAAATTTAGGGTTTGGACGATGGTTAGAATCATGGTTTAGGGTTATGGTTAGGGTTTATTTCAAAAGGAATGAATAAGATTGCATTTCATCAGTATAGAAGGGTTAGGGTTTCGAATGTAGGGTTTAGGGCTTTAGTTTTGTATACCAATTTATGGCTTGGTTTTATTTTAAATTTGAATGGGATTTTGATGCTAATTATGGTAGGAAAATATGGATTAAGAAGAGAAGAAAATATATGGATTAATTTATAATTCACACAAATGAAGAGATTAAAACTTTCAAGCTAAACCATTCACACATATTAGATTTGCTTGATTTGAACTCACACATAATTCACTTGTATTCAACTTTAATGTTGATCTTCAACTTTCATTCAATTCTTCATATGCTCATAATCGATATTCATGCAGATTATAACCTTTCTACCACTAGCTAAAAGCATAATTCAAAGATTCCAAACTAAAATATATTATGCTACCTTTATGCTAGCTTTATTATCCAAATCTACTAATTAATTAATAAATTAGCTAAATTACTAATTATTCTTGAAAATTATGCAAATAAACTCCCCATGCACATGATCACTCCCTCCTTGCATGCCATGCATTCCATGCACATGCATGTAGATACTTAGTTGCTTGTTTGTTATGTTTTCCAAATGAATAATAATTTGTTCCATAATTATGAAAGCTAATTTTTGAATGTTTTCTCCTACATCATTCTTCCCTTGTTGATTTGAATTTGCCCCTAAATTTGCATCGTCATAATAACGACTAATATCTCCAACATTGAATGTCCTTGATACCCCCACCATACAAATCTGGCAAATCGAGCTCATAAGCACTCTCTCCAAACTTTCAAAGTATTTTGAAAGGATCATATACCCTTGGCATGAGCTTGTGTTTCCTTAAATTAGGAAATCTCTCATTCCTCAAGTATAACCATACTAAATCTCTTAGTTGAAAAAATGTTAGCCCCTATACTTGTTTGCTCTAATATTGTGCTTGATTTGTTGATAAATTTTTTGGAAGAAATCCACTCTTTCTTATGCATCATAACTCTTCACTTCACCCTTCTTCAACGATACCTTATCAATCAGCATATATGGATTAATACCATATACTATCTCAAATGGACTAGAGCTTCTTATTGTAGAAGTACTTCGATTGTAAGCAAACTCCACATATGCTAACTTGATATCAAAATCCTTAGGACTCTAAATCACCAATCCCCTTAGCAAAGTACCTAAAGTTCTATTAGTAACTTCTATTTATCCATCCGTTCGAGGATGATGTGGTGTGCTAAATATAAGCTTTGTTCCTAGCATGTGCCATAATGTCTTCCAAAAATAACTTAGGAACTTCACATCTCTATTTGAAACAATACTCCTTAGAATTTCATGCAACCTCATGATCTCCTTAAAATATAAATATGCAACATGGGTAGCATCATCGATCTTGTGATATGGAATAAAATAAGCTATTTTGAAAAATTGATCCACTATAACCATTATAGAATCCTTGCCTCGTTGTATCTTAAGCAATCCTAAAATAAAATCCATACTAACACCTTCCCATGGTTGAGTAGACACAGGTAAAGATACATATAACCCTTTGTGAAATAAATCCTTTGGCATGTAGCACACCTAGCAACCATGGCTTGTAATCCGTTTTGCATTCTCGACCAATAAAAATGCTCTTACTACAACTCCAAAGTCTTGTGAACCCCAAAGTGTCCTACAATTCCTCCTTTATGAACCTCTTTAATTAATAATTCTCGCACCGAAGTCTTCGGTAGAAACAATTTTTTATGCTTAAATAAGAACCCATCTTAAATAACATATGCTCCACAACTTCCTTGTTTCTTGCAATCTTCAAATATCATAGCAAAATCATCATCCATGGCATGTTGACTCTTCAACATCTCGAACCCCAAAATATCTTCCTCCATCATGATAAGTACCATGTTCCTCCTAGATAATGCAGCCGCGACAACATTTTCTTTGCCTTTCACATGTCTTGTAGAGAAAATAAATGTTTGTAAGAATTTTATCCACTTAGCATATCTTGGACTCATATTCTTCTAACCATGCAAATACTTTAAAATCTCGTGAATAGAATGAAGTACAAAAGACTTGAGTCTCAAGTAATGACTCCACGTCTCTAAGTAACGCATAATAGCATAGAACTCTTTATTGTAGGTCGAATAGTTGAGTATTGCACCATTCAACTTCTCACTAAAGAAAGTAATCCGCTTCCTTTCTTCTGAAAGCACACCTCCAATGCCTACACCACTCGCATCACATGTTACTTCAAATAATTTATCGAAATAAGTTAAAGATAATACCGGTGCATTTGAGAGCTTTGTCTTTAAGTCTTTAAAAGCCTTTTTTAATTGATCACTCCAATGGAACTCTCCTTTCTTCATCAATTATGTGATAGGTGCTGCAATGGTAGAGAAATCTTTGATGAAGCTCTTATAGAATGAAGCCAACCCATTAAAACTTAAAACTTCATGGATATTAGTAGGAATAGGCCATAATTGTATAGCTTCCACCTTTGATAGATCAACTTGAATACCATCTTTGCTCACAATATAACTAAGAAAAGTCACCCTCTCCATCATGAAATCACACTTCTCCATCTTACCATAGAGCTTCACCTCTCTAAGCTTGTCAAATATCCTCTTCAAGTGTTGTATGTGCTCGAACTCACTCCTACTATATACCAAGATATCATCGAGGTAAACAACAACAAAGACCACAAGAAATGGTCTAAGTAACTCCATCATCAACCTCATGAAGGAACTTGGTGCATTACATAGCCCAAATGGCTTCATCAAAAACTCATACAACCCATACTTAGTATTGAAAGTTGTCTTCCACTCTTCCCCTTCCCTTATTCTCATTTGATGTTAGCCACTCCTAAGTTCAATCTTCATGAACACCTTTGCACCATGTAACTCATCTAACATATCATCCAATCTTGGCATCAGAAATTTGTACTTGATTATGATGTTGTTGATGGCTCTCAAATCAACACTCATCCTCTATGTACTATCCTTCTGAGGCACCAATAAATTTGGGACACTGCATGGACTCATACTCTTCCAAATATAACCTAGGTTTAACAACTCTTACACTTGTTTTTGTAGCTCCTTAGCCTCCTCCGAATTGCATATATAAGCTGGCTTGTTTGGTAATGGAACTCCCGGTATAAGATCAATAGTGTTCTCAATACCCCTTAAAGGAGGTAGCCCACTTGGCAAATCTTCTAAAAAAGCATCACCATACTCTTTCAATACTTGTTGTAATTTCGGATCCACATTAGCATTATCCCCTCATTTGACCTCTTTTCCTACTAATGCATAGTATATCTTCTCGTCCTTGATTGCTTTATTTGTCTCACACACCTTAAGGATCAACATCTCCATGCTACTCTTATTTTTTCCTTTCCTAAACTCGACATCTACCTTCTTTTCATTCCTCAAAACCAAATACTCCCCATCCAGATTAGGTTTTAGCCTAAACTTCTTTTGGTCCTTACATACCACGTACTCATTAAGAACCCCTTCATGCACAACTTTCCTATCAAAATGCTACGGCCTCTCCAAAAAAATATGATAAGAATCCATAGGTAGAATATCACATAAAATATCATCAAAATAATTTCCAATGTTAAAAGAAATAAGAGTTAGTTTGGTTACCCTTATGCCTTTATCTTTATTAAGTCATTGGAGTGAATATAGTCTTGGATGACCCTTGGTCTCCGAACTGAACTTCTTCACCATCTTCTCACTAGCAACATTAGTGCATGAGCCACTATCAATGGTGACTTCACACACTCTATCACCCACTCTACACTTGGCCTTGAAAATTTTCTCTTATTGAGTAAGTATAGGTTGTTATTGTACTTGGAGAACCCTTTGCAACGCATAGCAATCCACATGGCCTTCTTCCAAAGCATCCTATGGGCTATGACTTTCATCTTCTAGGTCTTCACCAAGGTCTTCATTCTCTTCACAAGCCTCTATATTTGCAATGTCCTTTAAAGTCAACACTCTTTAGTTTGGACAGTCCCGAGCAAAGTGACCATAACCTCTACACTTGAACTTGTTCACTTTGTCAACCACTTGATCCTTACTGTTTTCTTCATGAGTGAACTTCCTAGCATAATCTTGGATTGTGGCTTGAGAAATTGGTGACTGTGACACACCCTTGAAAGTCAAACCATATGGAGCATTGGTTGACTTGCCCGGTGGCTTGGTCCTATTCAATTGTTTCTCAAACTTGGTGGATAACTTGGCTAGGTCTTTGAACACTTCATATGGGTACACCTTTATCTTCTCCTGAAGATTCATATTTAAACCCCCAATGAATCTTGCAGACCTTGGTTCTTCTCATTCTTGAACATCATATGTTAGAGCTAGCCTTTCGAACTCTCAAATTTATTCTTCAACTCTAAGTAACCCTTACCTCAATGTAGTAATTTTTATAAAATTTTCTTGCTCATATTCCTGAGGCACAAACTTCTTCAAATGTTTCTTTAATTTTTCCCATGACCTAATCTTTGATTTTCCTTCTCTCTCCCACCTATTTTTTAAATTATTGTACCACAATCTAGTGAAAATTTAAACTTTAATATCGTTATTCGTCACCATTTCTCATCATCAATTTCCTTATACTCAAAAATCGATTCAACAATTTAAAACCATTCAAGAAAAGATTTTGGGTCAAGATTATCTTCAAATTCAGAAAGATCAAAGCGGATTCCTTTTTTCATGTCATCATAAGTTTACTTTAAAGTGTCACGTGGCCTTACAAAATATTCCATGCTCTCTTCTTCTTCATCCACCCGGTTTTGTGCCCTTCTCATGTGCCCTTCCTCTACTTATTCCCTTCGGTTTTGTGGCTACACATGGGACTTGTGGCTTGGGAAGATTCTATTATCCCCACTTGCAATTTTACCTCCTTGATTTTGTCAATCAAGGCCTTAAGAAAATCTCTCGAGTGTTCTCCTTAGTTTTCCATCCTTCTCCTTATCAACCAAACCCAACACTCCCAAACACACCCTTAAGTACTCGGTCCTCTTGTGTGTTTTTATTTATTTATAAATTATTGGAGATTCTTGAAGATGGAATGCTTTCTTGATGAATCTTGAATGAAAGATTGAATCTTGATTGCAATTCCACCAACTTAAGGCTTTGATACCAAAATTGATGTGTGTGGAAGGGTGTAATTCTCAAATTGGTGTAAATACGGTTTGATTATGTTATTCTTGAGTAGAATATGGTTTGGTGATGACGTATTAAAGTTCTCAAATGAGATGGAAACTTAATGGTGATGATACGAATAAGAAAGGTAGGATTCGTTGATGATGGTTCGAATAGACTATACTAATTAGCATATGCATTTGATTATGGAATGATGATGATGTTTGGTTTTGAAATTTAGAGTTTGTTTGATGGTTAGAGTTGTGGTTTAGGCTTAGGGTTAGGGTTTGGTTCAAAAAGAATGAATAAGGTAGCTTTTGGTTGGTATAAAAGGGTTAGGGTTTCGAATGGAGGGTTTAGGGCTTCAGTTTTGTATATCGATTTATGGCTTGGTTTTACTTCTAATTTGAATAATATTTTAACGGTAATTATGGTAGGAAAATATGGAATAAGAAGAGTAGAAAAGATATGGATTAATCTCTAATTCACGCAGACGAAGAGATTAAAACTTTCAAGCTAAACCATTCATACATATTTGATTTGCTTGAATTAAACTCACACATAATTCACTTGTATTCAACTTCAATGTTGATCTTCAACTTTCATTCAATTATTCATGTGCTCATATTAGACATTCAGGTAGATTATAACCTTTCTACCACTAGCTAAAAGTATAATTCAAAAATTCTAAGCTAAAAGATATTATACTAACTTTATGCTAACTTTACTATCCAACTCTACTACTCAATTAATAAATTAGATAAATTACTAATGATGCTTGAAAATTTTGCAAATAAACTCCCCATGCATGCGGTCACTCCCTCCTTACATGCTATGTGTGCTATGCACATGCACATAGACACTTAGTTACTTGTTTGTTATGTTTCTAACAACATAACCATCCACTGGTCTTCAAATTTATGAGAGACACTTTTCAAATGAAGAATAATTGGTTCCATAATTATAAAATTCAATTTTTGAGTTTTTTCTCTTGCATCAGACCAAAAATGATAAAAGTTGGTTTTTACAATTAGTTAATGGCTTATATGACTATTGACTATTGATTGGAATGTTAGCCAGATGATTGACTTGTGTCATATATGAATAAGGAAATGGTATAACCTAAAGTATTGATCCATTTGAAATTAACCCTAGTGGTTGCTGAGATTTAATCTATTATTATATGTTTGAATACCTATGTGATTATAATGTGAAACTAAGCATGATATATTCTGCATTGTTTGAGTTATGCATGATAGCATGTCATGAGGTACTCTTATCTTTATGTATGTGGCATTATCATGACACATGTTATATATTATATCCATGTATGGTAGAATTTTCATACTTGTGTTCCATTGAGTGAGAAACTTAACTTACTTAGTACATAATATACTGATATGTCCATTTGCTAGATCACCTATTCCTTCCTGCAAGTAGAGGGCATGTGCAGGTATTTGGGGATGGCCTATAGTGTGCCTACCTTATTTTAGGTTTGGGGTTAAAGAGTGTAGACATCCAAAGATCTTATGGAGTTCGTGGTTGATCGTGGTTTTGATTTTGCTGTCATACCCTAACTTTATTTTAATATAACCCTGTACTTTATCTATATGTATTTTGTAATAATTTGGTTAGGGACCATTAAGTTCCTTTGATGTAAACAATTTTTCAAAGTGTTTATGTAATTTATATTCATTCACTCTGTTACTTTTAAGTGTTTTAATTGGTTTTAGCCTTGTATTCGATATAGGGTAAGCAGTCGAAGTATATCCTGTGTTAGGTATGGCAGAAATACCCTATGTTTTCCTAGGTGTGTTTTTAGCTTCCATATTGTATTAAATAAAATTTTTTAGTAGTGAAAATAGGAGATGTTACATTATGTCTCTTGTTCCCACTTATGTTTTTGTTTTGCCTTTAGATGTGTTGTATTTTGTAGGAGTTTATCTCCTAGAATATCCTTCTTACCTATCTTATAATTGCTTCTATATCTTTTGATTATGTCTTTTATCTTTGAGTTAATAAAGGCTTTTAGTCTTTCCCTTGGTATGAAAATGGTGCAGAATACCAGAATCGTGCTAAGAGTTTTCGTTACACTCGTGATTTTGTATTTTTCTTCTATGATTTTTAGTTGTGAAAAATTGGTTGTTACAATAATCACTATAAAAACCATTAATGATTGAAAGGTGTAGTTGGTTTGTGTAGAGTATTATCACTATAAACAATATTGATGACACACAAAACAAGTTCATTTGAGCTTATAATTTCCTACTCTCAAAGTAGCTAGTGGGCATTAGTGGTTAGGATACCCTTCAAACTAATAGTATTGGTGCCTTTCCCAAATGTTAAAATTTGTGATCTTTTTATGGGTATATTCATACTAATGGGTTAGGTTATCTACTGGTTGTACCAAAATGGCATCATTAACCAATGAATGATGGATGTGGCATTCCTTGTATAAGTACCATAACTTCTGGCACCATGTGTAATGGGTATGGTATCCCTTGTGTTTTGATTGTTCCTCATGACAAGTATAATCAAATTTGTAATAGGTGTAGAATCTCTTGTAATGCCCCATCGATATATTCTAACCACACATGATGGATGAGTTATCATTGATATTATATTATCTTGTGTTGGGTGTAATCACTATGAACACCAAATGTGCAACAACCTAATTTTTTAAATCCAAAATTCTATAAAAGATTATTTGTGGAAGCTCAAATGCTATGAAACTAAGGAAATTACCACCACACCTAACTAAGTTAGCCATAATATATGTAACACTCCCAAATTTTGGAACTTAAAAATTCTGTTTTAAAGAGTTAATACAAAAGCCAAAACACAAGATGTAGGGGTGTCACACCGCATCCAATATAAAAAAGGCACTCCCTATGCCCAATTTATATCGGGTGAAAGGAAAAAGTAACCTTATACCTAGGAATCAAGTATTGGAATCACTTGATACCACTATCATACAAGATACAAAATAGAGAGAAGGGAACACATAGTAAAAACAGAGGACTAAGAGTCCAAAGAGAGATAGAGATATCCAGATAACTATATCCTTTACCAAATCATTTAGCAATCACCCAAGGTAAGCACATCAAGCTAATAATCATCAATCACCTACAAAATAAGGCAGATTTGCTCTTGGGAATGAGCAGTTAAAATGCCTCAAAATTTTCTAATTTTAAAAATTACATTTAAATGAGGTTTTATTATAAAAATTAATTAAATAAATTATTTTTATTAAAATAAAAGGGAATTAATTAGGGCTATTTAAGAAGAAAATAATAAATAATTTTTATTAGAAAAGTACTGGCATTTTAGCTAATTAAGGATTTTATTTTGGAAGTTAATTAAATAAATTATTTTATTTAAAATAAGAAAGAGAAAATAGTTCCAAATTAATATTAACTTTATAAATAATTTAATTGGATAAAATTTGGATGATTTGCTAATTAAAATGGAATTTATGAAAAATCTTTTCAAAATCCTAAATTAGCCTACAAAGGGGTTTAAATATTATTTTATTTAAATATTATTATTTTTAAATATTCCAAATATCTCAATTAATTTAATTAGCCCAACCCATTATTTTTCCTTTTTCTTTCTTCCTTTTTCTTTCTTTTCTTCTCTTTTTCTTCCTCCCCTTCCCCGATTTGGGCCTAGCGCGGCCCAATTTCCTTCTTTCTTTTTCTTCTCCTACTGCGGCCCACTCTCGTTTCTTTCTTTTCTTGTTCCTTCAGCAGCCAGGGCGCTGAGTTTCATCTCCTTTTTCCCCAAGGCACGACGTTTAACTTAAACGCCCTTTCCTCAAGCACGACCCATAAGTTTTTCCCCTTCTTTTCCTTTCTTTTGTTTTCTCCTCAGCCATCTGGTTCCCCCCACCTTTCTTCTTCTTCTTCTTCCTTCGCACCTGTTGTTGACGCCAACCTGCAACTCCGTTGCCCGTCCGAAAATCTTGCCATCGATCTCGCCTTGTTGACCGGCCAATCTTTCTTCTCTCTCCCTCGCCGATTCAGCAGCCTCATCAACCCAACCAAATCTCCCCCTTCTCGTGCGATTCCCTCTCCTTTCCCTACACAACCCTTGCCCTGAATTTTATTTTCAATGGTTTTGTCGCCGCCAGCGAACCCTAACCCTACTTGCTTACCCCTTAGCCGACCCAGAGAACCCTATCCTTTCTTCTTTTCTCTATAAATATACCCATAATGAGCCAGGTATTGAGCTCTTGATCCCCAACCCATAAAACTCCCCTTGTCGCCGCCGCCCTTTCAGAGGCCGTTTCTGCCACCTCCGGCCAACTTCGCCGCCACCTCTGCCTATCTAATTCATCCTTGCATCATCCTCTAACTAACTACGCCTCCCATATCCTATGATTCTTCCTGCACAAGCCACCCCGGCTGTGTGAAGTAGCCCCCTCGACCAACCCATTTTCTGTCTCCGCCACCCTTTGCACCGCCCTTAGCCACCTCTTTTGCTGCTGCCGCCACTTCTTTCACCTTCCAATCTATTCTGCAAGCCACCCTCTACCTTCCCCTACCTTTCTTTTCCTCTCCCTCCCTCTCCTCCTCTCTTTCTCTCCTTCTTCCCCATTTGGCCACTACTGCCGCTGTCGTGCGCCGCCACGTTTAGCTGCACCACCACCCTTATTCTGCTCCCCTCCCTCTGGGCAGTCTTAAACACCTTAACTCCCACCTCCATTCTACCTATCCTTTTCTCAGCATCCAACTTTTACCCTTTTCTTCTCTTTTTCCGGCCACCGCCGCCACCGCCGAGCACCACCATCGGTGCTGCCCATCCCCGCCAGCCTGAGGTTGAACCCTAGACCCTCTCAACCCTTTTCCCTATTTTTACAAGCCTTAATTTATTTTATTTAAAGTTAAATACTATTATTATTATTATTTCCATTATTAATATGTATTATTATTATTATTAGTATTAATATTTTTATTATTATTTCTGTTAAGGGCTGAAGCCCTATTGTATTTGTATTTCTATTTTATTATTATTATTCTTATTTTTTCTATTATCACTATTATTATTATTATTATTATTATTATGTGTTTATTATTATAATAATAATAATTATTATTATTACTATTTCGAATTACTATTATTATTATTATTCCATTATTATTATTAAAACTATTTTACCATTAGTGTTACTATTATTATTTTATTATTGTTATTATTATTTTTTCAAGTGTTAGTATTATTATTTTATATAGGGCTGAAACCCTATTATGCCTATTTTGAATTGTAGTAGTGGTATTATAAATATCAAGTCTTATTATTATTAATATTATTAATATTTTATCAATATCATTTATTATTCTTATTAGTGTTATTTTTTATTATTATTTAATAAGTTTATTATTATTCTTATTTATATTAACATTGATATTATTTTTAGTATCTTTGCTATTATTATTTTAGTATCATTATTATTATTAGGGTAAAGTCTTTAACCCTATATTATCAACTTTTATAATATTTTTATTATTTCTTATATCTTTAGTAAAGTTAGACATTTGTTAATGTTATTTTTATTAATATGTTATTATTTTATCAAAACCCTAAGGAGGCGTAGGAGCTTGCTCTAAGATCGGTGTCGTTTAGGTAAGAGTGTTACTAAGGCCTATTGTGTGTTGATGTGCACCAAATGTCTAGCATGTTATGCATCCTAAGTTTATTATTGTAATTATTGCGTATATGGTATGACGTGGAGTTCAAGCATGTTCTTGTGTTGTTATTTGGCATGTGTATTATGTATATGTGATGATATGTGTTGTGATCCTGTAAGACATGCATGTGAGGATGTTAATATGGTTTGTGTGCAGGAAAGGATGAAAAAGGAGAATGGGGAAATAAGTTTACCAAGGGATGTGAGTTGACCTAAGTATTTTAATGATCCATGTGGGAGAATCTAATTTATGGTTTGTGTGAGAGAATATACTTTATGGTTTATAAGGGAGAATCTAATCTATGATTTTGTATGGGAGAATTTAATCTATGGTGTAACATGGGAGAATCTAATCTATGGTGTGACATATGAGGATCTAATCTTTGGCTTGTATGGATTGAATTTAGGGTTTTGTATGGAGAAACCTTGGGTTTTGTATGGAGAAACCTTGGGTTTTGTGTTGATTGAATTTAGGGTTTTGCATGAAGGAATCTTGGGTTTTTCATGAAAGAATTTAGGGTTTTATATGGATGGATCTAGGGTTTGCATGGTTGAATCTAGGGTTTCATGTAGGAGTTTTAGGATTTTGCATGACAAGTTCGAAGGTTTGCATAGGGAGGTTAGCATCTGCATGGGAGTAAAGTTTATACATTAAAAGTTAATTTGGGATGTGAGGAAGTTAATATAAGTGTTGTTTGGGTGGTTAAACACTTTGGGTGAAAAATAGTACGTGGAGCATTATCTGGGTACGTAGGAGACTAAGCTAGGATTTGGAGTGGCTAATTATGGGTTGTTGTGATTAACTAGGGTTTAGAGTGGTTAACTAGGGTTGGAGTGATTAACTATGGGTTGTTGTGGTTAACTAAGGTTTTGATATGGCTAACTAGGGTTTGGTGGTAGTACATGTGTACTTGGTGAATAAAGTATGATGATGAATATGGAATTTATGATTTGTGATGTGTGAAGTGTAAAGGGAGTGATTCATGCATGTCTAGGGTGAAAGCTTCTGAATAAGATACTTAAAATATTAATCAAGTAAAGTGGAAGATGTTGAGCCGAGCTTAGACTGATCTACCGGCATAATAGTGGCCAGGTACTGCGGTATCCTGGAGATCGATCCACCGACATATAATAGTGGTAGGGTATGTTACCCTCATGACCACTCCACCGGCTATAATAGTGGGGGATCCCAAGCCCAACAAACCAAACCCTACAGTTGCTAAGACGTAAAATACACTATTACTTACAGTGGAATACCATACGAGAAGGGGTCAGGCCGATCCATCGGCATAGAATAGTGGCAGGGTGTGTTACCCTTGCGACCGATCCACCGGTATAGAATAGTGGCAGGGTATGTTACCCTCGCGACCGATCCACCGGCTAAAATAGTGGGGTTTCCGTACTCGTGTGGACTTGATAAAGAAAATGGCATGAATCGATTTCCGATAAAAGAGTTATTAAATAATTAATCTGGAATAAGTGGGCCTTTAGGTGTGGGCTTGATCACTTATAAGTTGTATAATTTTCTTCATGACCTTATATACTATATGTGTGGGTTTGAAAGTGTAAGTTGAGTATTGTCTTGCATGATTCTATATGCTTATGTGTTGGCCTTAGTTCTCGGCTACCTTACTCAATACGTAATGTACTTATCACCCTTTTCATGGGTGCCGCTTATTCCCACGAGTAGTATGCCCTTTTGACTTTGTGTAGGTGGGTGAGACATCAATCATGGCTGAGTGCTGAGCTTGTGTTTTAGCTCAAAGTTCGACAGTGTCGTGGCCGATTTCTTCTCTTCATGTGAATTTATTTCACTATGTTATTTCTTTTGTATCGCATTTATTCTTTTATGATGTATTATCTTGTATGGAGTATTTCAAATAGACCTTTTTATTGATTGTAATATTATTCCCTCCAAGGAATTTTGATTTCGCACTTTGATTTCTATCTTATTATTGTTTATAAACTTTTACGCGTACTCTGATTTTTGATATATGATTCTTTCTAGTTCTTTTACGAACTCTTGGTTTGAATTTAATGTTAATCTTTTCTTTAGCCTTAGCACTTGGTACTGGAACGGTTGGAGAGAACCGGTCTGGTACTAAGTGTGACAGTAATATCCCCAGAATTTACGGATTTTAATTTAAATATTTCTATTGTAATTACTTCCGCTTTAAAAAAAATTAGGGAATTTTGGGGTGTTACAATAGCAGCCATACAACGGGTGGTTACTACGCTACGTACTGAGTAATGGAACAATACTATCGAAACATGGATACAAATAGCACATGCTTTCACATTAGATAAATAAGTGAGATAACCAAAGAGATGAAACTTCTCATAAGATAGAAAATGGTCTAGATTCCTTTATTAAGTATAATCCATTTTCATTCTTTTACATACATTAAGTGCAGGAATCCCGCTATTCTTAAACCGGAGGAATGGTATGAAACATCATCTTAGGGACAACATACCTGAGCCACTATTTTTTTTTGGTGAAACAAAGATTAAAAACATCTTCTTAGGGTAAAACGCTCCCGAGCCACTATTCTCTCCAGTGGAATGGGAATACATATATATAGAAAAAGAGATTACCTTGGTCCTGAATCATGTATTTTCCACTTTAAATTATTAGTATCTTTTCCATAAGCTATAATGAAATTTTTTTATTTCACGATGAGTAGGGGCTCCACTATTCTTAATCCGGTGGAATTGACTGAAGCACCTTCTTGGAGCAAAAGACTCCTGAGCCACTATTCTTTCTTATAGAATGGAGATTAAAAACATCCTCTTATGACAAAATACTCCTGAGCCACTATCCTTTCTAGTGGAATGGAGATTAAAAACATCCTCTCGAGACAAAATGCTCCTGAGCCACTATTCTCCCTAGTAGAACAGGAATATATATATATAGAAAAATAAATCACTTTGGCCTTAGTCACTTGCTCTTTCATTTTAAGTGATTAATATCTTATTCAAGATTGATTCTCAGGCATATAATACATTAAAAATAGATATACATATAGCATAGGTCCAAGTCCTTAAGTTCCTTCAAACCATAATTACACACCCTTTAGTATTCATTCTCCCATATTGATTATTCCACACCACTTATATTATATCATCTCTAAATCTCATCATTATTATCATACCCAAAATGCACAATATAATTCCCACACATATGCTTTAACAATCTCCTCCCGACATATTAATCACAAAAATATCCAACACCCAAATTCTACAGGTTTGTCATAAAACCTCCCATGAAATTTTCACGATTACCAATTCCGATAGATAACCTCATAAGGTCAAACATTAACAATGTATTCAGAAATTCATATAACCTCTAGATCTTATACATGGAATAATGGTATTATCATTATAAGATAGTTTGTCATAAATTATCTATTAAATCATTTAAGGAGCCTAAACAAAAATAAAACTTCCAAGAATTCCTTATGCTGTTATTATCATATTTTAGTCCTCCTAACACATAAAGTACCAAAATTTTCTTATTATCCTATAATAACCAAATTACCCTTAAGCACAAGTAATAATCTTTATTTTTATAAAATCTTGTACCTTCCACACATATTATTTTTCAAGTCCACAATTTATCATCACACCTCATAAGAATTCTTAAGTTCATTTATCAAAACTCATTTAACCCATATTTCATACCACAAGATATATTTCCACAAATATGTCATTATCTTAACAAAATAATAATGGTACCCCTTACCCATTCTTACTTGCTTTCAATAGCATAATATCCTTAAGCCCATATTTCATACCATAAGATATATTTCCACACTATAACATTATCATAACAAAATCATGGCATAATGGTACCTCTCACCCATTATTACTTTCTTTCAACATAATATTCATATCATCACAAAATATTATGATCAACACATGTAACATCATATATAAATAATATCATGAAAAATACATATAACCATATAAGCAAATAACATTAAAAACCCTAATCATTGGAAAGTAGCCTTACCAACTAGGACATTGGGCTCTAAGCATGTAAATCCTATATTTCCTTGTTTGAAGCTACTGGAATACCACCTACAAAAAATAATAAAACTCATGGTTAGGCTTGAAGAGTTAAATCAAAGGAGAAATCAAGGAAATAGGGTAAAAATATAAATAACCACAGTTAAATGGGAGCTTGACATGTGTGGACATGTAGAGAAATGTGTGATGGAGCTATGGTTAAATTTTGGTGGTGTTTGGACAAGGTTTAGGGGTAAAAATAGGGGTGCACTGTCAAAAATAGGAAGTTGCATGATTGTGCAGCAGGCAGTGCAACCCTGGTCGAGAGGAAAAGTAACACATGGCCAAGCGGTGAAAAGGTTACACGATTGTTCTGTAGTAGTGCACACTAGGTCTAGAGAAGAGATCAAGCACGACCATTCAGTGCAAAGGTTGCACGGATGTACAACAGGATATTTTAAGTGTTGCATGGCCTTGTTGAGGCTGTGCACTCTGTAAAAGTGTGACGGACAAAGGAAATAAGAAGGAAAAAGAGGCGATGGTCAGTAGTGATGGACGATGACGGTGTTGGGGAAGGTTGGGGTGACCTTGGTGGTCGATCCACCAATCAATGGGCGGCAAGTGGCCACCAAGGTGGAACACGATTGTGGAATGGTGGTGCGTAGGCTAAAAATAGGGAAATAAGGATGAAGAAGAAGAAGAAGAAGAAGAAGAAGAAGAAGAAGAAGAAGAAGAAGAAGAAGAAGAAGAAGAAGAAGAAGAAGAAGAAGAAGAAGAAGAAGAAGAAGAAGAAGAAGAAGAAGAAGAAAAGAGAAGGTTATGGGAGTGCTTGAGTAGTGTTTTGGACACAAAATGACAGAATGGAGGCAAACCAAAGAGAAGGGAAGAAGAGTGTGTAATATATATATATATATATATATATATATATATATATATATACATACATACATGTTTTCGTGTGTGGTGTGAGTCGAGGAAGAAGAAAAAGAACAGGGGGTGTGTGCAATGGTAATGACGGTGATGGTGCAGCTGCAAGGCGATGATGATGGTAATGGTTGTAGAGGATGGTGAGGAGTAGGGTAGTAGTTGTAGGGTGAGGATGGTGATGGTCGTACACAAGTGTTGCGTGAGAAGAAAAATGGTAGGGGAAAATGAAATGTGTAGAGTGTGCGTATGGGTGTGTAGTCAGGCAGGGATAAGCGAGTATAAGGAAAAGAGGAAAAAGAAGAAAGGAAGTAAGGTGATGGGTGATGGATGCGGATAGGTGATGGTGCAAGTTGCAACAATTTCAAATTTGTAGCCTAAGGTTGATGGAAGGAGGAGAAGAAAGAAAGAAAATAAAAAGAAAAAGAGAAGGGTTAGGGGATTAGTTTAGGGTGATTTTGGATTAGACATAAGTAATTATAATTAGTGGAAATTTTAGTGGGCTTTTATTTTAGTTTATGAATTATAGTTTATCCGAGTCAAGGTTTCAGATTCGGTTAAAGTTTTAGAATTAAGGGATTGAGTTAAGGCTAAAAATAAGATTTATTGATATTAGAATTAAATTAGGGAATTAATTACGTGGGATTAGGCTAAGAAAATGTTCAGAGTATTACACTATATTAATTGAGTTAGATGCTATGGCAAGAATTAAAGTAAAATAAAACTAGTATAAACATTGCGTACTATAAATTTTCAAGAAATCATAGATTATCTTACAACAATACATCATTGATTAAAAACCTCAAAAGGCTACTAGAATTAATGACCAAAATGATAAAAGACCAAATGCCTTTTCAGTCAATTCCCAAACAAGCACAACATTATTAGTATTCATCAATACCACTTGAATAAAAAAAAAACACTTAGAGGAGAGTATGACATAATCTAAATACACATCATATAATATGGGAAAAGAGTAAAATTATCCATGTGAACAATGAAAATGAATTATAGGCCAAAACATATTAAAATAAGCCCCTTAAGGGAAATGTACACATAAAGTGTAAGAGTGTGTGTATTTGCATACTAAGTAGAATTTTTATTAGCATTCAATACCTACCAAAGAATTATACTTTTAAAATAATCACTACATATTCTCAAACTATATTATAATTATACTTAAATTATGGGTTGCCTAAAAAACCGGAATAAAGTTTAGGACCTTAAGGAAAATAGCCTTTATTTGTTAGTCCCATTTTCATCTACATAAAATAATTTAATATTAATAAATACCATGAATCATAACATATATACATATACATCTCTCTCTCTCTCTCTCTGTGTGTGTGTGTGTGTGTGTGTGTGTGTGTGTATTAGTGAATATCAAGTCCTTAGAGCATTGCCTAATACACGAGTAAAATGATATGGCTTCGGACACAAATGATCAATGGAATGAAACTTGAGCAATTAATAATGGTCATTAATATTAATTAGTTAAAGCTTTAAGCTATTGTTAGGGGTAGATATTGAAAAATAAAACTAGTAGAATGAAACATAGGATGGCTTTGCTTTATATAGGATGGAGGGTTGATTTCATTTGTGGGGAAGCAAACTAAAATTGGATTTAGAAAATATGTTGGTAAATATATATAAAAAAAAATTTAATTTGTGGATTGGTAACTTTCGTGGAATTTTGTTGAATATTAATATGTGGGGTTAAGATTTGGTTCATATGAGGACTATTCTTTTTATGAGAATAAAAGTTCATCATCTTTGTATATATATTATTTTCAAAACCAAACCAAATCAATATACATTCTTAAATTTATTATTCAAGGTACATGCTTTAAGAAAGGTGCCTTAAATTGGTGTATATATCATAGTTTTAAAAGTTACAAAAATAATTATTTTATCTTTCTTAAACTTATTTATTATAAATCAAGGTCACAATTAAACATTCCTTTTAATCTAATTATTCAGGGTTGGGATTACAACAAGGTCCATGAAATGAGGTAAATAAAGCATCACAAAGGTCGTAAGGCATCACTATGAAAGAATAACAAAATAATAAATCACATGCAAAACCACTCAATTAGGCCCTACGAGCTGTCGACTTAGTATGGATATCCCAGATTGAACAAAATAATATTACACAGAAATTGGTTGACTAGCATGTCCAACCATTTGATTGTTCTTATAAGCCAGTAGATGGGTTTGGATAACCCAATCTATGAGTTTATTTCAAAACCAAAACAACCTTGTACACAAAAAATAACTAGTCAATAGTTTTAGCAACCCGATCAACCAATCTTGGCAGATCAACTCAACTCACACATAACCAAGTTTCACATACTTAAATACCAACAATTACTAGCTTAGCACATTTCAATATGAAAGGTCAAAACCATAGGTAACAATAGAGGGCCATATTAAACATTGAAACTCATGCTTATATACAATACAGGCCATAACTCATGTTGGTCATACAAACATCAAAATTCATGCTTGAATATGATCAAAGCCATAAATCATGTTGATCATGCTAAACATCAAAATTCATGCTTCAACTCATCACATAGGTAAGGTAATATATAAATCAAGTTATATTTAACTCTTAAGAGAAACCACCATTGTCCTGAGGACTAATAGTAAGTGTCAATCAATCACCAGGAAGCATTCAACAGTTGATTGGTTGGTCACCATAGAAAGAAGCAAAAAATGTGTTGCATCAGCCGAGCAATTGATTAAACAAGATAGGTAATAAATATAGTGTATACCTAAACTGTTCGGGTAGCCCCATCAACATAACCATGGTCACCATCGATCGAGGGGTCGGAACATTTGGATGATAACAAAATAGAGAACAAGCCATAAAATTTCACTAGTTATCCCATCAACTAAAGATCCAAATCATCTGACCGAAACAACCATTCATTTGACTGATATGGTCATTCGATCAATGGTTACTTGGGTTGATAAACATGCAAATAATTGCATAAATAAATTGAAATAACCCCAATTTCTAACATGATCATAAACTAAAAAAGGACATATAAAAATAATGTTAAACAACAAAGAACATGGATTTACACTCATCAAATTCAACACCACACCCTCACTTGCTTAAAAAAAATCATATTATATCACTAACTTCCATTCCAAGGCTAGAAATGGTTAAATCATACTCACATGCTCAAAATTAAGTAGATAAACATGCAAATGCTAGATATTAAATCATCATTAGCAACCAGAACCTTCCTAACAATTTTTTAAAGCCAAATTTCTAAATCATAGACATAGTTTATTTCTATGATAAGAACTTACCAAATACCATAACTCATGCTAAAGCCAACCATATTCCACAAATCATGATTATAACCTTATCTATATGCACATATGTAAATAACTCATGTGTCTATGAGGTATTTATATAAAAATATGACACATCCAAGATAACAACTAACATAACCATGAACACTAAACCATAAACTCAAAAAGGGTAGATATTTGTCTTACCTCAAAATAAATCTTCTTAAAAAAGATAAAAATACTCGTAATTTGATGACAAAATATAAAACTCTTGATTTCCTCAACCTAAAAGATAGATTGGCTAAGAGGAGAAGAAGTAAGAAATCTTCAACTCTTTAAAAAATTTAACTCTTTTCTGTTAAAGGAAAATAAATAAGGGTTAATGTAAAGATTAAGAAGAAGATAAGAGAATGAAAAAAAAAACTCAAAATGGAGGGAATAGAGAGGCTAGAGCTTTAGTTTATAGTTGGAATAAGGGAAAATAAGATAAAAAAAGAGAAAGTGATTAAATGGAGTTAATGATCAAACATTGAGGCCAAGATGGAAGTCCTTAGTCAAAACACAAAAGGGAAAGAGGCAAAGAGAAGACCCCACACTTAGAATAACTTGGTTAGAAAGAGGATATAAAACCAAGGATGGTAGTGTGCTAAGAGAGAAATAAAAGTAGATCGAGAAGGCTTGAAAAGCCTTCATGCTCAATAAGAGGAGGAGGATATAGAGTGTAGAGTTGAATTACAAAGGTGAAATGTTGTTCGTAAAGGTGCATGAGAGTCAAATGGTGAACCATGGGATATATGGGAGGTGAAGTCATACATGAATTAGGTCAGCACAAGATATGGGTAGGTGTTGAAGGTTTGAATGATCTAGAGGAGAGAGGGAGATGGTAAGAGGAAGGAGAAAAGAGGTGAGTAGAAGAAAGTACCAAAAGTGCTTTTAGAGTAATTTTAATTGAATAAAAATGATTTATTAATACACACACATACATATATAACATAAAAATATTATCCAAACACTTTAATGTGCTTATTGACACAAGCATATCATAATTTAAGAGTTTTGAAATTATTTGAGTAAGAATTGAATTAAAATTAGAAATAGAAATATTATAGGCATCAGTTGAGCGATTACCTTAGTTAGTCAATTGATATATCCTGAGTAAAGTGTCTATATTTAGGATTTGTCTCCCCCATTGATTGATATATAAACTCAGTTAATTGATTTATCAAATCAGTCGATTGATACCCTACAAACATCCAATTTACAAATTTTTCCAACTCTGTTCCAAAATAAAACCACTTTACTTATTATCAAAATAATTTCAAACACATTTTGGAAGAATTTTAGGATTTAGTATTAGATATTTCCTTAGAAATATTATCATTCAATACAACTTATATTTACGAGCAACATATATGCATAAGCTCCAACGAATTGAATTTGGGGACAATCCACATATGAACCAAACATCAACTAACCATAATCAAAATTAATTTTATATATATATATATATAATATTTGGAGATAAATAATCTAATAAGTAAAATATATGCTACTAACAAAAGATAAGCAAAATATATATGATGCACATGATGTTTAGAATTCATATAAAGGATACTTTATGTAAGATTATTAAAAAAAGGGATATGGAGAGATTATAAAAAGATATATGAAAGTATAATAATTCATGGGAAGATTATAAAAGATATAAGAAGTTATGGAATGGTTATGGCCTAAATTAAATTATATTTATATCTATTTTATCTTTTTCTCCTCATAAATATAAGCCTAAATGATAAATAAACATACTAAAGCATTACCATAAGTCCAAAGGTTATGGGTTAAAGTAAGGCTTTTAGAAAATATTTTTTTCTCTAAAAATAAGTTTATTAAAAGTTAAAAATTAATAAATAAAGTTTACCAGTGTTATAAAATGTGGAAGATGTCACATTACATTGCTTTCTTGGTGGAGAGTTAGGTGTGGTCACTCAAAATTCTTTATAATAAGAATATTATGTGATTGAGATAATGGAATGGCAATAATATACATTTTTTTAATGAGATACATGAGTTAGCCTGTGTTATTGTTGTGTCATTTAAGAATGATTCAAGCATGTGTTTCCTATGATATGCTATAACATGATTCCCATGTACAACATGGACCCTAGTATTATTAAAATAGGTTTGTTTTACCAGTACTTGGCCATACTGGGGCTACATTGAATATGACATGAGCTAGCTGACTTTGCTTGGGGTGTTCCTTTTAGCTTGAGAGTTAGGATAAGGTTTGTAGAGATCTTTACTCATGTTGGGATCTTTATGTTTTTTTTTTAATTAACATTACTTGAAATTTTTTGGTTTTGTAAAACTATTTACATTTTATTTACCATTAGATATCGTATTATGAGAGTTTATTTGTTTGTCACTTATGTCATTAATGTATTTAATTTAGTTGATATTTTAGCCTTATACTTATCATAAGTTAGGTGAATATCACACTTATCTTGCTGTGTGGTAGCAACATTTTCCATTATTGGTTTTAGCTTCCAAGATTTCTTGTTAAAAAAAATCTATAATGGAAAATGAGGATATTATAATATTTGTGCACTAATTTTAGTTTTTATTGATAATTAATTAACAAAAATATAAAAAAAATGAAAGAAAATAAGAGAAAATTATGACAAAAAAAGTATAATAAATTTTTCATATTTTTTGTCATAAGTTTTTTATATTATATTATATATTATTTATGTACTTAATTATTAATTTAAAAAAAATTAGTTGACATGCGTGCATGTATTTGTGTGTGGGGTGTGTACACCATCATTGTCTTTTGTTTTGTTGATGTGCAAAAGTTGGTAGAACCTTTTGTTTTCATCATCATCAAAATGATTTTCTTCTTCGGTCATTAGTAGGTTGAGTTAACATGTCTTGCATATGGAATTAATGGATATGAAGATATTCAATAAAATCTTCTAAAGTATTTATTTATTTATTCTTATAGTTTACAAATACTAAATCCAATAATTTTAGTGTATTTCATTAGCACATTAGCAAGTTCTTATTTGAACAACAAATTAAGTGGAGAAATTTATGGTTTTCATTGTTTATTCTATTATAATTCTATTAAGAAATGAATATTGCAAGAAAAAGATAATCAAAGAAACTAAATTTATATTAAATTTAATGCATAATGCATTGTATACCCCTATATGTATGAATATTGCACAACATACTCCTAATTAAACATAAATTTTACCAAATGTTATTATGTTTCAATTTTAATGCACACATTGTCGTCTATCACTTTGATTTTCAATATTGACGACTTGGTCATTAACTTCCAATAATTTAATGACTTTTTTTAAATTTATGTTAGTGAAAATGCTCATTTTACTAATAATAATAATAATAATCTCTTATATATTCTTTATCTTCTTTGTGCAAGTTCTTCTTCATTAACAAGTCCATGTATTACTTTAACTTTTGAATCAAGGACACCGGTAGATTCAAACTTAAATAAATCAATAAAAATTCCCATCAAGGAAAACATTATCCAAACCCAAATATATACATGCAATAATAAGAAAACTCTAAAAGAAATTTATTGTAGAATATATATATTCAGACACGAAATTGAGCAATAGGAACATTAAAATTGAAAATGGAAACCCTAAAATATTCCATGAAATTGAATATTTATCTAAACATATGTAATACCCCCAAAATTCACTACTAAAAAATTTCATTTGATTAAAATAATTAGCTGAAGCAAAATAATAAAACTATGAATCTTGGGGATATTACCGCCACACTTAGTGTCAGACCAGTTCATTAATACCATTCCAGTACTAAGTGTTAAGGCTAAAAGAGTAAAATACAATTTACGAGAAACTCGAGCATATTTAAATCAGAGTAGTATACACAACACTTTACAAAGATACAATCCACCAGTGATGGTTACAAATCAATAAATACATTAAAACCATAAATTTTAAAGGGGAAAGAGTACAACCCTAGGATTTTTCGGATAGTACCTTACACTTTTTCCTGAGAGCCCACTCGAATAGTACTTGAAAATGACCTGCAAGGGACACTACCCATTGAATAGGCAAGGGCCCCACGAATGGAACCCCTCTATACTACGGTACTGAGTAACCCTTTAAAACACACTTAACAGCAGGCCCGCAATGCAACACATCATACTACATACATACACAATGAAAGGTAAATACCTACTATCCACATTCATACATTCACATACTTAAAAAATCGATCAGATATTAATAGGCCATAAAGAACAATCGATACTTCTAGGCCTTAAACCCTTAGTCCAACAATATCAATCATATCGGATTACAAATATCCGTGTGAGTGAGGGAACCCCACTATTATAGTCGGTGGACCGGAATACATACAGGGAAGAACGTTTCTAACCACTATTATTGTCAGTGGATCAGTCTCTAGGGTAGAATGCTCTTGGCCACTATTATTCGCCGATGGACCGGTCTAGCCCCGACTTACAGGGTGTTCCACTATAAGTGATTAGTATTTTTTCCATGATTTATTCACAACCAAATCAAATTTATTGAGCTCGGGACCTCCACTATTATAGCCGATAGATCGGAATACAAATATACATCATCCAGGGCAACACGCACCTGGGCCACTATTATTTTGGTGGATCGGTACTCATAAACATCATCCAGGGAAAAGCCTCATGGGCCACTATTATATCCGGTGGATCGGTACTTATATTATAATTCAACTGGGCCCAGCTCATTAATCTTTCACTTTTACGATTAGTGTTTTCCCTTTTTAATCACCACAACAATTCCATTTATTTGCCTCGATAGGGAGATCAAGATCTCGGGACACAAAAGGTACACCGGTAGCACTGGTGCATAAAAGCTACATAGTACCCTTCAACTATCAACCCAGGGACGCAAATGTACCTTGGTCGTACTGGTGCATAAAGCTAACTCAGTACCCTACCGATAAGGAAACTTAATCCATAAGTATGCATACCCCCCTAACTAGGTCCGTAGAGCTAGATAGAGTAAGATATAGGGCTTGGCTGGGACACAAAGGCACACCAGCAAATACTAGAATAATCGTGGGCTAAACCATATCTTTAGGGTAGCAACCCCTAAAGAGCCACCATTCCCGATCTCGAGGTCTTTCACTTTAAGTATTAGTGTTTTAATTAAGGTGATCACAAAAGCACAACAATAAGATACTTTTTCATTTTTAATCATTCTGATGTCGTTAGATATTTCTTATTCAAATGGTTATCCAAGGTAACACAAAGGAATTATTAAGGCCATCATATTCTCCTCCAATTTTGATTTAGAATTCGTTCTCGTGATACTTATTAATTATCAAATACCCTTATCTTGCTATTCAGTGTTATTTGAGTCATATTACGAAATTCCACTATCACAATGAAATGTTAGATTCAAATTACTCATTTACCCCTTACTTGTATAATTGCTAAGTCATCCCTTCCTTACTTGACAAATTACCATATTACCCTCCTTGTTGCATAATTACCAAACTACCCCTTGCTTGATGTAGGTTACCAAGTTATCTCCTATACTTATTAGGTCACCGACTACCCTTCATAATTGTTACACTTAATCATATATTCCATTTGGTTGGTTAGATTACCCATTTTCCCTTTTCCTTTATTATAATTAACAAATTGCCCTTTTGTTGGTCAAATTACCAAACTATCCTTCTCTATTATTATAGTTACCAAACTACTCTTCTTCGTTATCAAAATCACCAAATTACCCTTTAGTTGGTTAAATTACCAAATTACCCTTCTCTATTATCATAATTACCATTTTATCCTTTAATTGGTTAAATTACCAAGTTGCCCTTCTCCATTATCATATTTACCAAACTGTCCTTCTCCATTATCAAAATCACCAAATTACCCTTTAGTAGGTTAAATTACCAAATTACCCTTCTCTATTATCATAATTACTATTTTACCATTCTTCATTATTAAATTATCATTTTACCTTCGTTTACACCGAATTACCATTTTACCCTGTTCTTTTATTAAATTATCTTTTTGCCCTTCTCTTTTATTAAATTATCATTTTACCCTTCTCAATTATTATAATTACCACTTTGCCCTTCTCCATTATTAAAATTACCAAGTACTCCTTTCCAATTTCCACTTTACCCTTTTATTTACAAAATTACCATTTTGCCATTTCTTTCAAAATTATCATTTTACCCCTTAACTTCCAAAAATTACCATAACATCCTTTCACTTATAAAATTGCCATTTTCCCCCTTTACATCCGAAATTACCATTTTACTTTTAATTATAAATTTACCATTTTACCCTTTAATTACAAAGTTACCATTTTACCCCTTTACCTCCAAAATCACCAATTTACCCTTTACTTCCAAAATTACTAATTTACCCTTTTTTACTTCCAAAATTACCATTTTGCCCTTTACCTCCAAAATTACCAATTTACCCTTTATTTCCAAAATTACTGATTTACCTTTTTTTACTTTCAAAATTACCATTTTACCCCTTACTTACAAAATTACCATTTTACCCCTTTACCTCCAAAATTACCATTCTACCCCTTATTTCCAAAATTACCAATTTACCCTTTTCACTTATAAATTACCATTTTGCCCCTTATTACTCCACTTATATTTAAATTATCATCACCACATAATATATTAATATTAATACCTCATCCACAACTATTATATTTAATATAATACTTATTAGCACCCACATATATTAGGCCATATTCTTGCACAAGATATATTACTAAAATACCCCTAGGACTCATAATAATATTAACCATACATTAATGATCACAACAACATAATACAACATGGATAAATACTTCACATTTCTATTAATAACCAAACTCTTACCTTCAGCAATAATTCCATACATAGCATATAATCTAATATGCTTCCTTTTTATCAATCAACACAAGAAACTTCATATATTATATTAAACGACATATATCAAGCATAATAACATGTTAAAAATCCTAATGTGTTAATATACGTTAATCGATGCGTTTAAGTGGGGTTTAACAATTACCTTAATTCCCACGAAAACGAACCTTACCGGCATTCCGGTCAAAGGTTCAAGATTTGATTAGCAAAACCAATACCTAAAAATAACATCAATATTTCTTATATTAGAAATAAGAAAAATCAAAGCGTAAGATTTTATAACACTTAATTAATCAAATACTTAAATTAAAATATTATTATACCTTAAAATTTATTAAACAAGCAAACTAAGAAAAGCAGCAGCTCATCCTGCTCATGCAGCACGAGTTGCATGCAAAGGAATGAGGGGAGGGGCTCGAAATGACAAGAATGGGAGGAGGGAGTGGTGTTTTCGGGTTAGGGATTTAGGGTTAGGAAAGAAGGTGGATGGGGGAGGATTTAGGGCAAGGGAAGGGTGTAGAGGTGGAGAGGGGGTGTAGGTGGTGATTGGGGATGGGTTGGCAGCGGCTAAGGGCGGCGGTGGCAGCAAGGCTACGAAGGGGGGCTACTAAGGTGAGTCGAGATGGAGGGGATGAGAAGGAAGGAAAAGAGAGGGAAGAAATGAAGGCCTACGGGTGGTGGTTTTGGCCAAAGGAGGTTTGGGGGTGGTATAGGGGGTTGCAAGGATTAGTTTGGTGGCCCAAGTGGCAGTAGAGGCAGCGGAACGGCGGCGGAGAGAGGCGATGCAGGGTGGCTGGTGAGAAGGGAGAAAAAGAAGAGGGGAGGAAGAAGGAGGCTACAGGGTGGCTCAAGGGGTGTTGTGATGGTTCAAGGGTGAGGTAGAGGGTGGCAAGGGTGGCGCAGGTGGATGGTGAGGCAGCGGTAGCGATAGAATGGTGGCGGCGAAGCAAAATAGGGAGGATGATGGAAGGAGAATAAAGGAAGGAAAAGAAGGCCGAGGAATGCATGGGAAGCTCGAAAAATGGCAGAATGAGGTAGGGAAGGAAGAAGAAAAAGAAGAGGAAGAGAAAGGAGGGGATTGGGGAGCTTAGTAGGGCGGCGGCAGGGTTGTTGAGGTATGGGAGTTGCAGGGAGAGGGAAGGGGAAAGGAGGGGTATGGGCAAGGAGAGGGAGAGGTGGTGGGGCCGAGATGGGGTAGGAAAATGACAAGAGAGAGAGAGAGAGAGATAGGGAGAGTAGTAAGGGGAGAGGCTTGCAGGTGGGTGGCGGAGATGGCAGAGGTGGTTGGGTTTTGGCATCAGGAGAAAAGGAAGAAGAAGAAAGAAAGAAGGGGAGAAGGACAAGGGTCGGCCCGATCGGGGAAGAAAGGAAAGAAAAGAAAGGAAGGAGACGGGTCAGGCGACGTGCGAGGGAGAAGGAGAGGGGGGAGAGGAAGCGGGCCTGCCGCCCAAGCGCAAGGGGAAGAAGGCAAAGGAGAAGGAAAAGAAAAATGGAAAAAGGAAAGGGAAAATGGGACAATTAAAATAATTTTATTTATAAAATAATAAAATACAATATTTATAGGTAATAAATTTATTTAATACTTTAATTTAATATAATTAAATATATGGGTTTAAAAAGGATAATTTTAGTAAAATAATGGTTTGAAAAATTATTTAAATAAAAAGAGTATGCTAAAATAACAAAATATTTATTTTAATTTATTAAGTATTTATATATGATTTTATATACTAAAAAATCCATAAAATAATTAAATTAAATTGATTTAAAATCTAATTTATCCCAAATAAAAGTTATTTATTAAATTATAGGCTTTTTAAAATTTTGGGGGATTACAACATATTTGTAACATGACTTCACTACCCCAGAAAGGGGTTTTGATAACGGTTATTTTATAATTTTAATAATGGTTTTCAACCGTTATTAAATCTTTAATAATAGTTCATAACAGTCATAAAAAAATATACAAAAAACCACGAATATATGCATAAACTTCATATTTAATAACAATTTTAAAGTAAAAACCGTTGTTAAAAAAAAGGTTTTAATAACGGTTTTTTAGTGAACCATTGTTAAAAATAAGGTTTCAATAAAAGTTTTTAAGTAAAAACCGTTATGGAAAACTAGGTTTTAATAACGGTTATTACAAAAACCATTATTAAAACATAATCAAATTAGGGTTTCAATCATTGATTATGCATTTATTAAACCCTAATACGTATTAAATGAGCATAAATGTGAGATTAAACGGACAATTTTAATAACGGTTCTTAATAAAAACCGTTAATAAAACTTATGTTTTAATAACGGTTTTCATAAGAATTGTCATTAAAACCTATGTTTTAATAATGGTTTTCATAAGAACCGTTATTAAAAGTCTATCATCCAATTATGGTTTCAAGGAATGATTATGCATTTATTAAACCTTGATACGTATTAAATGAGCATAAATTTGATATTAAATACATGGTTTTAATAAATATTCTTAATAAGAACCGTTATTAAAACTATTGGTTTTTTTTAATGATTTTTCTGTTTTGTTCCTGCCCACATACACAGTTGTATGTTCAAATAATTACCAAATCTGCAATGTAAAACAACATCAATTCATACCAAATCTGCAATCACACCATAATTTCAATCAATCTCTAATTGGTATGCATGTCTCAATACACCGGCCATACTTAGGAATCAAAATTAGTAGGCATACCACACCTTGGTAGCTCTACACCCCAAAGTACAAAGTTCAGAGTTCTAGGCTAGAAGACCGAAAGATGTAGACGAAATACAAACCTAAAAATGCATGTAGAATATATATATATAGATCTCTACCTAATACCGAATGAGTGAGTGCACGTGCTTGACCCATTGGTCTCTAACTTCATCAATTTACTCAACATTGTATTGCTGGCCTTGTGCATAGTCATCTGTGAAAAACTATAATGCCCAAGTTTCAATTAATATACAGTTAGCCATTAGGTTAAAAATATATATGTCATGATTCATTAATAGAAAAATATGGAAAAGCAAACAAACATGGCTTGGATCTATGTTGACCGATCTATTCTAGACTATAAGATCCATTGCTCTACATACATAGTATCCACAATCATCGCCGTTTTGGTGTTGTGGAAGCTGTCAAATGAATTAAGTTATCTCTCTAACTATTAGATATTAATTTGAATTAAAACAAAATACAAAATAGTTGTCTTCCTACTTACCATGACAGGCTCCATAATAATTCATATCTGCATAAGTTGGATTATTATCTTTCACACTAGCAACATGCATTGCCTCAGCTACTAAAGTCACCCCACTGTTCTGCATTATACTCTTCTCATATTGTTCTTTTGTATAAAAAGTGTAACCGTTGATCATAAAACTGGTATATTGAAAAACTTCATAATGAGGTTTTTGAGACAACCAATGCGGGGTTTTGAAAATTAAAGTTGGGGAATTTCCGATGAGTGGAATGAGGCGATCTCTAATCCAATCAATAAAGGAAAGATTATGTTTATCGATAATCCATTTCTCAGTCTTTGATGGATTTTCTATCCATAAAGAAATCATATGCTCTTCAATGTACTGCTGAACATCATCTTGTTGTGTAATACATATAGATGTGCTGCACGGAACATGTTAGGATCTACACGTCCAAACTGTTTGCCCCTAATACCCTGCCCTTCAAATTTGCTTGCATGTCGAGAGTTAGGAATACCAAGAGTGTCAACATTTGACAAGTACTTGGTGCAAAACTCAATTGCCTCTTCCACAAGGTAACTCTCAACAATACATCCTTCTAGCCGATATCGATTCTTCACATAACCTTTTATCAACTTCATAAACCGTTCAAAGGGGTACATCCAATGCCCATGAATAGGTCCTAATATCTTTATCTCATAAACTAAATGAACAGTTAGATGTACCATAATGTCAAAGAATGACGGTGGAAAATACATTTTAAGCTGGCACAAAGTAATCAAAATCCCTCTTTGCAAGGCGTCCAAACTATCAGGATGTATAACTTTAGAGCAGATGACTTTAAAAAACCAACAAAGCCTCATGATAATAATTCGAACACGTTTTGCCAAAATTCCACGTATAGCTATCGGTAACAAGTGCTGCATCAAAATATGACAATCATGAGATTTCATGTTAATTAATTTCAACTCTTTCATCGACATGAGCCTTCTGACATTTGAAGAATACCCTTCCAAAACCTTGACATTGTGAAAGAATTCACAAAGTGAAATTTTCTCTTTTTTGGAAAGAGTATGACACGCCGGTGGTAAATATGTTCTTCTTCAGTTGTCTCGCGGTGTCAATTCCTGTCTAATACCCATTTCTTCCATATCCATTTGAGCATTTATGCTATCTTTAGTATTGCGTGGAACATTAAGTAATGTACCAACAAGACTATCACATATAGTTTTCTCAATATGCATCATATCAAGGGCATGTCTCACTTAGAAAGATTCCCAATAAGGAAGGTGGAAGAATATTGACATCTTCTTCCACCCAACTGATGGAGGCTTATCTTTATTCTTCTTCCCAAACTTGACACTCAAATGTTTCATCTTCAGCCACACTTGTCGACATGTCAACCGGATTGGTGCCTGACCTTCTTCTCGGAATCCATTGAATGCTTTTCTTTGCCTACAATAATGATGATTCTTTGGTAAAAACCTATGATGTCCAAGGAACACAGTCTTCCGGACATGTGTTAGCTAAACAAATGAAGTATTCTCCTCACATATCGGACATGCATAATGGCCTTTCACACTATAACCTAACAAGTTGCCATAGCCAGAAAATCATTTATAGTACAAAATAACATTGCTTTCAAAGTGAAATTTTCTTCACTATATATATCAAATACTTCAATGCCCATGTCCCATAAGAACTTCAAATCATCAATCAAAGGTGCTAAATAAACATCAATATCATTCCCAGGTTGGTTTGGCCCCGAAATGAGTAAAGACAACATCATATACTTGCGTTTCATATAGAGCCACAGAGGTAGATTGTATATAACCAAAATCATCGGCCATAAAATGTAGGTGCCTTGATTGTGCGGATTCATTCCATCTGCAGAAAGCGCAAGGCGCACACTTCTTACTTCCTTACCGAATTCAGGAAACAACCCATTAATCGTCATCCATTGTGGAGAGTCAGATGGATGTCTAAGAAGTTTGTCATCTATCTTCTCATCAGCATGCCATCTTAGGTTCTTGGAATCTTCAACATCATTAAACATCCGCCTTAATCTTAGTATTATAGGAAAATACCATAACACCTTAGCGGGTACCTTGTTCTTCTTGTATCATAGTGCTTTGCATTCAGGATTAGGACAACTATCCAAAGATGCATTGTTATTGCAATATAAAATACAATCATTAGGGCATGCATGTATCTTCTCATAACTCATGCCCATAGAGGATAGAATTTTCTTTGCTTCATAGGTACGATCGGGTATAATGTTGTCATTAGGGAGCATATCCTTCACAAGTGACAATAATTCTGTGAAACTTTTATCACTCCATCCTTTACATGCTTTTAAGTTGTACAACCTTAAACTAGTGAATAATCGCGTAAGCGTCTTACAATCACCGTACAAAGGTTTCTCCGAGTCATTCAATAACTTCTCAAACATTTTTGGACAATCCTGAACACTTTCCTCAACCTTTTGAGTCATCCCTTCTAATGAATGTCCCTCATAGTTATCAAATGATGATCCACTACTATCCCTCCTAACATCGTCATTATCATGTTTAGACTCTATTTCCCCATGCCATATCCAACAAGTATAACTTGTATCAATTCCATACACAAACAAATGATCTCTCAAATCATTAGCGTTGACACGCTGAATATAAGCACACTTCAAACAAGGACAGACTATTCTGCTAGAGTCCCGAGCATGTTCAACTGCAAACTTGATGAAAAACTCCACTCCTTTGTTATATTATCTAGACAGACGATTTGCAGACAACCATTTCCGATCCATATTTTTTCAATCTAGATATATCCCACATGAAAGTAATTATTAAAAATCAATTGAATTATATGTTTAATAATTCTCAAATCGCTCATGCTTAGAAATAATTAATCTCAAATGTATCATGCTATTCTGTATATATATATATATATATACACGAATCATGCTAACACATTTCCAAAAAGATATTAATGCTGATCAATAAAACTACTTATACTTACAAAGAGATCATATATATATATATATACATACATACATACATACATACATACATACATACATACATACATAGCAAAACATTGTACAATAGTTCAAATTACAAAAGATATACATACTATAGGATTTAAGCAATAGCAGCACTATATACATCAAAATGTTGCTACAACCCAAATACCTAAAAAACAAAAACTCATATCCCTAAAACTAAATCCCTCGATAGCCTCGTCGAGCCCGACTAAAAACTATAACTCTGAAAGTCCACTCATCATGATATATCATCTAATCCTTGACATTATCGCAAGAGAGTCTACTTACGGATACTCTAGGGTAACCAGGGTGGATACTTTGAGGCAAGCTATGACGAAACCTCTACTCATCATCGATGACCATCAGTTCTCTCGATATTCTATCATATTCTCTAGCAAACACCTCACCCTCAATAAATCTCGGGTGTGGTGCATCAGTATGGTAGACAAGCCACTGCAAAAAAGTAGATGTAGCCAACACCCATGGCTCTATCTGAGGTAGGGTCAACAGAAGGTGATACGATCTGAAATGGAAGACGTGATAGGATGAGCCACTCACATACAAATGACATAGCTCGTCATATAACCATATCACATGAGTCCATACATCTGTATGTGGCGCTATATGAAAATACGGTGGAGGGTATGTCATCTCACTACCTATAAATGAGAACCACTAAATCTTATTATCAAGGTTGTTCTCAAAAGGATCTAAATTATAGAATATGTAATCTGATCTTCAACTAGCTAGAAAAATCATAAATATATTCTACCAGATCTTAACCAACTATGTAACGCTAACAACATCAAACCATTTAAAATAAGGACATAATCTTTAGTTATATATTTAACAAACCGGTTAAACATCAAACTATCATCAAATTCTCGTTCAAGCTATGCATAGTAAAATCAAGTAGATATTAATAAGATAATATATATATATATATATATATATATATATATAGTACAACCTAATAAATCCTATATTATTATTATTATTATTATTATACACAATTATTCATCTCTATTTAATTTTTCACTTTTATATTTAGTATAATAAACGATAAACCCTAACCCTAACCCTAACCATAATTAACCCAAATAAATTATAATAAAAACTAACACTAAACCTCATAAGATAATGATCCTAAACCTATCTAACTATAATTAAACCCTAATAAATCCTATATTATTATTATTATTATACACAATTATGCCCGTCTATTTAATTTTTTCACTTTTATTTTAATATAATAATCGACAAACCCTAACCCTAACCCTAACACATCTTCATTATAATAAAACCTAAACCTAAACCTCATAAAACCCTAATCCTAAACCCAGCTAATTGTAATTAAACCCTAATATATAAATCCTATATTATTATTATTATTATTATTATTATTATTATTATTATAATTATACACAAATATTTCTCTCTATTTAATTATTCACTTTTATATATTCCTTATTTTCTATATCTATTTAATCCTCATCAAATAGCAATCATTAACATATGCATCTCTAATTGAAATTTTCATTTATTGATGTGCATATGTAAAATATATTTTCATTTCATTATATGACATTTCATATAACTTATAGCTAGTGCATGTCCTACACTTATTAATGAAAATGTGTGTGTGTATATATATATATATAGTTTTATGATGAGTGACATTATTAATAATTTGAAGTCTTTTAGTTCTCTAGCTTCATATATATATAATTCTACATGTTATATATATATATATAAAGGTCTCAGCCAAAATCTTCATTTGTTAATATATAACAGTAACGCAACAAATTCAAAAATGGACTGCAAAATTTTTCACCAACACATTCAACAACACATTTTCGAACAACAAATCACAATTTTGCAATAACAAACAAACGCAATCCTGTAGCAACATGCATGCATTTATATATATATATCAGTAGAGACAAAGCTATGAGGGAAGAACAAACACATACGTAAAGGGAGTGGTGGCGTACAAGAAACCGGTGGCGAGCAAGTTGAGAGTTGCAACGACCTCCAAACACGGTGGAGGATGAAGGTACAAGTGCTGGCTAGGTTTGCAAGAATGATAGCACGCACATGTAAAGCCAACAATGGCAGGGGTAGTGGAGAGTTGGCGGTGCGAGGGTTTCCCTTACTTCAGAGGAGCCAGAGTGGTGGTGGGTGTGGTGGTGCAAGGGTTTGCAAGAGAAGGAGAGTACAAGAGGGAAGTTGTAGAGTCTAAAATTTTTGGCAAAAAACATAACTGAACAAAATAAAAGGCGGATTTGGGGTTTTAATAACGGTTCTTACAAGAACCGATATCAAAAGAAGTTTTAATAACGGTTCCTGTAAGAACCGTTATTAAAACATCTTTTAATAATGGTTCTTATGACAACCGTTATTAAAACTTTGAAACTTTTGACGACGATTCTTGTATGAACCATTATTAAAACCACTTTTAATAACGGTTTTACATGAACCGTTATTAAAATGTCCGTGCAAATTTTAACGTTGCCCTTTTAATAACGGTTGTTAACTATAACCGTTATTAAAACTATCCCGCTCATTAATTTTCATGCATTTGACGACAGTTTTCGAACCACCATTATTAATGTCCCGTTATTATTTTCTATTTTCGTAGTAGTGCTTGTTAGAGTTTATTAGAATATCTAGAAGAATAGAAGCCAAGAGAAAAGGTGACATGGTGAGCTGCTTCAATTTAAAATAAAGGAAAAGGTTTAATGTCTTGCAAAAAAATGATCTTAGAAGGGCAACTCAAATACCCATAAACTAATGATGAAGAATCAACCTACTTCCTTCTTTAGCAAGCATCAATGCAAAAGCAAAAATATGCTCTTGCATAGGGACATGGTACCATGGAAGATATTAAGATGACCACTGCAAATGGTTATTTGTAAGATATTGGTCAATCAAAGGATGTGTCTTTCCATTTCCTCTCTTACTTTGGTCTTTTAGTTAGTAATTCTATTTTATTCTTGAGATCTACCACGATTTTAAATTTAAAGTAGTTTGTAAATCTAAAAGAAAAATGGAGAATGGGAACGAATTTTGAGTGGCTATGATAGTCGTGAATCAAAATTTAAAATTTTTAATATTAGGAGTTTAATAGCTAAAGGATTTAAATCTGTAAGGGACAAAAATAGAGGATATTTTTTGTGTGGTAACAAAATGAAGAGAAAGAAAGAACAACAAAAGCCAAATTTTTTTCATCATAATATTGAACAAGGTGGGGAAAAGAATAAATGTTGAATTTTTCTCATAATATTACTTAAAGTTTATTGACTAATTGACTAACAACAACAACGTAATTAATATTATAAAAGTGGAATATATATATATATATATGCACAAATATTAAAAATATAGTGTTATTATTTAGTACAATGCAAGTTTGATCGTATAATGTATTATGATTAAACATACGACCAATATGGATTGGCTCTAAAAAATTTAATAGAAATTATTAGGTCATCATTGATAATCCAATTGTACGGTCCGCAAAGTGGAGGGCGTCATTCCTTAATTAGGCAAAAATGATGCCTTATTGGTCATGGTGGCATATGGGCTAAAGATTTGGGTTGCTAGGACTATGAGGGAAAAATATGAGTTTTGGTTAGGGAGGTTTAGGTTCGAGGTTTGAGGTTGGGAAAAACTACCTAACCGGTCCTTGTGAAAAAACCCTAGTTCTTATTTTCCATGCTATTTTCTCTCTTTAAGTTTTAAGGTTCTGTTTGATTTGAAGAAAATTAAGTGAAAAAGAAAATTTAAAAGAAAGAAAATTGAAGGGAAGAAAATAAAAGAAAATAATTTTCTTTCCTTTATTTGATTGTTGGAGAAAATTTAGTGGAAAATTAAATTCTTGAAAAATATTTTTAGTATTTGGTGTATAAAAAGAAAATTATAAGAAAAGTTGAATATTATTATGTAATTTTTTATATATTTATTAAAGTTAAAATATTTTATTATATAAAAATTTTCATAAAGTTTATAATAAAATTATAAAATTTGTATAAACTTAATACTAATACCAAATTTTTTCAGAAAATTTTTTAAATGTTACATGCAGAATGTGGAGTCTAAATCTTCGCCTTAAAAATAAAATAAATTCCTGTGTTCAACGAGAAGCTTCTGAGACGTCATACGGCGATAGATGAGAAAATAGTGTAAGGATGAATATTTAATTAGAAGAAGATTCCGGGACGCGGTACGGTGATAGACGAGAAATTAGAAAGACATTCAACGCAAACATGATATGGAGGCTAGATCAATCTTTGTCCGAAGATTACATATCCTTAATTCATGAAAAAAAAACTTTGATGGGTTAATTAGTTGCGCAAAGTAGCGGAAGTTGAAGGCAACACTAGCGGCGAAGGAATATGGTGAGCAGTTATGTTACAGCGGTGTTGCACGGGGACGGGGACGGGGACGGAAAGAAACGCAAAAATGTCATTTTTGAGACGATAAGAAACGTAAAAAAATTATATATATATATATATATTAAAATAAATAAGATCTACTAAAATTAAGAGAAAAAAATAAAAAAATTCCTAAAATTATTATCTATATTAGTTAATTTTAATCATTAATAATTTTATTTTTAATAAAAAAATTAATTAAATAATTTTAATTAAATTTTTAATATCAAAAAGTTTTTGTAAGAAAATATTTTCTATACATTTTTGGGCTACCATTTCCATATACTGCAGTCCCACCCTCAAATATATTGAAATGGTGATTTGATTCATATAAAAAATAACACACGAAGGACTAAAAAATTTTCCTTTGCTTTCTTCTAATTTTTCTCCTATTCATCGTAAGAAAGTTACATAGTATAAGTTTTTGTAATGTTTTTCTTCTTATTTTCTTTTCTTCGTATTTTTCCAACAACTAAATATAAAAAAAATAAATTTTTATCTAACTTTTTTTACCCTTTCCTCCTGATTTTCCATAAACCAAATGAAGCCTAAGCCGCCGTCCTCTTTATCGGCTTCCCTAGCTCCTTTATACCCTCGACTCATATATATTCCTCTTTCTCGGCCTTTCTTCAGTCTTCACCTATCATTTCTGTTCTGCCTTTCTAAACTAAAAACCAAGAAACCTAGTTTACCGATAGCGTCGTCGACACTACACTTTAGAGTTCGATATCGCAGCCGCTGTGCTCTTCTTCCTGCAATCGTCGAGTTCCGTCCTCCATTCATCTTGTTTTAGTTAATATTCCTCTCTCTTAGTCTTATTCCTACCTTCACGGCCTTAATCTTTCTCCTGCCCGACCGTATAATTCCTCAAATTTCATCTGCTTCAATGTTTTTCTTGTTTATTTAATATAATAAAGAAAGAACCCCGTTGAGGAAGAATTCCCTAAAAAAAGATAGGAAGTGCCGTATGACACTCCAAAAAGCAGCAGGTTTAGGGAATTCGTCGATTATAACCTGGTTTTCCCATCCACCAATCTAAGCTCTTTATAGTGATTCACTTCTTCATCCGAATTGATAGCTTTAGGCCGTTTGATTGGTCGGGAATTCGTCGAGCATAATCGGCATTTAATTTCCTTCCTGCTGTGTGGGTGATTTGAAACGGGTCTCTGAGGGTTTCTTTTGCTTAGTAATAAGCTTCTGGCCTTTTTTTTATGTTTTTGGTTAATTTGAAAGATCCGATGCCACGTCTCCGGTAGTGAAAATGCGATGACCGGAGATGCTATGATTGGATCAAAACCAAGCTTTTTCGCATCTTGATAGGAATCTGTAGATTTTGTGCTTTAAACGATCTATGGAGCCGTTTTGTGCGATTACATCTAAGCGAGATTGTTTTCAGTGTCGATTGCTGTTTTTGTCCTGATGCCAATTGATTGTTTTTTTGTATTAAGTGAAGCTTATGGTGAGGAAAGTTAAAAAGTTGGAATTACCGGCTGAAAACAATCAATTTGATGTGAAATTGACTCTCTTTCTGAGGCTTCACTTTTATTCGATTTTATTTTACATAAGCAGATGATTTAATTGGATCGATTATTTTTAATACCTTCTTCATGAGTTTTCATAAGGCTTTCTACTAATGAATTTAGAGGAAATTAGCCCAATTTGAATAAAGCTAAAATGTTGGAATTACCGACTGAAATAATCATTTTGATGCCATTTGACACTCTGAGGCTCCAGTGTTACTTGATATTTTTGTACCGTATGTTTCTATAATCTTTGTTTTGATTCTCTCCTTCCCGGTTTCCTCTTATTTTTAACTCTCATTAAGATGATGACTACCTGTGGTATAGATCAGTAATGTCACGTGTCAGAAAGAATGAAATCCGTCCGGTAGCCCTTGACATGGTCGGATCTTAATGCATTAGCTACAGTACATGACAACTAAGGATTCAAAAGATGAAGTGAATAAACTCTGCCTCCTATTTTTGATTGAACTTAGTATGATAGTGGGGCTAACCTCCTTTGATCTGACCCTATGGCTAGGGCTGCTCATGTTATCCGATATCTGCTTATCCGATCCGATATCCGAAGCGATCCGATCCGAAAAAACAAATATCCGATTCGATTTTTTTTTTTCAAATCAAATATCCGATCCGGTCAACGAAAAGTCAAACAAATAAAATATCCGATCCGACAAATACAAATAATATCCGATCCGAAGAAAAAATATTTATATATTTTTTATAATTTTTTATTTTATATATAATTGTATATAAATAAATTTAGATGTGTTTGTGTATAATTTTTACTTACTTTATTTATTATTTGAGGCAAAATTTAATTTAATTGAAATTATATTTTTAATATAATCCCTTTTTAGATATTTACAAAAATAAAAATAAAAATACTCTGCATACCGATATACTTCATCCACTCCTTTCTTATTTTAGTTTTAACATTGGATATTTGTTGAGTACGTCGGATATTTGCTAAGCGAATCGGATATTTGCTCAGCATTTGCTCAACAAATCGGATAATATAAAATATATTTGTCATTTGGTAATTTTTTTATATTTGAAATTGTATTCGAATAATATCGGATATATTTGATATCCGATGATATCCGATCCGAAAATTCAAATATCCGATCTTCCGGATATCCGAAGTTTCAAATCAAATATCAAATATCATTTTTAGATATCCGAAATTTCAAATATCCGACAATCAAATATCCGAAATATCGGATATTTGATCCGTGAACAGCCCTACCTATGGCCAGGCCAAGGTAACTGTCTAACGTGACAATAATTGCCAAAACTAGATGAAAGGCCAGAGGGAAAGATGACTCCCAAACTAAAAGTGATGATGACAATCTAAAATCAGGAACCGACATTCCTATTTGAACACCAATGGTTAATTCATGCTTCCATATCTCACAATGCACAAAATAATTCTAAAGACTACTTGGACATTGTTGGAGAATCCTTGAGGAGAAATCTTGAGCTAGGGTCATTGGTCAGAGGCATTCATTTGAGGACAACAACTAACTGAAACAATAAGGAGCCGTTAGCTAGTGGTAAAGATAAGGGGCCGAGGGACACGGCGGAGCAAATATCAGGGTAAACATTTAGGTCCGTTAGCTAAAGGGTTGTACAATAAGGTGGTAAGGCCTAGCATCAATTAAGGCTATCAGATAAAGGGAGCCAGGAAAGTGCAAATGTTAAGGGTACCAATAATATATAAGTTGGTAAGGGTTAATTCATATGTTTAATTCATTAACTATATTGTTGGAGGCTACTTGCTGCATTGCAGGTAGTGGCCGAAGAAGATAAATGAGAAGACCATTATTGGATACTATTTCTGGAAGTGGCCAAAGTAGTTAAGGGAGAAGAAGAGTTGGCGAAGACTTGGGCTAAATCGGAAAGATAGGGTTTGAAAAGATAGTTGGGAGCGGGGATCATTAAAGCCCTTATGTTTCAATAAACCCCACCACTTCACACACTAATTATATTGATCCAAATTTTTAGAAATAGAAATCCATATAAAGTAGATTTTTCAGTACGAAACATGGGAGTTCTACACACTGCCATATAGAATTCCATCTCTCAATTTTTTGGGATTCTAAATAAGCTGAAAGTCTGGTAACAGTGAAGCCTAATTGGAGCTCATTCAAAAATACCGTTTTTTCAATTCAAGAAGTCCTAAGTTAGAGGCAAAGACCCTCCTCTCTTTGATCTTCTAAGGACAAGATGTGCTAAACGAGCATCACTATTTAGAAAAATTGTGAGTCTGTGACTACCAATACGCAAGAAAATTAACTCTATATTCACTCCTCAAAGTAATTTCTTAAACCAATAAAACATGTGCACTTGATTACATGCCTCCTTGCCTTGAAAGATTTACTATCTTCTCTAACATAGTTTCCCCCTTTGTTAAGTTTATGTGGCTGTGATCCAGGAATGAAGAATCATAATATTCCATATGAAGTTATAAGACTTATCCCTAACTTGTAGTTAATTATGGTGATTATTATCTTATGTTTTTATAGTTATATCTACTTATATAGGCATCTGTGATGCTTTTTTTGTGAGAAGGCAATGACATCACATGTACCTCTGTGCTGGATGATGAAATCTGTCTCTTCTTGTTTTATTTTTATTTTGCTCTTCCCTCTCCCTTTTTGTCTTTCCCTTCTCTTTTCTGCTTCATGTGCAAGGACTGCTTGCTTATATGATTAATGAGTTTGAGTAATCTTATCTCTTTTCTGTTTCAAGCTTCGAAAGGACTTCACTAGTGAGATTGATGCTGCACGTATTGCTCTTCGGGCATTGTCTGTTGAATCATCTGGTGGTCATGCTGATCTAACCCCCCTTTTCCGCATGGCAGCTCATGAAGCCAAAAAATCCCGTGCACAAAATCGAATCTTAAGAGTGATAAGCCATATCTTGTGTCGTTGTACTGGAAAGACACTTGTTGTGCAAGCTTTTAGTCAAGGAAAGAATTCGACCCAACTTATCACTTCTATTTAGCTTAGATACTTGGATGGAGCTATTCAACCATAGATGGTCCATATATTATTGAATGCTTCATCCCTGCATTCCATGGCCTACACTGATACAAAGCAATCATACCAATTACATTTTGGAAAAATGAGCTTGTCGGAAAACCTTTAGTTCACTAGTTTTTATAAAATATTTGAGCAATTTATTTCGAAGATTATATTTTACTCTTTTGTGCTCAGTTCTGGCTCATGGCTTGTATTAGGATAAGTGCACTTTTATAGCTTGTTAATTCTACACTCATACATTTTCCTATGCCCTCCATTTCTCTATAAAGAGGAAAAAGAAGGGGGGGCTGAGCGGGAAGTTCAGCATCTCTTTCTTTCCTCAAGAACCTTTATGCTGCCCCTTTGGTAGGATATCTGTAATTTGGTTATAGGCAGATTGATAATGCAATTGTCATATTCCTACCTATATGCAGAATAAAATAAAAGAAAAAAATAGGTTACGCACCAGGAAGCCCAAGTTCTGGCTAATCTATGGTGAAAGAAGTAGCAACTCAAGAATAATTTATTTTGAGAGCTTCAAGATATCAGGTTTCCCTATCTTCTGTTGAAGACATGGACAGACAGAGGAACGCTTATTTTATGACTTCATACTTGCTTGCCTTTACGAAGTGGATTAATTTTCTCATGCATCCAACTTAATGAGCCTCTTTATTAACTCTTATTCTTACTAGCTGCTATTGATCACTCCAGTTTTATAAACCATATTGCAATAAGTTCTCTCTTGCATATTGAAGGAAAGAAGAAATTGGTTACACCTAATGTTTGGATGACTGCCGTGTTCCCTCTTCTTTTATTGAAATGGATGCAATGCTTTTCTTGTTTCTCTCTTCTGATTATGTTATTTAAATATTTGAATTGCTCAAGGAGGTCCTGTTTTCAGTCTTTATCAACTCTGTTTCAGCCCATTATATCATACTTTGTTCTTGTAAGGTTAGGGCTTCGTTTGGATGGAGTAGTTTTAGAAAGATTTCGAGGCTAAAAAACTTGACAATTTTCTGCAATTCCTTTTCAGAGTGAAATCACTCTTTAAACTGCCCCATCCAAAGTAAGGCTAACTGTCATAATCACCCCCCTGCCCCCTTCTGAGGGCACTGTCATTATAAAGACTGGCTCTTTCCCTTTTCTTCTAAAGGGAAGGAACGAATTACAAGAATATAATTAATTACAGGGCAAAAGTTATTGGCCTCTTCTGTCGTCCCCAAGCCAAAACAAAAATAAATGAGTAGTGAGCTGGAATATCCTTGGAAAAGGGGAACGTTAATTCTTGTCTTCCATTGTCGGCTGTTAATCCCACTGAAAAAAATCTGTTGATCATGAGGCTGTAAATATTAGTGTTAATGTCGTAATTCTCCGACGTAAATGATCTTTCTGTTCAGGTCCTGATATACTGCAGATCGTCTACTCCGCCTCAATTTCAGTGCCAAACCAGAAACTATTAACACTGGATGTAATCTACCTCCACGACAAGCCAGGACCGGAAAACTGCCCTCAAAAAGTGTACGATGCACTGGTTGATGCCCTTGAAAGGACCACTGAATATGAAGGCTACATCTTTGAAATCGGTCAGGGCATACAACGTATACTATTCCGCCAAATGTGCATCCTGCTATCTCATCCCCAGCAACGTTGCATGCAAGATGATGTCGATGTCCCTAAGGCACTAGTAAAGATGCCACCTGCAACTGGCCCTGGACAAGGGGAAGACAATGTTATAGGCACAAGCCAATGAGGGTGCTTGACATCTTAGAAGCGAGGGACCTGTTACGTTAAATGCACTTTTTGATGTATTTCATGTATATGTGAAGAATCTGGTTGTTGCATAACCTCTATGTAAGAAACCCAAGTTCCTTGGTTTAATGCTTGACTTAAGCACATCGTCGACCTTTTGCACTTTGATGTATTTCACTGCAAAGATCTGCATCTCCCTCGTTATTTTTCTGCGCCAAAAGTGTTGATGGTATAATTGTCCTCTCAGTGAATGTGAAAAGGTTCTTTCCCAATCTAAAAAAATATCAATTTATTGATTTCTTTCTTGTACACCCCCTCATTTTATTTCTCATAATTACCACTCACTCGATCCCGGTTCTTTTGCGTGTTACTCAATTTTTATCATTCCTAAACTTTTTTGGCAATATTTTGTTGCGGGTCCAGCCCACATGTGTTAATATAATGTATATTTTTACTTTGTCCTAATAAATGGGCATTTGATAGCATTTTACTAATCTTGGATTAAGTCTAACTTGGCCTTATTATTTGGGCTTCTTAATTAAGCCTTTGGTATAAATACTTGCTTTATAAATTAGGGCAAGAGGAGAGGGTGTGAATTTAGAAAATTACACACACAATTAGAAGCAAAAGAAGAGAGGAAGATAAAGGGTTGGAGAGAAGAGTGATTTGCGATTTTTCAAGTACAGCTTTCGAAAAGTTGTCGATTTCTGGAGTTTCCACCGTTAGATTTTGCTGAAATTTGGTCAGCTTGTTGGGGACACAAAGGGCCTCATTGTGAACTGTTGGATCGTCATTGTGAGATATGGTTTGTCTGTTATTGCAATAGGACTAAACCTCTGATTTGTTGTGATATTCTTCACCTTTGATCTCTTCTTACTTAATCTCTTATGTATGTTCTTGTTGGTGGGTTGTGAATTGTTGTGAACCTGATTTGGGTTCATTTTGCCCTCAATTTATCATAATAAGAGAAGGAAATAGGGTGGAATCCTCAAACATCCCATGGTTTTTACTCTTCACATCGAAGGGGTTTTCCACGTATAAATCGTGTTTCGATTGGTTTATTTTTATGATCTATTTGCTTATGCTTGCTGCCCATAATTGGTGGATTACTTTGGTGAATTATTTGTGGTAAATTTGGCTTCTATTATTTGGTTGATTGTCTTAATGTTGATCCTTGTGGGTGTTGTCATATATTACTCGGGTCCTTTCAACTGGTATCAGAGCAAATGTTCAATTTGACTGTTATTATGGAGTCTAATAGTAGCAGTTCAATGGTTAAATTGACATCAACCAATTATTCCATCTGGAGACCGATGATGGAGGATTTATTGTACTGTAAAGACTTGTTTGGCCTAATTGATTCAATCACAAATGAAGATGGCACCATTAGTAAACCTGCAAAACCTGAAAAGATGGAAGATAGAGATTGGGAAAAGATGAAAAGAAAAGCTTTGGGGACTATTAGACAATGGGTTGATATTAGTATTTTTAACCATGTGTCTCAGGAGTCTGACCCATATGATCTGTGGAAGAAATTATAGGGTCTTTATGAAAGAAAGACCACTCATAACAAAGCTTCATTAATCAAGAGACTTGTTAATTTGAAATTGAAGAGTGGAAAGTCAGTGTCAGAACATCTTAGTGACTTCCAGGACATCATTAACAAGTTGACTACCATGAAAATTATTCTTGATGATGAATTGCAGGCTTTGTTCTTGTTGAGTTCTTTGCTAGATAGTTGGGAAACTTTAGTTATGACTATTAGTAACTCTACTCCGGATGGTGTGCTATCATTGAATGTGATCAAAGAAAGCATGTTCAATGAAGAGATAAGAAGAAAGGAGATGGGAGTTGATAATTCACAAGCGCTTGTTGTTGAGAACAGAGGAAGAGGCAAGAGTCGAGGTCCCAAATGGTGTGACAACTCAAAAGAAAGGTCTAAGTCCAGAGAAAAAGAGACTAGGACATGTCATTATTGTAAGAAACCTGGCCACTTGAAAAAGTTTTGCTACAAGTGGAAGAGAGAGTAAGGCAAGATACAAAATTCACAAAAGGAGGGAGATGACAAAAATACTGCAGCAACTACTTCTAAAAGGGACGATGAGGTCACTTTGATTTGTGCAACTAATGAATGTAATCATATTGAGAGTTCAGATTCAAAATGGCTTGTAGATATAGGAGCTTCATACCATTATGTTCCCAAAAGGGAGTACTTCATGAACTACCAAGCTAGTGATTTTGGTAGTATTAAGATGGGAAACCAGAGCTTAGCAAGTATTGTTGGGTTAGGTGATGTTCATGTGAAAACGAGTGTTGGGTGCATGCTTACATTGAAAAATGTCCTTGATCAAAAGGGTTTTCGGCATACCTTTGGTGATGGAAAGTGGAAATTATCCAAGGGTTCTATGACAGTTTGAAATGCCCCAAAAATCCTAATTTCTACTATTTATTATTAAATAAGATTTTTATTTTAAAATTTAATCAAATAATTTACTTTTATTAAAATAAAAGGAATTAATTAGGGCAAATCAAGAAGAAATTTATAAGTATTTTAAATAGGAGGAATCGTGGTATTTTAAGCTAATTAAGGATTTTATTTTAGAAATTAATTAAATAAATTAATTTATTTAAATTAAGAAGGATAAAATAGTTTCAAATTAATATAAACTTTATAAATAATTTAATTGGATGAAATTAGAGTGTTTTATTAATTAAAATGGAATTTAAGAAAAATTCTTTCAAAAAAATTCCTAAACTAACCTAAAAAGAGAATTTAATTATTATTTTAATATTTATATATTATTAAGCACCCCAAATTACCCAAATTATACTAATTAAGCCAACCACCCTTTTTCCCTCTTTTTCCTTTTTTTTTATCTTTTTCTCCTTTTCCCCCTCTTTTTCCTTTTCTTTCCTTTCCTTTCCCTTCTCTTTTTTTTTTCTCCTTCCTTCCCCGACCTGGGCCGGCTGTGGCCCAATTCCTCCCTTCCCCTGTGCGGCCCAACGCCCCTCACCCCTCCTTTCCTCTCCCGGCCGGTTCGACCTGTCTTTTTCTTCCTTCCTTCTTTCTCCCTGGACCGCCGGTCCAGCCTCCTTCCCCCTCTACGTCGTCTTCTTCCCCCGACACACCTGCAACTCCCAGATCGGCACCAAATTTTCCGCCTCCGATCCCGCTGTTTGACCATCGTTCTCCTCCTCTCTTTCCCGTCGTCTTCCCTGTCGATTTGTCTCATTCGGCCATTCCTTCCCCTACTCGCACCATCCCCCTTTCCCGACAAACATGGTCTACCCCGTAGACCTGCGCCGGCCCATCCTCGCCGGCCGGAGCACCATACCCCTTGCCCCCTACTCTCCCACCTTCCTTTGTCGTTTTAACCCCCGATTGGCCTATAAATAACCCCAAGAGCTGCCATAATCGGGTTTAAAATTTGGAACCCAGAAAACCCCGTCGTGCGCCACCTCCATTTCAGTCAGCCCTTCCTCCGCCGTCGGCCGCCCTTACCGCCCGACCCAGCCACCAAAATTTCCTCTGCACCGCCCTCTACACAACCAAGCCACTAGCTTTCCCTGCCTTGCCCCGCATGAGCCGCCTCGGCCGTGCAAAATTGCCATCCCAAACAACTCTTTCGACCCCCCTTACGCCACCTTCACGCCTCCGCCGCCGCCGCCGCCCATACTGCCGCCTGCAGCACCACCACTACCCCTCAAAACAACTAGGGGATCCTGCTCTACCACCCTACGCCTTCTTTTCCCCTATCTTCCTCTCCCCTAGCCTCCACATCCACCTCTCCCATTTCTTCCTTCCTCCACCGCCACCGCGCCGCCGCCGGCACCACCACCCAGCCAGGTTGTCCCAACTTCTTGAACCCTAAACCTTGAAGAATAAAAGTGATTAATGATTTTAATATTATTAACTACTATTATTAGTGTTATTATTATTATTATTAACATTATTATTATTATTATTATTATAATTACTATTATTACTACCCCTATTATCATTATTAGGTCCTAACATTACCCCTAAGAACTAATAATTAATGGTATTAATTAATTCTAAGACCTTGTTAAGCTATTACTAATATTACTAATATTACTATTATTATTATTATTATTATTATTATTATTATTATTATTATTATTATTATTACTATTATCATTATTATTATTATGATTATCATGTTTGTTACTTTAACTATGACTAACATCATTATTATCTCTATTGTTATTATTATTTTAGTAGTCTTACTATTATTAGTATTATTACTATTATTATTACTATCATTATTGTTATTATTATTAATATAGTCATGGTGGTTATTGTTGTCATTATTATTATTATAATTGTTCTTACCCTTAGTATTATTATTATTATTATTGTTATCAACATTGTTATTATCATTATTATTATCATTATTATTATTGTTATTATTATTATTATTATTATTATCATTATCATTATCATTGTTATTATTATTATTATTATTATCATGATTATGGTTGTTGTTATTATTATTATTGTTATTATCATTAATATTATTATTACTGATACTACTACGATTTCAATTACTATTACCATCATTATTACCATTATAACCATCATTATTATTATTATTAGTATTAGTATTAGTATTCTTATTATTATTACTATTAGTATTATTAATAATATTGTTATTAGTAATATTAAAACCCTTACCTTAATGCTATGGATTTTACTAAGACTTACCTTGATTAGTGGTCATTTGTTTAACTACCTTGAGAATAATAATAGCCCCCTTTTTAATTATAAATTACTATTATTAATATTAACTATAGTATTAGGCCATGATAGGGGTAAGATAGGAAAATTATTGTAATTCTGGTAGAGGGAGATTGACCCTTAGCATTTCCCCCTTATAGGTGAACCGGGTTAAAGCCCCCAGGAGGCGTAGGAGCGCGCTCCAAGCCCGGCGCCGATTTAGGTAAGGACGTAACTAAGGCCGCTTGTGTGTATTACATGTTTTATTTGTCTTGGATGCCTTGTACGGTTTATATGCTGTATTATGTATGTTATCTGTTTTACTGTGTAGCGCAGCGTGGAACCGAGGTATGTTCTCGTGCTCTTGTCTGTATGTGCTAATATGGATATGATGCAAATATGATGTGATGTGATGTGACCCTTAGGACATGCATACTAGGATATTTGATGAGGTGTTGTGGAATGGGGGCATAAAAGAGAAAAAATGAGAGATTAAGATAACCAAAGGGAAGTACGTTGGCTAACGTAGGTAAGAATGACCTAGGCAATCTGTGATCCGTAAATGGACGAGAAAAGGGGGAATTAAATAAAATGGAAGAGTGGGAGAAACTAAGGTTATATGGGAGAACTAGGGTTTGCATGGAAATCTTAGGGTTTGGCATGGTAGAGATCGAGGGGTTTGCATGGGGAGGTTAAGGTCCGCATGGGGGCAAACCTTACGTATGGAAAGTTACTTTGGGATGTGGGGAAGGTAATGGAAGGTCTGTTTGGGAGGCTGGAGGTTCGAGGTGAAAAATAGTACGTAGGATAATATAAGGGTACCTAGGGACCGACTAGGGTTTGGGGAGGAAACCCTACTTTGAGGAGGGGAAAAAGAAAAATAAAATAATAAAAATAAACGAGGAGGAGCGAGGTATGAGGTAAGAGTTGAGTCTGAGGGTCATGATGCGTGGGGCGTTAAAATAGTATGGGTTATGGGAGGCAGAGAAGGAAGGGCCACATAGGCCTAGATTATGGTTTCTGGTGAAAACCCTAGGGTAAAGTGGTGAGTGGACCTTGGGATATAAGGGCAGATATAGTTAGCCATGTATGTCAAGGGTGATATTCTTTTGAATAAGACACGTTAAAACACTAATCACTTACAGAGAAAGATGTTGAGCCGGACCCAGACCGGTCCACCGGCGAATAATAGTGGCAGGGTATTTTACCCTCGCGACCGTTCCACCGGCTATAATAGTGGCAGGGCATGGCCCTCGTGACCGTTCCACCGGCTATAATAGTGGGGAATTCCGTGCTCGACAAACCAATCATAATAATGATAAGACATGGGAAATATACGAATAATTATAGTGGAACACCTTGTGAGTCGGGGCCAGTCCGGTCCACCGGCAAATAATAGTGGTAGGGTATGTTACCCTCGTAACCGGTCCACCGGCTATAATAGTGGCAGGGCATAGCCTTCGTGACCGTTTCACCGGCTATAATAGTGGGGTTCCCGCACTCACATGGATTGATAAAGACTATGATGTGAATCGATTATAATTATCAGAGATATAATGGGAAAGTTATCTGGTTCATAACCGGTATTGTTTATCTGTGTTATTGCATGCTATCTACTTAATTATGCCATGTCTGCTATGTCATGTATCTCTGTGTATGTGGGCCTTAGTGCGTCTGTTACCTTACTTAGTACGTAGCGTACTGATCACCCGTTTCATGGGTGCTGCTCATTCCCACTAGCAGAAGACCCGTCTGAGTTTGTGCAGGTAGGGGGCGATGTCTTCGATGCCTACGATGCTTACGAGGCATCAGGCAGGGCTGAGAGTTGAGCCTGGACCTAGCTTGGGGGTCGAGAGTGACGTGGCCGGAGTTCATCCTCCGTTTTGTTCTCTGTATTATCGTATTGTGTTTTGTTCCGCTATATTATATCCTCTGACATTTGGTATTTTTAAACTGTACTATGGATTATAACTTTCGACTTTCGCACTCTGATTCTATATGACTTGTACTTTATTAAGTGACTCGTATTTGATTTTATTCTTATTTAGCCTTAGCACTTAGTATCGGGTCGGTAGGAGTGAATCGATCTGGTACTAAGTGTGGCGGTAATGCCCCGAATTTACATTTGTATTGGTTTGTTTCCGCTAAACTCTTTTAAATTAAGTGAAAATTTTCAGTAGTAAATTTGGGGTGTTACACAGTTGCTCGAGGCGAGTTGTGTTGTTCTTTATATAAGACATACTTGAATGTATGTTCTGGTGAGCTGAATGCAGTGGAAGAAAAGAACTCTCCTAATTTGTGGCATCGAAGGCTAGGACATATGAGTGACAAGGGGTTGAAATTGTTAGCAGGTAAAGCTCTTATTCCTGTTGATAAAACTATTTCTCTTGACCCTTGTGATCATTGTTTGGCAGGAAAACAACATAGAGCTTCCTTTGCTAGGAAGTCTACTAGAAGGCAAGATAAGTTGGAGCTAGTACACTCCGATGTTTGTGGTCCTATTGAGGTGGATATTCTTGGTGGTAATAAATATTTTGTTACCTTTATTGATGATGCTACTCGAAAAACTTGGGTCTACATGATGAAGACAAAGAGTCAAGTTTTTGAGATTTTTCAGAAATTTCATGCCATGGTAGAAAGGGAGACAGAAAGAAAGTTAAAGTGTCTTTGATCAGACAATGGTGGTGAATGTACTTCTAATGATTTCAAGCATTATTGTTCACAACATGGCATTAGAAATGAAAAGACAGAGCCTGGCACACCACAACACAATGGAGTTGTAGAGAGAATGAATAGAACCATTGTGGAGAAAGTGAGATGTATGCTTAGAATGTCAAATCTTCCTAAGACATTCTGGGGTGAAGCAGTACAGTATGCAGTGTACTTGATCAACAGCTCCATCAATTCCTCTTGGCCTTGACATTCCTGAGAGAGCATGGAAGGGATGTGATCCCACTTACTCACATCTGAGAGTTTTTGTGTGTAAGGCATATATGCATGTGCCAAAAGAACAGAGGTCAAAACTTGATTTCAAAACTCATCCTTGTGTGTTTATTGGCAATGGTGATGAAGAGTATGGTTTTAGACTGTACGATCCAGATAAGAAGAAGGTAGTGAGAAGTAGAGATGTAGTATTCTTTGAGCACGAGACGGGTGCAGAGCTTCTAAATACAAGGTACTCTTCTACCTCAGAATTATTATTTGATACTACTGATGTTTCTTCTTCTACTACTTATGTTGAGTAGCCAGCAAATGATTATGTTGATGTGATACCTCATGATGTTGGTGAGGTACAACCTGATGGTGGTGATGTACCAGTTCATGATGATTGTGATCATTCAGATCACAATGAGTCTTCATCTGATGAAGAAGATCTTCATAAGGAAGAAATTCATGATGAAGAGGTTCATGAGCAGGGGGAGCAACCTACCCCTCAAGTGGAGGATACAGAGGTTTGAAGGTCAATTAGAGAGTGTAAACCTTCAACAAAGTATCCAAGCTCAAAGTACATTCTAGTCATAGAAGATGGGGAGCCAGAGAGTTATCGGGAAGTACTGTCATCTGATGAGAAAAATCTTTGGCTCGATGCTATGAAGGAAGAGATGGATTCCTTGAAAAATAATGATACTTATGAGTTAGTGAAGCCTCCCAAGGGCAGGAAAGTCTTGAAGAATAGGTGGGTTTTCAAGAACAAGAAAGATGGCGAGAAGATTGTGAAGCGGAAAGCCAAATTGGTGGTTAAGGGATGCAACCAGAAAAGGGCATCAACTTTGATGAAATCTTCTCTCCAGTGGTCAAAATGACATCTATCAGAACCGTGCTAGGTTTAGCTGCAAGTCTTGATCTTGAGTTGGAGCAACTTGATGTGAAAACTGCTTTCTTACATGGTGACTTGCATGAAGAAATCTACATGGAGCAGCCTGAAGGATTTGAAGACAAAGGGAAAGAGAAACTTGTTTGCAAGTTGAAGAAGAGTCTTTATGGGCTTAAACAGGCACCAAGGCAATGGTACTGAAAATTTGATTCGTTTATGACGAGTAATGGTTATAAACGAACTTCTATCGATCCTTGTGTGTTTTTTAGAAAGTTCCCTGAAGGTAAAGTCATCATCCTTCTACTATATGTTGATGATATGCTGATAGTTGGAAAAGATGCAAATATGATTCAGAATTTGAAGAAAGACTTGTCCAAGTCATTTGACATGAAAGACTTGGGTCCATCAAAGCAAATCTTAGGCATGGAGATTGCTCGTGACAGGAAAGCTAGAAAATTGTGGCTATCACAAGAAAAGTATATTGAACGGGTGCTTGAAAGGTTCAATATGAAAGATGCCAAGCCTATTAATACACCACTAGCTACTCATTTCAAGCTAAGTAAGAGAGATTGTCCTACAACAGAGAAGGAGAAAGAAAGTATGTCATCTATTCCTTACTCTTCTGCTATTAGTTCTTTGATGTATGCTATGGTGTGTACTAGGCCAAATATTACACACGTTGTTTGTTTGGTGAGCGGATACTTATTCAATCCAGGCAAGGCTCACTGGGAAGCTGTAAAGTGGATTTTTAGATACTTGCGGGGCACCTCTAAACTGAGTTTGTGTTATGGAGGTGGCAAACCTAAACTTGAAGGCTACACTGATGCAGACATGGCAGGTGATCTTGATAACAGAAAGTCTACCTCAGGTTATGTGTTTACATTTTCAGGGGGAGCCATTTCATGGCAATCCAAGTTACAAAAGTGTGTAGCATTGTCCACAACTGAGGTAGAGTATATAGCAGCAGTGGAAGCAAGTAAAGAGATGTTATGGCTTAAGAGGTTCCTTTGAGATTTGGGTTTGAGGTAAGGTGAGTATGTAGTATTCTATGATAGCCAGAGTGCTATTGAATTGAGTAAGAATGCAATGTATCACGCTCGCACCAAGCATATTGATGTTATATATCATTGGTTGAGGAATGTGATCGAGGAGAAGCATTTGAAGATGAAGAAAGTCCACACCGATAAGAGGGGTGTAGATATGTTGACAAAGCTAGTTCTTGGAAGCAAGCTTGAAGTTTGTGGTAAGCTTGTTGGGATGAAGGTCAAGTGATCATGGAAGTGATCGTGTCTTCCCTGCATTGGGCTGGAGGGGGAGATTTTTCTGGGTCAAGCCCACATGTGTTAGTAAAATATGTATTTTTACTTTGTCTTAATGAATGGGCATTTGATAGCATTTTACTAATCTTGGATTAAGTCTAACTTGGGCTTATTATTTAGGCTTCTTAATTAAGCCTTTGGTATAAATACTTGCTTTACAAATTAGGGTAAGAGGAGAGGGTGTGAATTTAGAAAATTACACACACAATTAGAAGCAAAAGAAGAGAGGAAGATAAATGGTTGGAGAGAAGAGTGATTTACGATTTTTCAAGGATAGCTTTTGGAAAGTTGTCAAATTTCAGAGTTTCCACCGTTGGATTTTTCTGAAATTTGGTCATCTTGTTGGGGACACATAGGGCCTCATTTTGAACGGTTAGATCATCATTTTGAGATCTGGTTTGGCTATTATTTCAACATGACTGAACCTCTTATTTGTGGTGATATTCTTCACCTTTGATCTCTTCTTGCTTAATTTTTTATGTATGTTCTTATTGGTGGGTTGTGAATTGTTGTGAACCTAATTTGGGTTCATTTTTCCCTCAATTTATCATAATAAGAGAAGGAAATAGGGTAGACTCCTCAAATATCCCGTGGTTTTTAATCTTCACATCGAAAGGATTTTCCATGTATAAATCGTGTGTCGATTGGTTTATTTTTTTGATCTATTTGCTTATGCTTTCTGCCCATAATTGGTGGATTACTTTGGTGAATTATTTGTGGTAGATTTGGCTTCTATTATTTGGTTGATTGTCTTGGTGTTGATGCTTGTGGGTGTTATCATATATTACCTGGGCCCTTTCATGTTTCTATCTTAAAGGTATCGAACATGTTATATTTTCTTTTTCATATACCCATATTAATTGAAAAGTTTAAATACACCAAACTCATTAATGTCTCAATACTTATAAATAATTATGGTTAAATTAGGAAAGCTATGAATAAAATATTAGATAAATGATACATCGACCACTTTCATAAAACTAACAAAATTTATACGATTGCAATAATAATAAAAAAGGGACAAAGGGAGCTATATTCTAGATTAGCTCAAGTAAATGATGGAAAGTAATACTTGTAGGTTTATATTCTGGAATATATCAATCAGATAATAATTTGCTGCAAACATTGCAGGTAAGATACATGTAACGTAAGCATGGAGATAGCAGATACGGGACTCTTTACCTGGCGGAAGCAATAATGTTAAGTATTTCTTTTGCATAAACATAAAGTTTGACTTGGTATTATTCATAAAATTATTAATCTTTCTAGAAGCCATACCCTCTTAGAATTAGAAAATTTACTATTTCTTAAAACCACCAATCACTTCAGGAATCCCAGTTCAAATTGTATTATTACTATTCTTTCGGGCCTAATGATCAATTTCTTTATTTAATGTTTTAATGTAGGGTAGGTGAATGAAAATATATTTCTCCCAAACTCGAGTCATTATCAAATCTCGTTATCAATACGCATCAATGGGGGGCCTGGAATTAAAACCATAGATCAGAGCGATCTACTCGAGCCAGGAATAAATTGAAGACCTAGACTGTAGTTTGAGATTTAATATTAATTTTCTTTATTTCATGAGGTTGTCATTTGACACTAATTTAATTGCTATAATTTATATGTGTGATTTTATTAAGTATGATTTATATAGTGAATGCATCATTTTAGTTTCCTTATAGTGATAGTACATAGGATTATAAGGGTATTTGATAAGTTAGCGAGTATCACAAGAACTTGGCATAAACTAGGGTTGGATGGATAATTAAGGGGTGATATGGTGTTATATCATAATTATGCAGAGGGTGCCTAGTTAGTAAGTGTGTATGAAAATGTGCATTAGATATGTTTGAAGTACGTGTTAGGGTTTTGTATATGCCATGATCCTTGATATGGAATGCTTGATTCTATGGCCACTATATCTTTGTGTCTTTGGATTTGTGACCTTTCCCCCTTCCCCCAAATTGAATAAATGGACCCGTTGAATAAGACATGAATAAAGTACCAATTACGTAAAGTGAAAGATTTTTGAGCCGGACCTAGATTGATCCACCGACAATAATAACGGCAAGGCGCAAGATGTCCTAGAGACCGATCCACCGATGATTAATAGTGGTCAGGTACGTTCTACCCTATAAGTTTATGATCCATCGGCTATAATAGTGGGGGATCCCGAGCTCAAAAAAAACAAATGTTGGATATTGATAAATTATGGGAAGACACTAATCACTTATAGTAAAACATCACATAAGTCAGAGCCAGATCGGTCCACCAACAAATAATAGTGGTCAGGTGTGTGTTGCCTTGTATGTTTCTAATCCACTGGCTATAATAGTGGGGGATCCCAAGCTCAACAAAACCAAACATTGAATATTGATAAATTATGGGAAGACACTAATCACTTATAGTAGAACACCATGTGTTTCAGGGCCAGACCAGTCCACCGACGAATAATAGTAGTCAGGTGTGTGCTGCCATATATGTTTCCGATCCACTAGCTATAATAGTGGGGGCTCCCGAAATCAATAAACCAAACATGGGACATTAATAAATTATGGGAAGACATTAATCATTTATAGTAGAACACCATGTAAATCGAGGCCAGACCGGTCCACCGACAAATAATAGTGGTCAGGTGTAGGGAGCCCTAGAGACTGATCCACTGGTAAATAATGGTAGTTAGGTGCGTTCTGTCTTGTATGTTTCTGATCCACTGGCTATAATAGTGGGGTTCTTGCACTCACATGGATATAATTCAAAGACAGTGATTGAATAATGATTAATTAATGGCTTAAGACCAAAAGTATTGATTTCACATTATGATCTATTGATATAATATGAGTTTGGCTTCAGTGTTTATCCTTGCTTGGGTATGTGATGGACTTGTTAAGTACGTGGATGTTGTGTTATGTATTTCTTGTTGTATGTGTGGTGTTACATTGTGTATTAGTCTGTATGTTTTCATTTTATATTATTTATGCATGATGTGTTGCATGCAACCCTACTTTTCAGTTTGGTTTAAAAGGGTTACTCACTACTATAGTACTGAAGGGTTTCATTCGTGGGCCCCTATTTATTCAATGGGCAGTGCCCCTTGCAGGTCTGTTATAGGTGTTATTCAAGAGGGTACCAGGTACGAGTGTAAGGATTATCCAGTAAACTTTTTAGGGTTTCTCTTCCACCTTTTAATTCCTTGGTAACTGATTTTACTCTTATAACCACTAAGTGTGGGCTTACATATTGTGTAACAAATTCAATGTGCTACTCTATTTTAAATTTAATTTGTATAAATCGTATCATGCTTCTTTTTAACCTTAGTACTTGGTACCAGAACGATAGGAAGAAACTGGTCTGGTACTAAGTGTGGCGGTAATATCCCCGAAATTTACGGTTTTTGCTTTTTGCTTCTGCTAAATTTTAGATAAAACAAAATTTTCAGTAGTGAATTTAGGGGGTGTTACACGCCTGCCCTCCCACTCCCTTTGTCCTCATCCCCCTTATCCTCTTCTCCACCCCTTGCCTATAAAATCCCCCTCGCCCTTCTTCCTCTTCTTTTCCCTCTGCCTAACATCTCTCGAAATCCCCCTCCACTATCCCTTCAACCGCTGTCGCACCTTGCCGCTGTCCAAACCTCCACCCACCCTCTTTCCTGCACTACCCTCTACCAAACGAGACCTCTCCCTCCTTTTCTCTCTCTAGTTGTGCAAAGTGGGCAGCTCGAGCTGCCCTTTGCACCCTGTTGTCGCCCCTTACGTCGCCTTCTTAGCCACAACTACCGCCACCACTACAACCCACTCTGACCTAAGAACCCTACCACCTTACAACCACCACTTCCCTTCCCTTTTTCCAACCCCAAAATCTTTCCTTTCTAATCACCACTACCTCCACCACCCTTGCACCGCTGCTGCCACCATCCTAGCTGTCAACTTCACCACTGGTTGTGCCCTAACCCTTGTTTTTATTTAAGTGTAATTAATTTTACATATTTTCTATTATTAGTCTTTTTTATTATTATTATTATTATTATCATCATCATCATCATCATCATCATCATCATTACTATCATTATTCTTTTATTAATATCTATTAATAATAGTGTTCTATTCTTATAGGTGAACCAAACCCTTCCCTTAAGAAGGTGTAGGATTCATGTTCCAAGTCCGGTGTCCTATTAGGTAAGGATGTGGTTATGACTAAATTGCACATTTTATGTGTTCATAGGTGTTTTTGATATGTGCTTGTATTATATGTGAGTATGGACTAAAATACTTGTAGTGCAGCTTGCTATGCATAAAGATAAGGTAAGTTGTATATGTGTTATGATATGTGTGATATGACTTGTATTTTATAATATGCTCTTATGTATAGTTGCTATAACATGATATGCATGCTAGGAGACCTTAGGTGGTATGATGAGGTTGTGGGGAGTTAAAAGAAATAAAGAGGGTGGAGTGATTAAGAAGAAGTGGAAAAAGGGACTAAGTACCTTATGATTCATGGGTGACAAAATAAAAGGATGATGATAATAAGATAAAGGGTTCAAGTAAATCTTGTATGGGAAGTGTAAGGCTTGTATGGGGGTAACGTGTATGTGGGAAAAGGTAGTTTAAGGGTTAAGCATGGTGAGGGAAGAGTATTTTGGATGATGGGAGTCCATGGGTGGAAAATAGTACGTGGGTTGGGAAAAGTGTGCATGGGATACTTAACTAAGGTTTGTGGGGAAAAAAACCCTAAGTGGATGAATTATGTGGAGAGGGTTGATAATGAGTGGTTGGAGGAAGGGTTAAGACTAGGAGGGTGTCTTATGAAGGGGGTGAGTCAAGTGGAAAGGAGGACGAGTGTGTGGATGAAGGGATGTTGAAAAAGAAAGGAAAAGTGCTAGGGTTTGGGGTGGTTAACGAGGGTTTCATTATTATATATGAAGGATGGGAAGTAAGGTTATGATGTTTGGGTGTGGTTTGGGTGGTGTGATGGGTTGGAAACAAAGGGAGCATGGGCCATGTATGATAAGGAGAGGTTAGGGCCACATAGGCTAGATTAGGGTTTCTGAGGGGAAACCTTAGAGGGCGATGGTGATCTGAAGCATAGATATGGGAAAGTGGGCCTTGATCCACGTGCGCAGGAGTTTGGGTTTTCATGGTGAGTAAGGTAAAGGTGAGGAAGAAGTCTTGGAGTCTTACGGCTTGTAGAGGTCCCAATGTATGGGATGGGCCTATTTAGGGGAGCTAGAGTGAAATGGTGAAAATGGAAAGTCCGATGGGGCATGCATGTCTAGGAAGAAGATACCTGTTGAATAAGACACTAACAATTCAAAGTGAAAGATTATTGAGCCAAGTCTAGATCGATCCACTGATAAAATTAGTGGCTAGGTGCATTGTGCCTTGGAGACCGATCCACCGATGAATAATAATGGTCAGGTGCATTCTACCCTGGGTGTTTCCGATCCACCAGCATAATAGTGTCCACGAGCACTTTGCCCCGGAGACCAATCCACTGACGAATAATAGTGGCTAGAAGCATCCTGCCCTAGGTGTTTCTGATTCACCGGTTATAATAGTAGGGTTCCCATACTCGCATGGACATAAATTGAGAGTTGTGTGAAAATGGAATTAATTGACTGATTTCTAATGATTATGATTAACCAGACTGACTCACTGCATGCATCATCTGCCACTTAAGTTTGTATGGTCTTATTCATATGGTTACCTTACTTAGTACGTAGCGTACTAATCACACCTTTCATGGGTGCTGCTCATTCTCACGAGCAATGACCCCTCTTGAATTTGTATAGGTAGGAGACGATGCTTGTGATAACTTTAATGCTTACGATGCCTTAAGAGGGACTGAGTGATAGCCAGATGTACTTGTCATGGGGTCTGAGAGGATGTTATCCGGACTTACCTTATCTAAGTTTCTTGTTGTTTTATTTACCGTTTTATTTCCTCATAGGGGGCATTATTGTATTTGCTTTTTATTTCTGTATCAACTTTGACTTTTTCACACTCTATTTTATTTATAAAATGTTGGAACTATTATGGTTTTATTTATTACTTGTATTAATACCTTTAAATTTTCTAGCCTTGTAGTTGGTATGAGATTGGCTAGGGGTCAATCTTGTGTCGATCACGGTGGTAGCACCCCCTATTTTAGAGTGTGGTTTTCTACATAAATAAAAAATTTTAACTATGAATTTTGGAGGTGTTACATCTACACTCATCCATTTTTTCCCGATGAAGACCAAAACGTACATCCCATTTCATGTGTAGAAATTAAGGGACATTGGGAAGATAAATAGGGGAGATAAAGACCTTCAAAGTAGGCTTAAATCATGGGAAAGTAACCTCCAAAGTTTTGAGCAATCAGCCAGCCTGATCGAGAAGACTTCCTTTTTAATCAAACTAAAGTTTCCTTTATTAGATAAACTTAATTATAGTATGTGGTACGACTTTCCTAATGTGTAGTTTATGCTTTCAAGTATTGTCATAGGTTTTAATAGCATCCATCATATGATGGATGGCTATGAAGTTTTGACTATCAGCATTAGCTAATTATAGTGTTGCAACCTTAGTTAACTTATATCAGTGCCAACTATGGTTGGGCATGCAACCAAATCTTCCCATTACCCGCTAGTTTTGTTTTGTATTTCCTAAAGGATGACTAACGCTCTATATAGAGTGGAAGGGTTGAAGGGAGAGGTAGTTTTTTATGAAGAAAAATACCCACTACAAAATAATTGACTTTTGCCAACAGGTCTTATCTGTTGGTAAAATCCATGTTTCTGTTGGCAAAAGTTTTTACTAACAGAAATTTTTCTGTGACAAATCTGTGGGTAAAATTTTTAAGGACAGAGTTTTTATATATATACATATGATCTGTTGGTATTAGTTGCTTATGCCCACAGATATTTATCTATTGGTAAAATTTATACCCATAATTATATCTGTGAGTACAAGTATTAACCACAAAATGATATCTGCGAATAAAAGTATTGTCCACAAAACAATATCTGTGACTACAAGTATTGTCCACAAAACTATATCTGTGACTAAAAATATTGTCCACAAAACAATATCTATGACTAAAACTATTACCCACAAAAGAAAATCTATGACTAAAAGTAGTATCCACAAAATTATATCAGTTGCTAAAATTATATATATATATATATACTATCTGTTAGTAAAACGACAATAATGTCCATAATACCTGTTGTAGCAATATTTACTTATAACAATAACTTATCCTTATATAAAATGTAGTACACCATACATAATCATCGTTTGTTAGTTTAACTATCAAAACGATAATAGTCTTATTTGTATAATATATATACAACTTGTAACCTATACTAACATATAAGACATCTTTATTAATATATCAAACACCATCCTCTTCATTCCCATCCTATTTAGCATCTCCAATGACTTCTACGTCTTGAATATTTTCTTTGATAATTATCAAGATGTATTCCCTGAAAAAATATGCATGTAACTTAATTAGATTAATATAAATTCGCCTAGGATAAGAATGAAAGAATAAATAATAGTAACCAGAGTAACTAAACACACAAACAATAGCAATACTAATAACACAAACAATGAGTAATGGCCCAAACTAGTGGCAAGACTAACCCCACATACACCTTTTCTAGAAATAAAAGGTTAGCTAATTCAGGAAAACTTTTCAGAGATGAATTCACTAATATTTCAGACACATGAAAACTCACAAAGCATGAGAAACATGATAAGGCAAGAAATACAAATCAAAAATTTTATCGAAATTATTTTTTTGACCCATAAAAGTGAACATTCAGATGGTGCTAAGAAATTCACTCAAGGCAGCTCAAAAGTCGATAGCCATTAATGAGTACATATAAAGAAGATCAACCACTCTAGAATCACATGCATTCATGAGAGAGCAGGGCTGTACTTTGTTGTGGAGCAAATTATTTTTTCTTCCCTAAATTTCCTCACATGAAAATGATAGTTTCTATAGTTCACTACTGTAAGGGAAATAGTCAAAATGACACCTCCAAAAAATATGCTCAGAAAACATACCAGCTCCACACACCCCTAGTACTTCCATTCTTTACTTCCCTCCACCTTCCAACCAAGATATTACCTACTAGTTTCCCAGTTAATAAGACATCGTACCCATCTATCTCAAAATTATCATGAAGGATTGGTCAAACAGAAATTTTGTTGAGGTTTCTCCATGGTCCAGCACCTAAGGAAGTATTGGTAGTTGGTGCTGGTAGATACATGACCAAGTTCATGGGTGACTATGTAAAAGACTTTCTGTTTGTATCCAGTTGAGCGCCTGCTTGGAGAGAAAGGGAAGTTATAATTCAGTGAAGGCTGGAAATAACCCCCTCAAAAGATTGATTTATTAAGTCTCATGTGATAGTACTAGGAAATTTAATCTTCTAGGGAGCAAAATAGGCGTTTTGTGCTGCCTGTCAGAACCCAAGTTCAGAAGGTAAGGCACAAACAATAGATGGTCATCATCCTCCAGACTGAACAAAGAACAAAACTCTTGCCACAAATAGATTTATCACACTATATCTATATATATATATATATATATATATATATATATATATATATATATATATATAATATCCGCAAACAAAAATTAATAATTAAAAAAATAAAGAAAATAGAGTTGTCCCACTTCAAACCAGAACAACATGAAATACAAGATAGAGTTATATGATTCTACATAAAAATCATCAAGAAAGCCAAACAAGTAAGATATAATGGAACTAGAGCATGAAAGGAAATATGTGCATGCTGAAAATGACAAACATAAAAAGACACCTGAAATTGTAGGGGTTAGGACACCATCTCCAATGACCATGCTAGTACCAAACAAAACCAAAAGTAGTAGAGCAGTTCGCAGCTTCTTGTGCTTATCCAGAAATCTCTTCAATGAAGAATTGGCCGGAGCTGGTGTTGAATGACCGTATCTATAGGTAGAGAGTTCTTCGTTTGCGGCTTGTTGATTTGGTAGCATACTGAACCTTACATGACGGCAAAGCAGAGAATAGAGCGCAAATGGTCCACCTAGAAAGGGAGAAACATTGATCAAACCTTAAGGACAAAGCTATAACATGGCACAAACACAACAAAGGGAAACTTAATATTCACCTTCACCATTATCATCAACACTTAAGACGATGAAGACATACTTGATTAGAGGGATTAATGTTAGGGTCCAAAATATCAAAGAAAATACGCCAAATATGGCTGCCTCATCGTGATGGTTATCCAACTTTCCACGAAATGTGCTCTTATAGATATAGAGTGGCGAAGTACTCAAGTCTCCATAAACAACACCAACACTTTGATATGCTAACAGTAGATTCCTGGACAGGTTCGGAAATGAAATTAAACATATTCTATTACAAAATGTATAATCAATTTAATAAAATAACTCAATTATACAATTCAATTTAAATCCGCAAGGATTTGACCTAAAAATCAAATTCCGAATAATTTAGCACAATTTTCTTAAATTGACAATTCCAATACGAAATTAAGTATATTTTAAAGTATAATGCATAATCAAATTATCCCAAATAGCTTAATCGATCGAATCCAACATATCCGGACATAACTGGGTCAATAATCACAAATTCCAGAAATCAAAATATATCACATAATTAGCATATCCAATTCAATCATACAATACATATGTAATTAATTAAATAACTAATTTAGCTTATTTAAAGCCCATTATTTCATAATTAATCAAAACAAAAAATTAGGGTTGCGGGAAATTATACCAAACGAAATCAGCCAAATCAATGCAGGTAAAGGGCGGTGGAGCTTTGTTGGTGGGAGAGGAGCAGTCGCCGGTGGCTGACCGACGCTGGAGCTATCAGGCCGGTGGCGCGCCGCTGCTGCCTTCTTGCCCTGCTGTTGCGCAGCTGCTGCCCTTCCACTGCTGTTGTTCCGCTGCTGCTGCTCCCCTAATGCTGCCATGTGCAACGACCGGGAGTTGTGGCTGCACGGTCGAGCAGCGGCGAGGCGGTGTGCGACGGTGGCTCGATCTTTACCTGTAGGCAGCGAACCACAGGAACCAAGGGGGAGGCGTCGAGACTCACAGAAAAAATATGTCGAGACTCAAACAGGAAAGGGAATAAGTGGCGGCAGGTAGCTGCATGTGTTAGGACCGACTTTTTTTTCCTTTTTCAAATATTTAAAAGAATTTATGTGAAAAATATAATTTTAAATAGATTAAATTTAATCAAAAAATTTTATAAACAGTTTTTTAAAAATAAATAAAATAAAACTTTTATTTAAAATAAACCAGAACACTTATTAAAATAGAAATACAATTTAAATTAAATAACCTAATTGAAATAAAATTAAATATTATAACTCATAAATCAATATAAATATTTATAAAAATTAGGTTTTTAATAAGCGGGGTATTATACGTATAGTGTCCCCGGACCTCCAACTAGCAGACCGGTCCACAAGACTCCTGTCCTAGGTTATTCCGAAGAATGCAAATTAACTAATTATTATTTTTATTATGATATTTATTAAAATAATGCTTACAATAATAATAGCTATTTAATTATTAAGTTTAAGGAAATTGAATTTGAAAAATAAGAAATTTTACAATAATTATATAAATAACTATAATAATATTAGGCTCAAAAGGATATTTATAAATAAGGAATACAATGCCTCCTAGACCACCATTGCGCCGATTAAGCAGTGACACCCCGTCTTATAGGTCATTCGAAGTGTGACTTGATTGATTATTACTTTGATTATAACATTGCTTTCAAAGTGGTTTGAATCCTACCTGGACAAGCCCTATGTGTATATATTCAAAGCTATTTTTAATGTAGTTTTTCATATAATTTTTTGTGAGGAGTTGAATGGTTAGTTTCAAAAGGACTGTTAATTTGTACATCTCGTTCCTCAATTTTGATTACATAATTTTTTTTGAATTGATACCATTTGAAAGTTTTGTAGATCAATTTAGAATGGAGTTTTGAAAGTTTTCAATTATTAACTGAACCTTGAAAATCTTCTAGGACATATTCCTCAAGATTGAAAACATTATCTCTAGATTCTATGGATGAACTATTAGAAGAGGAAGAAAGAGAGGTAGATAGGAATAAAGCCCAAAGGTCTGCTGGCAAATAGATTCATGCATACGAATTACAATACACAGATATGCCGGCGCATGCGTACCGTCCCACATAGATTTCCATAATTGTTAATTACTATTGCAAATCAAATGTTCACGCTTAACATACGGGTTATTAGGGGAATTTAATTCACCTAATAATTGTTCACATATATATAACACATCGTAGGGACTTATACTATAATTATTCGGCGTACAGCCAAGCCATATACAAGAGGGAGGGGGGATTAAGGGGAGATGGACCGTTTTTCCATCTTTGAAAAAGAGAGAGGGAGAGAGGATGGGCTAGGTAAGCCTGAAACATGATTAGTTTTATTCATGTCATATATGTGGGTGTGGTATTAATAGTTAGGACTTAATTAGGAGCAAGCCTTTGCAGCTGCTTGAGCCACTTGATCCTTGCGCACACCAGCGTTGCAGATGTTAGCAAATGCTCGCATATATTTCGATCCATAAGTTGATAGGGGTCCACAGTGGGTTTGGTAGGTATCAACCTATACAATATAAATATATATTAATAACGATTATTATAAAAGAAGAGAGGATATATATATATATATGCATGTTTCGATCGATGAATTTGAGGCATGGATGTGGTGTACCATGGATTTGAGGCAGTCCCAATCATGAACGAGAGAATTTCCAGCCGGTGTGACCGCGTTGAGCACGTCAGCACCGGTGTTTGCACCAAATAGGCTCTGTCCGAGAGCCTCAATGGTAGCATCTACATGGTTTCTATGAGAGATTTCGTCGTCCAGAGCTTTTTTCGCTTCGACCTTTTGGATCGATCCCGTCGGAGCGCTTCGAAACTGTTCAATTATAAGCACAGAAACAAGAAACACTTAAGAGAATATATTTATACTCTTTTTTTCCTCGTTTGAACGAACGGAGATATTCATGAGATCCCAAACCGAACCTTGTGTCTGAGGTATAAAATGTCTGCTTCGCGTTGTTCGACGAACAGCGGGGGTGATTCTTCCGTACTCTTCGCCGCGGATTCTTCCTCTGCGGAGGAACCGCCGTGGTGGTGTTTTCTGGTAGAAGCCTTACTAGTTCCGATGTAGAGAGAGACAACTTGCGTCGCGAGTTTAGTGTCACCGTACTGCATAACGTGAGACCCTTCGTCGCCGGCCGCCAGAGTTCGCTTCTTAACCTACGCGGGAGCGAAAATGGATGAGCACGGCGGCGATGGATCGATGTTTATTATTTATTAATACTATCACTATTATTTTACTTACTTACCACTTCATATTGCTGTTGTAAAGTCTCCGTCCCTCCATTGGGTTGGTCACTGTTTCATGCAAATATATATATATATGGTAAACCCAGTTTATTCATGCATGATTAATGATGATGATGAACACAAATAAGGAACGAGAGAGGCGTCGAATATATATACTTACGCGTCTTCCAACCATGCAACGCTATAGAGATCGCCGAGACAAGTATTAAATTCGTCGGAACCGCCGTCGTCATCTGAACCAGGACAATATGTGGCATAACTACTTTCGCTTGGATTTGAGGCCGTCGTTACGTATATGTCCATTCCTTTTGGTAGAAGCCCATCAAATATACTCCCAGCCTCGCATGCTTCAACATAGATTACCTTGGTCCATAATTTATGTATATATATTTAGATTTATCTTAACTCTTTAACTAACTTTTAATTATATATATCATTATACATCGCAAGTACCATGCTTTTATAGGCTCCGGAAGCGCGTTTCTTTTTGAGAGTATCAACGAAGTCATTTGCGAAAAGATCCCTTCCACTCGGCATAGCTATGTGTGTGCGTGCGTGCATGCAAAGCATACAAAAAAAAAAAAGTTGCATATAATTAAGTAAATTCTCATTACGTTAATATGAAAAAAAAATATGAAAATAGAGCAATTTTACCTAACATATATAGAACATAATGCGCGAGTATTTTAATTAAAGAAGGACCCATCCATTCATGTATCAAACATTATCCTTCTTGCCTACTCAGCAAGCACGAAAATGAAACGTATGGGGGAGCAGGAAGATAATTCCAACAAAGTTTTGCATCCACAACGTCTCTAATTTCATTGCCTAAATTATAACCTACAAGTTAATACAGAAGACGCGAATGGTCCAATACGCGAGAAGACGCATAAATTAAAGTCTAGTGTGTATTTTCCGCTTCTAATCACCAATCAATCGATCGACGTACGTACATGCATATGCGAGACACGTCGGGGTCGACAACGTACGTTTCCACCCGACCCATAAGAAAAGTAGCAGTAACTTTTAAATTCTATTGGTTACTTTGACCTGGTAAATGGGAAGCCTCGTGCGACCCCTTTCCCTCTCACTTTTTTTCCCTGCTGTTGCTACTATTTTTTTTTTTTATTATTATCTTGACAATCATGGTTCCTGAAACAATCATACACCCAAAACTATTTTTCCGCCGCCGCTGTATGCGTAGTCGGTACAATGATTTACATACCGTCCTCCCTGACTTATTTTCATAACTTATTAAATAATTCTATACTTGAAGCTATTTATCAAGATAACCACTGCTGCTATTTTTAACAACTGCCTTCAAACAGACTACAAGTCATGATTTTGGATATTACTTAATAATAAAAATGATAGTTAGTATAATTAGTAATAGCAATGATAACGATAGTTCTAGAGTTCTAGTAAAAAAAATAATATTAAACGCGTTATGTTATTTCAATGATATCATCCGATCATTAAAAAAAAATAAGAAAAAGAAAAAAGGCGAAGACCTTAATTTGTCTAATTAGTTGACACTAATTTGTCTAATTTGTTGACACTTGAAGAAACTAATTAAAGGTAGCCAGCTAGCTAATTAGCGGGTGTATATGGACTTACAAAGTAGACCTGGGCTTCCGTGATCCGCGTAGTAGATGAAGATTTGATCATTCGGACCACTATTCACTACTTTTCCACTGCCTCCCTTCACCGACTTCTTCTCTCCGAGTATGACTGCTAAAAGGTTCTCCGCAGTCACTGCCTTGCCGGTATAGTCCTGTAATGTAATCACCACCATCCACAAAATTACATCGTACACCTACCTCATCGACCGAACCCGCCCGGGCATAATTTCATTTCGCCGCCGCCGCCGGACAAGACGTGCATGTACCTAGCTAGCTAGCTAGAGGAGAAGAAGGAGAAAAAGAAAAGGAATCACGCATAAATATACTCACACACACGCACCTTGGGAACTCCTTTGTATACGTCAGTTCCGTTGGGTTTATTGATGATGGTACCGGGTCTTGGGTTCTCTCGGCTTTTCGCTATATCATCGTACATCAGTACCACGATATTCTCATCCTTCAGGCCGCCTGCTTTCAGTATTTGGTAAGCATGGCAGACGTCGGCCTACGACAACAGCATGCACATCGATCACATAAACAGACCGATCCAATGTACGTTAATCACTACAGCTCGCTGTAATTTACCTTCGCCCATATGTATATATATTAATTAGAAAAATTAACCTTCTCTCTATATAATTGCATACCTGGTGTCTGTAATTCATATAACCGTTAGAACCAGCTACTAAAACTGCCCATTTAGTTCCTTCTACTTCCTCCTTTTTTGTTGCATAGGCTTCAGCCAGTGTCTCACGAGTCAAGCGACTCTCGACACGAGCAAGAAGAGACGAAGCAAAGAGGGCTACTGCTATGGTAATTCTAATAAGGTCATGGTAATTACCCATGTTTGATGATCGGAGAATGATTTTGCTAGCTAGCTAGCTAGGTAGCTACCGCAGCTCTAATAACTGTATCTGTTTAAGGCAGCTAGAAAAGCTTGAGTCGTGTTAATATTTTTGATGAAGAAAGTGGAGGTATTTATAGCATGTTCGCCACTACAACCCGTTGCTATATGACATCATTCTTTGCCACGCTCAATTGGTGATTCAAATTTAATTTCACCAATGGAGACAGAGAGAGGGAAAGCGCCAAAATAAGTACGCCCACGGTCGACCTTGACTCCACCTCTCACCTTGTACTCAATGTGTAGTCCAAATGATAGAATTTCCGGAAATTTCTAGTTTAGGTAATTTTTTTAAGTTATATATATAGGTTTACAATATTTTTTGTATAAACTAGAACAATTTGAATTTCGAAGAGACGTTAAAGCTTAGCATATTTAAATAATATGTTTTTCATATTAATTAATTACGTACCAATCTAATATACTACTAAGTGCAACTAAATATAAACTACTAGTATAAACATCCAAATATCCAAATATTGACAACACTTGCAAGACTATGCTTATCAAATAAGACAAACCGTTCTTGCTTAGAAAGATTTCATAAGTATATACATATCAAATATTTTTATATGGTTTGTAAATTCAAAAGTAAATACATACTACTAGTTTAAAACAAGACTTAAAACTAATTAAGAAACAACCTAAGGTAATAACAACAATATATATATAAAAAGGTTTCTACAACCCAAACAACTAACTAACAACACCCCTAACTATCCTATGAAATTCGTCGGTAACCTTAACTAGGCCAACTAGAATCCTTCACTCTTAGAGTCTACTCATCTTGATATGGCATATGCTCCCTAATAGCATCATCAACAAAGAGTTCATTGATGGATACTCTAGGGTAACCATAGTGGATACTCAAGGGTAAGCTATGACAAAACCTCCACTCGTCATCTATAACCATTAAGTCTCTAGCAATTCAATTATAATCCCTTACAAATACCTCATCCTCAATAAATCTCCAGTGTGGTGCATCGGTATGGTTGACAAACAAATCAAAATAACTATCTATTGCAATATCAAAAGCAAATGATATGTTCTGAAATGGAGCGGATCATAGTATGATCTGCTCAAGAAAAACCGATGAAGCTACTCATAAAACCATGTAACTTGACTCCTAAAATCTGAATCGGGGTCATGCATAAATATGCTAGAGGTATGTACATAATAGGTAACTGCGCCATCTCACTAGTCCGTTACCTATAAAAGAGAACAACCACTAAGTCATGTTACTAAGATTCTTGTCTAACTTTTTAAATTATAAACTTATAACACTCCTTCGTAATTTCTAACGCGCTATAATCAAATCATGTGTCTCTAATGCTAACAAAACTAGTTTTTTTAATTAATATCAAATGCATGCATAAACATATAGAGAGGCAAACACAACATGCAACCAAAACCCATAACAACACAACAACAAAGACCATTAAACAACAACAAGCATATATCATACGAACAATAATACACGTAGCACCTACTAAATAACATGCATGCATATATATATTTATAATGAAAGAGAAAGAAAAATAAAATTATACCTATAACTAAAGGAAGGTTCTCGGGGAAGGGACCTAGGTTGTAGGGTCCACACAAACTATTATGGCTATAGGAGCCACGAACGGTGGGGAGTGTTTGTAGTAGGGAGGTAGGAGGCTAGGTAGGAGGCAGATGAAAGGTGGGAAGGGGTTTGGGAGAAAGGACAGGCGGGACATGCAACTTGGGTAAAAAAGATAGAAAAACGATGACGACAACGAGAGGAGAAGGAAAACATTTGTTGACATGCAAGAGGAATTCATGGTGGACGTAGAATGGCGAGACAGTCAAGCACAACGAAGAGGAAGAGTTAGAGTAAGAGAGATTTTTTAGTTTCTATAACAGACATAAATGAGCGAGAGGGAAGGGAGGGGTGTTTAATGCGTTATTTTTTTTATATAATTGTTATATATATAACCATCATCAAAATTGGTTTTAATAACTATTCCAAAAATAACCTTTATTAAAACTTAGTGGCATTTTAGTTTCGGTAATGGTTAATTTAAAACCGTTATCAAAATAAGTGATGCTTTAATTTTAATAATAGTTAATATATGGAACCATTATTAAAATTTGCTCTGCATTTTCACCCCCAAATTTTCACATTTTTTTCAACAGGTTTGATCAAATAGTTATTTATATGGATTCATGAATTGTCGATTCCGTAGTAGTGCTAATTTGTTATTTAGTTGGGGCAAAAATCTCCATTGAAAAGATAAATATTTTGTAGTTATTTTAACTTTTTAGATGATATTTTAATACTATTAAAATAACATATTTTACATACTACTTAAAAAGTAAATAAAAATGAAGTAGAATATCAAATAAGATTACAAAAAGGATGAGAAGCATAAAATTAGAATGTTTGCATCAATGTGCATACATATATATATATATATATATATATATATATATATATATAATGAGTTTGATAGGTTGAGTTTGCAGCTGTTGAACCCAAACCCATAAATTATTAGGGTATATATGTCCAAAAATCTTAGATCTAAATCCACTAAAAATAAAGTGGGTGTGGTGGATTTAAGTTGGTTCTGGCCTTTGGGAAAGTAATCACTTGTCTAGATTATTCATCCCCTCGATGACATCACAAACAATCAACCAAATACAACTTTATAAGGTCCATGGGAAAGTAACACTACTTATTACGAAGACTACATAAAAGTGAAGGGTACTACAAGCAATATGATCCCTAGATGGTAAAGTAACACCAAAATAAATACTCTTAGTAGGAGTCATAGGAGATCTAGCAACAAATATAGAAAATATGAATGAACATAACATACCATAACCAAAAAATACATATATGGGTAAGAAAGGGATGGTGAAAGTACCCTTAATGATTTCAAATTATCACTCTACCTTAGGTTGACTGATGACATTTAGGTGACCGCTCAAAACCCACCTCTAAAACCCTTCATCTAACCACCTTAAAACCTTCAGAACCCTACATCTAACCACCACAATCTAGAAATATAGGGTGAGTGTCATTCAATATCCCCTTATTCTCCTAGTAATGATGGAAGGAGAAGCTCTTTGTTGAACTTGTGGAGCTAGAAATAAAAATTGTACTCTCTACAATACCTGTCCACTTTGAATTTTACTCCTCATAGTATAGTAACACTCAAAATACATGTGAAAAAACTTGCTATAGAAGAGACATTGAATCAATTTCCCTTCATAGTTCTTCCCTGGATGATCCTTCCCATATCAGTAATGGATGAAATTCCTCCTTAGGCCCTAATCCCTAACTTGACCCCCAAAATGACCACTAAACTAGACCTTGGTACCCTATTGCACCCTATGGTCTCCTCCATGAACCTCAAGCTTCTTCTTACTCCCCAAGGACTCCTCACTCCTAACTTAATCTACATTTAAGACTTTCTTCACCTTCTTAAACTTGTTAAAGAGAGTATAGAAGGTAGAAGTTGAGATCAACTCCTAAATATGGGTGTTCTGACCTATATCAAACTTAATCATTTTCTTTTCATTGTCTACATCCATCTCTGGTGCACGGCGTATAAGATATATTAAGTCCAAATAATATTGCTCAACAATGGAAGAACCCTAGTAGTGTGTCATAAAGTCGTCGTAAAACTCTAGTTTAACATGGGTAGGTTACCCCATGTCCACTATAATATCTACTCCCACGTCTCTATGGGTGATCTAGAGTCCTACTAACTATGCCATTATTCATCAACACGAACCTATAGTAAATATTTATCTAGATCTACCCTCTTATTGAGTGTGCATTCAGAAGTCTCAAATATCTTCTTAATTTTTTTAATATGGTTTTGTATGATAAGTGGATCCTCGGTGCCTAAGAATGACAGTGGTAAGTGGGATTATATTATGTGCAACTACCCTCCTATGGAGATGGTTCAAAATGTGGATAGGAATATGGAATGGTGATGGAGGTGATGATGGATGCATAAATCTCTCCACCATAGCAATCAAAATCCTTTCTATGAGTGTGAATAGAGCATTTTGATCCATCGCGAGCTATAAAATAGAAATTTAGTTAGAAGAAAATTCTAACTCACTAATACAACATGTTAATCATAAAACATGTAAGGTCACCTAATATTATCTCATTCAACATTTTCTCACATAACTAGCTAAAAAATCCAAATTACCTATATTTTAAAATAGAATGAGAACATTAAATCAGATAGACGACCATTGAAAACCATATTTGTGAGTATAAAACATGGGTTTTCGAACCAAAGCTTTTACACTAACATATAACACCCCTAAATTTACTATTAAATTTTTTTTATTTTCTAAGAAGAAGCAATAATATAATTAAATACATGTTACTATCACACTTAGCACAATTTTGGTCTATAATTTTTTCATATTAAATGCAAGGCTAAAATTTTTGAAATAATTAAATCCAAACTTTAAAAAAGTAGATAGAAATAGTGGAAACTTTTAATGAATTAAACATAATAATAGAGTACAAAGTACATGTTCTAGATAATGTAGTACATAAGAATAGATAGGAATGGGAAACAAAAGGAAGAAGTGTTTAGAAGAGATATCTAACATTTAGGGTACATAACACATCCAACCTCTAATAGTTATAACTTTATGCCCTAACCCTAGATATAATTTGAATCACTCCACTTGATAGACCTCATTGAAGTTAGTAGGGTCATCATAAAATACATGTGATATAATATCCAATAAAGTGTTATATCAATACACATCTCGTATTGATTAACAAAACTATCATAAAGAGATAGGATTATGCATAAGGCATATTTGAAGAAAGTTATAGAATCCAAGATAACATGATATCAACATGCATCATACATAATTTAATTTTAAAGAATGTAACTCAACTATCAAACATAGAATAATGCAATACAAATGTATAGATAGGCAAGATTCGTTGATTTTTATATTTTATTATTTTGATCATAACTAATATATTATATTAAATTAAGGATGGTGACTCAAACAAACCCCTCATCTACAAAATTTCTACCTAGTATACAATGACACTAGACTAGCTGACTTACCCATACATGTAACTTAATACTTTAATAATAAGTTACCTAATCACTTCTGTATGTATAGCTCCTAAACTGCTTATGACTCATATAGAGTAGAAAAGGGTATCATAGATCTCGCATAAGGCACTAGATATCACAGAAGAGAAAAATATCAAAATGGTACCATAATAATACCAAATCTATGCTCTGATAGCTACCCTAAGTGATATTAGTCACAACTCAAGGCTTTATTGTAATATCCCATTATTAGAAACCTTAATTATAAACTGGTAATTATATGTAATTTGTTATAATAACTATTTTAAGATGTTTTGTATTAATTATGTTAATTATATGTGTATTAGTATGACATATTAGATATAAATTTAATTATGCTAAAATATGATAGAATTTGGGTTATTAAATTAATCATTATTTAGACCCTAACGGATGTTGGGTAACCTTACTCTCCATAACTGAATGTTTTTACTCTGGCTAATCTTTACAAATTATTGTCCCTACCCTATAATAGATTCACACCATGCCTCCATTTCCTCCATGTTTTCCTCCCATTATTTTTCTTGAATAGACCCTTTATACCATACCTCCTACACCATGCCATCATCTCCTCCATGTTTCCCTTCTTATGTTTTTCTTTATTTTACCCTTTATGCCACCCTCCTTTTAAACCCTTTATACTCATCATTTTTTGTTGTGTCACAAACCCCAAGTAGCCTGCATTCTCTTCTCCTTCTTCCCGAACTCCCTCAAGCAAGAGAAGATCCATTAATCACTATCTTTGCACATTCCATTTCCACCATTTTTCTCTACAACATGCACCATCACCTACTCTCACCCCTTAACTTTGACCATTCCCATTGAAATCACCACCACAATATAGGCCATCCCCTATGTTCTACCCCCTTTTTCTTCGTAAAAATATCCTACACCTCACCCTCCACCACTCGCTAAAGTTACCTTAACCCTCCTACTAAATCAATCGCAACCACCCCTTCCTTTGGAAAAGGCTACCAATCCCCTACCCCTTTCTATACCTAAACCCACTGGTTTCCCTCCTTTATCTTTGGCCAAAGTTGCCAAAGCTCCATTCTTAGAAATGGAACATATTGCCATTGGTCACCCTTTTTTTGGTTCCTTACGCCGTTGCTCACCTCATCCATTTGGCTCCTTCCATCAGTTGCCTTCCTCCCTTGGTTTATCAGTTGTGTTGCTGTCCTTGCTACCTTGTTTGCCCGGTTAGCTAATAACTTCTTTCCCCAAGTGGTTTTAATTATTTTGGGGTATTGTTGTGTTAAATTAGATTCTAATTTATTTGTGTTTTATTGTTAATTTATTATTTAATCCTTGAAAATCTTGGGGAATATGAGTTTTGTACTTGTTGAGTAATCTTGGATTTAAGTAAATCTAATCACTCATAAGACCGTAGAAATTATGTGTGAGTATGTTAGAATTGTTTAAATTTAGAATCATGTTAGGGTTTTATATCTTTCAAGCATTATGACATGCAATATGAAATGATAACATGTTAAATAAATAGTACATATAATTATTGTTAAGTTATGTTATACACATGAGTGATATGTTAAATGATTTACGTATGGATGTCTAGGGTTTCATTAGGATCTAGAACCCTATAATATTATGATTTAAATTCTATGATAAACATCTCATGATTATTATTTCATGGTATTTAAGGTTGATATAAATAGTATAAAAGTGTGCACACATGATTAAGGTTAGCATATAATTATTGTTAATTGCATGTTCTAGAATTTGAGATACTTTTCTACTTGCACCGTGATGTTAAATGTCCTATTAAATGTCGTGTTATGCTATATATCTATATTCATGTGTTGCATGTAATATAGGATGTGTTAGAAATGCATTATTAGGGTTTGCAAATGTAACTTACTAAATACATGAAAAGTGAAAAATATAGTCAATCGCTAAATCGTAAAGATTACTCATGTAATAAAATATTATGATTTAGTGTACTATAGTCTTTTCATGAAAAATTCTCATAATAATAATTTTTGGTACTAAATTTGAATATTACTAATGAACTTATGAATTTAAGGGCATTTTGATCATTTTTTACTTAATACACCTATTGTGAATAATTGGATGCAAGAAGGCCTTAGAATATCGATAGGTTAGCCTTAGTGTTAACTTCAACCATGATTGGATTGTTGAACTTAGGATTGACTTGGATAATTAGAAATAAAGGAAAAATAGAGAATTATGGAAATGGGAATAATTGTGTAATATGGGCTTTTTGTAGCCACCTTATAAAATACTAATACATAAAGTAGAAGACATCGAGTTTGTGAATGGTTGCTCTCTAGGGGTATCTATCCTAGAGATAAAGTAGGATCCCTCGGTTTGTTTAGTTCACTAGTGTGTTGTTGTCCCCTAATAAAGGCCTAATCTACTCTATAGGTGATATATAGACCCTATAAGGGGTATCGATACTTAAGAATTAGGTGTCCTAGGAGTGGAGGGTATTGTTTTGCCTTGTGCACCAGTATGACCAGAGTGTTGTTATGCCTATGGGTTAAATTGTTGGAAGGTGACCATGTTGTCTTATGTGGTTGTATGACTAATGTATTTTTATATCTCCAGGTTATTATTTTATCCTTCTCAAGTAAATAAATAAAAATTAAAAATGGTTATTATTAGCTTGGTTGGTAGTTGCCTTATTATCTTAACTTGGTATTTGGAATTGATTTGGATATGTGGATTTGGTAGTTGCCTTAGTGCCCTACCTTAGTATTTAAAATTGATTTGGATGTGTAGATTCAATAATTGCCTTAGTTCCCTACTTTGGTATTTGGAATTTATTTGAAATTATGGATTTGGCAGTTGTCGTAGTGCCCTCCATTAGTATTTTGAATTTATTTGATTAATCGGATATGTTTATTGTACCTTGATATGATGTGTAATGAATTCATATATTTTACCGATGAACTTGAGACTTGATGTTATATACATTATCCAATAATTGTTACATGTGGTTATGATACGTGCTTTGTGCTCAAGTATGATTTTCATATTATTATGTGACTATATAAAATGTGTCTATGTTGCATCTTATGAGGTACTATACTTTACTTTGTACGAAGAATTCGTGCTGATACTATATTTACAAATGTCTATGTGAATAGCTTGTAGTTTTTCGAGGCGTAATATAGTGATAAAGATAAGTGGATCCCTTGGGAAGAGGTTATATTCTCGTAATGGACTTTTGGGTTTAAGAGTTAAGGAAAACCAATATTGTACCTTTGGGTACTATTTTTTCCTATAATCTATTTTCTTTTAGAACCTTATTTCCTTTGTTATATTTTAATTATCATTGTTGTACGGAGAACTTTATCCATTACATTTATATATAGAATGTCTCTTATTTCTGCTATTTTACTTTGGTTATGTTTTTTTTAGCCTTAGCACTTGACATAAGAAAGTTGAGAGAATTAGATTAATGATAAGTGTGGTGGTAACACCTATTAGTTTGGTAATTAACACTTTCGTAAATGAAATTTTTAAGTAGTAAAAATGGAGATGTTATACTTAATCACTTCTTTTCACATGAACCTATTTATTTGATTAAGTTTCAATAATATTCATGCACTTAATCCATAGAAGAATCAATACCCAATTATTTAGAGCACAAAGTCCCAACAACAAGCCATTAAGACCCAATTTAATAACTGAGGTACTAAAACTCAAGTTCCATGCCATGACAAAACCACTTTTGATTTAGATCTCAACACTTATTAATTATGTTTATTTAAGAGAGGGGAGAATGCTTTATGCTAATTCAACGAGCAACAAAAGTAAATGGTTGGATAAGGGTTAATAGTTGACCACAAGTTAAATAAAGATCAAATATCACATTAGGGTTCACATAGAAGACCAAAATCAATTAAACAATACAAACACACTTAAGATGAATAACATGCCCATCGGGTCAACTAACTTATTTAGGAACAATACAAGTATATTTCATACTAAAAGGCTTACACTTAACCAAATATTTGCATAGGATAAATGTTAAATATGGATAACATATCTAGAAATGATAAGATCACTGAATGTACTAAAGTATCCATTTTTTAGCGTAATTAACCATTTTTTAGATTTGTAAGATGGCTAATAGGTTTTTTAGTGTGATTAATTTATGGAAATTTTTTTGGTTTATTTCTAAAATTCAAAATTTGATATATTATTTTCCAACATCTGAGGGTCACTTTTCAACTAGCATAGGGGAATGATAGGTATTTTACAACTTTTAGTATAGTCAAATAGATAAAATTGTTAGGAAATAGAAATTTATTGGCTAAAATAGTAACTAACTTTTAAAAATTATGAAAATTTATAGAAAAGTAAATTTTAGGAACCCAAATATATATATAAATTTAGGTATTGTAGTTGGTTTAAATCTCATAAATTTAAATGAGTGAAAACAACTAAAATCATCTAATCTCACAAGTAGATTTTTATACTATTTAAATATAAGGAAGAAACGAACATATTTTGAGTGAATGAATTTATAATATTAAGGGGCGATTACCAAGTCCTAATTACATAGACTAATTAGGGTTTAAAGATCATGTTATTACAATTTCACAATAGCAAATCTATTATTTGAATATATATATATATATATATATATATATATATATATATATATATATATATATATATAATTTATTGTTTGGGTATTTTTTTAATGAATTTGAGCATATTATATATAATACTCTTTTTATTTTCACTCATATGAGATTATAAAAGTACACTATAAACTTGTTCCAATATATTATTCGGTAGAATTTTGATATGGATTTTAAATTTTTTGAGAAGTATATAAATTATCTTTTAGGGTATTTAAATAATGTGTTTAGGTCAAAAAACTGTAATTGATATAGGATACGTTAATGAGGTGGAATAAGGTAAATTAGAAAATACTAGTATAGCAATAACTGTTTGTTGGAAATTAGGATAAGGCTTATATCATTAATCAAAAAAAAAAAAGAACTATAGGCCATCTATTAAAACAATGGAGGGAGTAGTAATCTTTATCCATCAATTAATCGGAGGTCTAAGAATATCATTAAAATGGTTAATTGGTTATACGAACTCAATTGTTATTGTATCCGGCGTTTATTCTTAATTGGTTTAAGACATCATAGTAATTAGAATGTTCTTTTTAAAATTCTATCAGCTGTTCTAGCGATGTCAAATGACGCTTACTAGGTTACTAATGGTAGGAAAATTTTAATATTTAATGTCATTAACTAATATCTGGATTAGTGACACCATTTTAGTATGTAATAGAAATTAATGTTACAAGAATTACCCATAGGCATAGGCACAGGCACCTCCAATAATTGGTGTGCATGACCTATTGATCGCGTAATCATGACTCCCGAGTTTTTTTTGTTTTGGGTTCTCCCCACGCAAAAGGCCTCCAATTTAGCTTTTGCAAGTGCACTTCAACTAGTTTATCTCATTACAAGCAATTCCTGTTATTTGGTAATCGACGGTTGAGTATTTTATAACACTGAAACTTATGGTGGCGTATAATGGGTCCCCAAAAGTTGTGCATTTTTGTGAGTAATTGTGACGCATGTATCTCAACGAGTATCCACCATATTTTTTAAATCATTCTCCTAAGTGGTCGTTTGGATTAAGATAAATCAAAATAAATGATATTGTTGATCTTCGTTCATTCTATTTAAAATTTATTTGGTATTATTATTTACTTGGATTAATCAAAATTAATAATTCTCCTCGAATCATCTTATTTTTCTCATCCCCAAAATCAATGAGTAATCAAGGTGAAAGATAAAAATTAAATAATATAAACTTCAATCCAATGGCGTTAGAATAATTTCTACCAAGGTTAATATTACGATTTACCTCCGTTCTTCATACCAAGAATATATATATATATATATATATGCTTCCGTCCAAACAAAATATAACTGAGGTTTTCTTTCGATAGATCTTGCTTCATTTTTTTTTGGGGTCATACATACAGGTTGCAATCCTCCGGACTTGGGTTTTCCTTCATTATATGGCTTCATTTTCATTGTTGTCATACATATATATAACCTGTAGATAAATGTCACAATATGTTGGAAAAATTATACTCTATCTATTTCTAAAATGAAGTTATTTTAATAATTTATACATTATTTTAGAAGAGATATAGCACTAAGACTCATTCAGTACGTGGAAAAATGTTTCTTCTATTTTGGATCTTTTATATCAAGTATTTAGAAATAACAAAATTATTTTAAATAAAATATTGATTTTAATCCAAATTAAAATATAAAATATGTAGTCCTCTAAAAAAGAGTTATTTCATTTCTAATAGATTGTACACTAAATGTAAAATATGTGGGTAATTTTTTTGCTCATAATATTCTTATACCAAACAATCTTTTTAAGATTGCAATTATATCATTCCTTCCTGGGGAAATAGCATAGTAATTAATGCATAAAAAATAAAGAGAACAAATAAGAAATTAAATAGTAGAGATTGATTTTTCTAAAGGAATTTTCTACTTGAAATAAAATTTTCTATCTAAAAAGACTTATTTTCAGAAACAATGGAGTGATGACTATGATAAATTATGCATAGAAACTTATCAAAAATGAAGTTCCAATATCTTATCCATGATTTTCAAAAGTCGAAATCAAAATCTCTTATGGTGTGTTTGAATGGAGTAGTTATACGAGGAATTTTACTTCGATAAAAAAAAAAAAAAACTTTTTAACCTAAGAAGACTTTGCATTTTTTGTCCCAGTTAAAATCGGCTGAATTTTTTCCCATCCAAATGAAACCTTATTTATGTATTGGACATTGAGATTCCATTAATTGGATCTTTAAGATCTAGCTCGTGCTTAAACTCCGCCAATTATAGCTCTGTCTAATCCATTATTTTTCTCATTAGTGTAGTGTGATAAAGCAATATATTGTAGCTCGTGGCCAGAGCTGCTACTATTTTATGTGAAATCCTAATGTCCAACACGACCATATATATTAATATATTAGCCACATAATACGTACTAATTAAACAGATAGTATCACGATTGAGCTAATGGATATATTTATATATGTGAAGACAAAATGAGACAACATGACAAAATTAATGATCATGCCAATCATGCTCATGTCAAAATTGATGGAGCCCACCACAATGCCAGGACTAAGGCAAGGCTCGATCAAGTTCGGTCTACCATAAGGTTTCACGAACAGAACTTCATTTGCGCAGACACAAGCGAATTGATCACTGGGTTCGTATGCCTGGTGGCCTTTATCCCAACACTTAACGAGGGTCATCAATATCAGCGTACTACTCCACCAACGTACCGATATAATCTGGGAGTTATCGTATCCATTCGAGCTAGGGCAAGTACTTGTTTGGCTTGTTTTACCAGCTGAAGTTAGAAATTAGATGGAGAAGGAGTATGCTAACGTTATTTGTTGTGCAAAGAAGGTGAAGAGTATAGAATAATTAATCTAAAAAGAAGAAAAAGAAGGATATATCATTATATTTATAAGGGTGTTACTCTTATATAAGGAAAATACCTACCGAAAACTAGTTCTCTTACGGAACTGAAAACTAACACTCTCGCTTGAAGGAACTAATCATAATTGATGGTAAAAATTACTTTTAGTTGGTAGAAAAAACTACTTTAAGTACATCACAAGACTATAATATTTAAGTACTTAAAAAATGGTGTTTTTATTTATTTATAAATATAAAGTATTTATATTTCAGGTTCGAAAAATATCTATAGTATATGAAAACTACTTTCAATGGATGAAGAAAACTACTATAAAACTATCAAAAAATTATAGTATTTTAGTGTAAGAAAGAAAAATGGTGGCTTTTCTGTAAATATTAGGCATTTAAGTTTCATGTTAGAAAATTATTCATAGTAAATGGTGAAAAAAATTACTGTAATTTTTTTTAAAAAAAAATTAGAGTATTTAAGTGTTAAGAAAAAAGTAATGATAATTTTATAAATATTAGATATTTATATTTTAAATTAGAAAACTACTACAATAGGTGATGGACACTACTTTCAATAAGTAGATGAAACTACTTTAATTTTTTTTTAAATTATGATAAATTTCAATTCTTACCATACTTTTTTTTCTTAAGATATGTCCTATATATATATATATTAATAGGGTGATGTATATATATATATATATGAGGAGCCTATAATCCAAAATACAAGAGTAATTTCTTTTCTATTCATAGAAAGTTTGTAAGATTTCATAACTCCAGAATAAATTATAACTCTACTTATAACTCAAAATATAAACATAAATACATAATATTTTTTTTATTTACTAATAATCTCTTAACGGCAACGGTGAGGAGCATACATGGTTTCATCTGCATAGAAATTATCCATCTTCGAGAAGATCGAAGCACGAAGACCAAATACTAAAAACATCATTCGAACCCGACATGCCATCGGTCTACGTTGTCCCCCTCGCTCCGGTCAACACGCAACACTGGAGAAAATCCATGGACCTCTCCGTGTGAAAGTGAGCGCGCGCTTAGATCCAACTAATGGCACGCGTTAATTAGTTAAAGTCACATTTGGCGGCTAATTGGCAAATCCAGCGTCCTTTATCCATCGATCATGGAGGAATTAACAAGCATATATACACCACATCCCTGGTCCACTGATCTTATCTTTCATTTATGCATGCTCAATATGGATGGCCATTTTGTATGGTTGTTCTCCAATACATGTAGACTCGATATTTCTAGCTAGTGCGCCTTTAGATAGTGCCGGGCTTCATTTCTAGTTAGTGCCAAGCTACACTGATATACACTAATGATATTCGTAGATTTTGATAATATACGTCTACCGCAATTGTAGACCCAACTCTCTTTGAGCTACTCACTCTTTTAATTAATGAGTTGTTTTATTTCTTATTCCGTCCCCCCTTCTCTTTTTGCCAATGATCCGTTAAAGGGTGTAATATATATTGCCATTTGTTATCAACATATATTTATCAAGTTTTTGTTGCGATAAGCCATAACCTTGATCGAAGTTGAGTTATACTAAATTCGACGGGATTGTTGCCGAAATGATTTGGCTAAGACATTAAAGATATATATGATAGATTAATATAATTTGTAGATCCAATATAATCGAATGTTAATACACCAAGATTATGATAATAACATAATGCGAAAGTGTACATGAATCTATAACGCGGGAATAACCGTCAGATTCAAGATAATGGCGGTATTGCGATTTTCTGGATTGGGCACACGCTCGTCGATCTCTATTGACTGGTGATAATCGAATAGGACAAAGTGTGTGTAACCTAGGGACCATGACCTTGTATATAGACAACTAATATGTTATATATCAGACTACTTTAGTTCTATCCATCAACAATCTAGAATACTCAACATCTCTACACATACAAACCCACATCTAATTAGATACATTAAGTTCAATACTTTATACGTAAATATGATCTCTTATATACGCGCTTAATTTATACGACAACTCATAATTTATATTGTTCATGTATAAGTCCAATTTGTTGGATAAAAACCTAACAATCAACTACTTGGATTGTATGTGTGACCTTATAATCACGAATTACAAAATAACCGAATGAGCTCAATATTATTGTCATTATAAAATATATCTATAACCAATCATGTCTATTAGTCACACCAACATAGGATCAAAAGGGTTTTCGTCACATTTCTTCGTAACTAAACCTTCAATGGTCATGTGTGCGGATATAACTAAATAACATAGATCAAGATGTGGATGTGTAGCATGAAAATTTTATGTATTCTCAACATGCCTATTTCCAACTGGCATATATAGAAACCTTCTTGAAATATCCATTAATTGTCATAAAGAGCAATTTTATCTTTACCTCAAAGAGCTTATTATAAAGATAATTCATATATAAAGTTATAACGTAAAAAAATACCAATAGTACTAGAATATAGGAAGCACAAATACAAATAATAATACATATTTGTTGTTTGAAGCCAAACAAAACCTCAAATGTTAGACTATACAAATCATGACATCTACTATAGCTTCTTAAATCTTTGACATTATGGGCCATCAGAATCTATATTCAATTTTATAAGATAAAATCCTCTAAGAAACAGACCTTACAAAATAGAAGAAACTAGTGATATTAGTGTCATAGAAACATCGGTTTGGTGACAACCTTAAAATACCTAGTCATTGAAGTCAATAATTTAATGTGTGAAAGAAAAACATAAAGTAAAGAAAAAACGAGAGAGAAATGGGAGGAGTAACATGATTTCTAGGATGAAAGGACCAATGTTAAAGTGATGTTTAAGACGAGACAAGGAGAAAACGGATTTACTACATAAAGTGAGTGTGGAATTAGTAGAGGAAAGTTGCATGACAATATATAGTATTGGCGATGTTAAACGTGCATGAAAAGACTTAGAATGCTTGTGCAATGTGAATGATTTGAGTATTAGTGCATCAGAACTCAATGACTGATCCCTTAGACTATCAATGGGTGGCAGAGAACGAATATCACGAGACCTAGGACTGCATGGGGCACGCGGGAAAGCGGATGAATCAAAGTCATTACTCGTTAGATTGCGACCTCTTAAGAAGACAATTGGAAGTAATCGTGTGGAGAGATAGAGTCACCATAAAAACTACTTCTATTTTGACACATTCTGAACTCCCCCCTCCCCAGCTCACCCTAACTAGCCTTTTCACATTATAAGACTTTCATGAAATAATTCATTTTCTTTCCACAGTTTTCTCAAACTTAATCGTTTCATGCTAACTGCTTCGTTTGGCAGGTTAATATACTTAAATAAAATGATGCATAGTATGCACTTTTCTTCTTCTTCTTTTTCTTTTTACAACAATTTATTGTAAATTTATATTTTAAAAAAAAGTATAGATAATACTTTTGAAGGTATAGATAACTTTGATTAAAAAAAAATTGATAATAAATTACACCGGTCAAAATGATTAATTTAGTTATCAAACTCACAATCCAAATATTTCTATTATCTTGTGACACAAATTCTTTCAAATTTATAAGAATCATAACCATGTGATTAGGTTATTGTTCTTGACAACCCTATATGTTTTAGCTTAAGACAAGCCAACATTACACCGGAATCATATTTATATTACTCCCTTTTTCCTAGTGTTTTTTTTGTAGATTATTAGTTTTTTAATTAGTTACCCCAATTTTATTCTATTTTTTAGATATTATATCATATGCTCCCAAATTATTTATAAAAAAAATACACCATATACACTTATCTCCTTTATCATCATCATCATCATCATATACCTTATATATACAAACATTAGCATTAGGTGCTTTAATAAAATAGGACAAGAGTTTCTCGTGTAATTTTATTAGAATATAGAAATATATGGTGCAATATGTATCCTTTATTTATTTTTTTTGTTTCGATATTTCTGTTTTGAAGGTATTGAACACGTTATGTATATTCTCACATATAACCCTATTAATTGAGGACTTCAAATATACCAAACACATTAACTTCTCAAATACTTATAAATGATTATGGTATAGTCAGTTAAATGAGAAAAGAGCACTGTACATGGCATATCGAACATTCACATAAAACTAATAAATTTCATACCATTGCCCAAAAAAAAGAAGAACGGATGCCTTACTATATTATCGGAGAGAAAAATACATGTTATACATATTGTTTGAGAACGTGATATTTGTTTACAGATCACATTCAACTACCGAAACTTTTGAAAGTGGGAGGAGGGGCCAGCTATTACATACTAATATATTATAAACAATGTTTTGGGCAAACTAATAATTAATATTCTTCTTGCACAAAAAAAGTAAGACAACTTTCCGTATCAATCTCAGTTGCTTTGTTTATATATATTCATTTAGTGCCCACAGGCATTTGATATAATTGCTGAAAGAGCGATGAGATCGTTACTAGATTATATCTTCCATTCATAATAAGTATCATTTTAGCTCCACACACATATTATGCAAATGACTAAAATAATCTAAAAAATTGTTAAATATTTAACAAAAAAATTGGGAAAATATAGAAATTTAGCGAATAATATTTAATGTAACATAATTATTTTCAGCATTTAAAAATTTCTTTAAAAAGAGTTAATTAGAGAAGCTAAACTATTAATAACGTAGGGTGTTATTACTACACTTAATATAAATCTGGTTCATCTACCTTTTGTACACTAATTATTAAGGCTAAAATATTTATTCACTTAAATTAAGAACAATAATTGATAGGAATCATATAAAGATTTTATTACAATGTTAAATTGTTTTGATAACAAAATATTAAATGAAAAAGTCACAACTAACAAGAAAAAGAAATACAAAATAAAACATAAGATTTCAAGGGATATCTATATCAGAAGATGCCAAAATGGACTTCAAATAGTCTTAACTCTCAACACCTACCAAAATTTATCAAGTTTTATCCTCAAAGTACATCTATAAGGTAAAGACTACCCATTGAATATGTAAGGGACCATAAAATGGAACACATAAATACAATGGTATTAAGTAAACTGCTATACAATATTAAGCATGTAAGTATCACATGGAGGACAAAGAAAATAACACAAATAATCATGACATAGCACATTAAATAGTACGTACATACCATAGCTAAGTGTCACATTCATATAATAACTCATATCATATCATATGCCACATATTCATCACATCAAACTTAACAATATTAAGATTATTCCATTAATCCAATTATACTAAGGATATCCCACAAAGAGAAAAACATCAAACTATAATTAAGACCTTTTACAATAACTGCATCGATACCATTTATAACATGATAAGGAAAGCATTGAGACAATTACAAAACAATATACCAAATATAAATAATGTATGGATGCAATTATTAAACCAACATATCAAAACAAGTAGTGTGCGGAGGCAACTACCAAACCGACAAACCACAACAATTTGTTTAAATCATTATACAATAATCATTTTCAATTTTAGTTACTCGAAGAGATATAATAATAACCGGAGACATATAAAGTACACTGATCATACAAATGCATTAAAGGAACACAATATCCTCTCAACTTGTAACCTAGAGACATACAAGTACTTTGGTCATACTGATGTAATAAAGTAATATAATATCTTACCATCCTATGATACTTAATCCTTAAGTATCGATACCCTCTTTAAGGCTTGTATATCACCTATAGAGTAGGTTAGGGCCTTAGTCATAATGACGTTGCATTCAACAAAACCACCAAACCAAATTGAAAGCTTCTACCTCGCCTCTAGGGTAGCTAACCCTAAAGAAAAATCATTCTCTAGTCTCGAGGTCTTCCACTTTAAATACTAATATCTTAATAAGGTGATCATAAAATATTACATAATACACAATGATTCCAATTTCATACTTAAACATTTTTTATTTATTTTTAATTATTCAAGTCGACCCTAAAGTTAACGATCAACATTAAAGTCAACCTAAGAATCCATTAATATCATTCTAGTCCAATTATTCACACTTTTAGGAATAATAAGTCGTAAATGACCAAAATGTTATTATATGTTCTTTACTTAATAATTTTCCACTATAATGCCAATTATTCACACTTTTAGGAATAATAAGTCGTAAATGACCAAAATGTTATTATATGTTCTTTACTTAATAATTTTCCACTATAATGCCAATTGTTATTAGAATTAAGAAAAATTCACGGTATCAATAAATATCATTAAAATAGGCACTTTAATATAAACTTATAATTCTAGAAAATTTTAGAAAATTTTAGAAGTATAAAAATTGTTGATTTTCTCCCAAAGAATAATTAAACCCATTTAGCACATAAAACCTTAATCACACATAATTATTTTACTACAGTAACCCTATTATAGCATGCTATCACACGCACATCAAAATACATAAATTTAAAATGCTCTTGCATACAAATTACATGATTACATACTTAGAAAACTTAATAGCAATACATGGTGCATGTATATATTTTCATGAAATTACAAGGAAATGTAAGTTATACTTAAGCATATATAATATAGGAAACCTCAAACATGCTATCACATGATTCTTACATATTTATTAGGATCATATAGGTTACATATTTCCAAGCACAAATAGTAAAATAATATAAATATCCTCCAAAAGAACTTCAACGCTTTCAAAAAATGGAGGTACACGAGGAGGAGAGAAAAGATGATAACTTTAAAATTTAAACAAAAATATAACATTCTTTACTTATTTAAAAATAAATAAAGGCTAGATAAAAAGAAGTGTAGAAGTGAAAACAAGCGAATCAGGAGAAAGAAAGGAGAATGGGTTTCGATTATAGGCTCAACAAAACTTAAGAACGCTTAGCAAAATAACAAAAATGAAGAGAGATGTGGGAGAAATTAATAGGAATAAATGAGAGAAAAGCTAAATAAAAATAAAGCAAAACAAATGGGGTATGAATAGGGGATTGTGTAATACCTCACTTTTTAGAAACCTTAATTATCAACAAATAATTATGTGTAATTGGTTATGATAGTTATTTTAGGAGGTATCTGACTAAATGTACTATTAGTATGTGTATTATTATAACATATTTTATATAAATTTAATTAGTTTAAAATTTGATAGAAATAGAATAATTATACTTTATCCTATTTATACTCTAACCTAAACTATTTTAACCTAAATCTAATTCTAAACTCGCATAATTTCTTCCTCCTTTTCTCATTCCCCCTTTCTTTCCTTTTTCTTTCACCTGCCAACCCTCTTTTTTTCTTTTTTATTCCTCTTCTAATATGTGAGACATGCCCTGCTATGCTCCATCCTCTAATCCCTAACCCCATCATTTCCCTCCTCCTCCTCATAAGCATATGGGTTGGAGTTGAAAAACCTTACCCAATCACACATCCACTTCCCCTTTTCTGTGTGCAATATACACACATATATGTATATATATAATCACAGATACAACACATTAAATCCCCCTCCTCCCTCCATTATGTAATACCCTTAAATTCACTATTTTTTTTAAAAACGGAAGTACTTAAATTAAAACCTGTGGATTATGGGGATGTTACCGCCATACTAAGTACCAGACCGGTTCATTCAGACCGTTCCAGTACCAAGTGCTAAGGCTAAGAAAAGATTATCATCAACTTAAATTAATACTTAAACCAAAAGTTCACAATACCGAAATCAGAGTACGTATAAAAGTTTACATAATCCAAAGAATAAAATCAAAGTTCTTGGAAAGGAAATAATGTCTATAAACTTTAAAGTTTGAATTTGGCAAATTCAATACATAGAAGAAATGACATAAAGGAATAAAATATTATAGAAAGAGAAACCGACCACACCACTCTGATCATCGAACCAGCCCATGATCAACACTCAGCCTCACCTGATACCTCATGGACATCAATGACATCAAAATAGGCATCACCCACTTACACAGAGTCAAAAGGGACTCTTGCTCATGGGAATGAGCAGCACCCATAAAAAAAGGGTGATCAGTATGCTACGTACTGAGTACGGTAACCGTGCACTAAGGCCAACACATGAGAGTACATAAAACTATGCAGGATAATAAAACATCATATGATCACCTCAGATAAATAAATAAATAAACAAATAATGCCAACCATAATCCTAATTAATTAATTAATTAATCTCTTATCAGAACTCATTTTACGCCATACCTTTTTATCAATCCATGCAAGTCCAGGAACCTTCCACTATTTTAGTCGATGGCTCGGTCACATATAGGGCATCATGCCCTAACCACTATTATAGCTGGTGGATCGGTCACGTGTAGAGTGAAACACCCTAACCACTATTCCTTACCGGTGGATCGGTTTAGTTCCTTCTCGTATGGTGTTCCACTGTAAGTACTTAGTGTCTTTTATGTATCTTAACAAACTCAAGTTTGGTTTATTGAGCTCGGGATCCCCCACTATTATAGCCGGTAGGTCAGAAACACACAGGGCATAAAGCTCCTGATCACTATTATTCACCAGTGGATCGGTCATATATAGGGTAAGATACCATAACCACTATTCCTAATCGGTGGATCGACTGGACCCGGCTCAATAATCTTTCACTTTAAATGATTAATGTCTTGAGTGTCTTATACAGAAATTTAACCCTAGACATGCATGACTAAACTCCTTCTATGCTTATCCTTCAAATGTCCCATACTACATCAAGGGACTCATACACCTCCTAACTCGACCCTACATCCTTTCCTCCTCCCTCTAACTCACATTAAATCCCATATCCAATCTAGGTGGGATAAGCCCCACTACTTTTCACCTCAAATCCACTCATTGCCTCCCTCTAGGGTTTTTCCCTAGAAACCCTAGTTTAGGTCTAAATGGCCCATCCTACTCCACCTTACATAATCCAATTCAATTAACACTCCACACAACACAACCCATAGACTCCACCCTTATCATCACACATTAATCACCAAGTACACGGGTGACCACAAAACCCTAAGTGGTCACGCCAAACCCTAGCCAACTACTTTAAACCCTAGCTCGGTCTCTTATGTACCTTTATACTGTCCCACATACTATTTTTCATTCAAAGCATTCCAACAACCAAAAAACACTTCCATTACCTTCGTCACACCTCAAATCAACTTTCCATACGTAAAATTGTTCCCATGCAGACTTTATACCTCATATGTAACCCTTTGAACTTTTTCATGCAAAACCCTAACATTCCCATGTGAAAACCTAAATTCCCTATGCAAACCTTAGATTCTTCCTTACATATATAGATTATCCCATGAAAGCCCTAGATTCCTCCATGCAAAACCCTAGATTCCTCTATGCAAACCCTAGATTCCTCTATGAAAACCCTAGATTCTTCTATGTAACCCTAGATTCCTCCATGCAAATCCTAGATTCCTCCACTTATGGTCATGCAACACTTAGGTCAACTCCACCTCATTTCACTCCATATCAACATATTACATAACCTAGCACGCATGTCTTATAAGGCTACCCCATATCACATCACAAACACAACTTATATATATTATACGCATGCCATAAAAGATCACATGATCATACTTCAACTCCAAGTCATACTACACATATATTATTTATAACAATACACATAAAATACATCATATTTTATGGCACATGGCATACAAGGCATGTAAAACACATTACATACAAATGACCTTAGCTACACCCTTACCTAAAACAGCACTGGTCTTGGAGCAGGATCCTACGCCTCCTTAGGGCTTTGACTATTCTCACCTATATGAGGGAAAAACTAAAGATTAAGTTCTCTCCTACCAAAAATACTAGTATTTCCTAATTTATTCTAATATTAGGTTTTTGATAAAATAATAACGTATTAATAATAATGACATTAACTAATTACTAATTTTGCTAAAGATATAAGAAATAATAGTAATATTGTAAAAGTTGATAATATAAGGTTTGAAGACTTTACCCTAATAATAATAATAAAGATATTAAAAATAATAATAATGATAATAATAATAATAATAATAGTAAAAATAATAATAATAATGATAATAATAATACTAAACATAATAATAATAATAATAATAATATGGTTCGAAATAAATGGTGTAATAAAGGCCTCGACCCTTCACCTAAAATAACACTAATAATAATGCTAGTAACATTAATAATAAAATAGTAATAATAATAATAATAATGAAATAATAATAGTAATTATGAAATAATAATAATAATAATAATAATAATAATAATAATAATAATAATAATAATAATAATAATAATAATAATAATAATAATAGCATAAACTGAAAGTAAAGTAAAGTAGGGTTTCGACCCTACTTTGAAATACTAAAATAATAATAATAATAATAATAATAATAATAATAATAATAATAATATTTGAAATAAAAATAGAATAGGGCTTCGGCCCTTAATATAAATAACAATAATAACATTAGTAGTAGTAGTAGTAGTAGTAATAATAATAATAATATATTTGAAATAATTGAAATAAAATAAAATAAAATAAAATAAACAAGGCTTGTATAAATAGTGAAAAAGGATTGAGAGGGTTTAGGGTTCCACCTTAGGTCGGTGGTGATAGGCGGCACCGACGGCGGTGGCCGAAAAAAGAGAAGAAAAGAGGACAAGTTGAGGGTTGCAAAAAGGAGAGGGAGAATGAGGGTGGAAGTAGGGGTGTTTGTGACTGCCAAGATAGAGAGGAGTAGAATGAGGGTGGCGGTGCACGACAGCGGTAGTGGTGGCCGAAAGTGGAAGAAGAAGAGAAAGAGAGGAGGAGAGGGAAGAAGAGGAAAAGAAGAGTAGGGGAGATAGAGGAGGGTCTGCAAGCGTTTTCGGGAGGTATAAGGGGCAGTGGTGGCAGCGAAAATGGTGGTTAATGGTGGTGCGAAGGACGACAGATGAGGAAGAAAGGGCTAGTTGAGGGGACTACTTTTCATAGCCGAGGTGGCTCGTGCTGGGAAAATAGAGAGATAAGGGTGGTATAATTAGTTAGAGGGCGTTGTAGGGAGTACTTAGGTGGGTAGAGTGGGCGGCAAAGTTGGCCGAAGGCTGTGAAAATAACATCTGAAGTGGTGGTGGTGCAAAAGGGAAGAAATTCTGGGTTTCAAAGAAAGGTTCAATTCTAGGCTGGGGAGGGGGTATTTATAGGGCTTAAATGAGAGGGTAAGGTCTGTGGGACGATGAGAGAATAGGGCAGGTAAGGTTAGGGTTCGTCAGAGGCATCATTTGGCTGGAAAAATTCAAGTCATGGCAAGGGCGTTTGCGCTAGAAAAGGAGGGTTGTGCACGAGAAGGAAGGGAGGTGGGTTGGGTTAAGGTAGCTGGCGAGTCAAGGGGAAGAGAAAGAAGAGTAATAGCCGGTCAAAGGGGCATGGCCGACAGTAAAAAACTAGGGGCGTTCGTCGTTGCAGGCTGTGACAGGGAAGAAGAAGGAGGAAGAAGAAGATGGCGTGGATCGGTGGTCCAGAAAGAAAAGAAAAGAAAGAAAAAGAAAGGAAGAATCGGCCGAGCAATGACAATTAAAAGGAATGGAACAAAATGTAGTGTTTCGGGGAGAAAAAGAAGAAAGGGACGATGTATCATTCAGGGCTGCCAAAGGAAGAAAGAAGAGGAGTGTTTGGGCCACGGGAAGCCAGGCCCATTTTGGGGGAAAGAAGAGGAAAAGAAATGGAAAAAGGAAGAAAAAGAAAGAAAAGAAAGAAAAAGGAAAGGAAGAAGGAAGAAGGAAACGGAAAAAGAAAAAGGAAAAAATAAAAATAGGTGGGTTGGGTATTTAAATTATTTTGGATATTTTGGATATTTAAAAATAATAATATTTAAATAAAATAATATTTAATTTCCTTTTTATGCTAATTTAGGATTTTTGAAAGATTTTTCCAAAATTTCACTTTAATTAGCAAAAAACCCTAATTTTACCTCATTAAAATATTTATAAATTTCTTCTTAATTTTTCCTAACTAATTACCTTTTATTTTAATAAAAATAATTTATTTAATTAATTATCCTAATAAATCCTTATTTAATTAAAATTCTTAAAAATTAGGTTTTGGGGCATTTCATTCTTTGTCAAAACTCACCACCCCCAAAACATAGCCTTATCCCCTCCCTCTCCCTCCTTCTCACTATTTCCAAACACACCTAACAACACCACCACAACCCCTAGCAACGTCCACCTTCCCCTAGTTGTGCACACTGCCACCGAAACCACCACCTCCATCCTAAAATCATTCAAAATACATTTAAAATTATGTTGATATAAAATAAATTAGTTTTGGTTTTTAAAAGGGCTTGAAATTCTAATAAAAATGTGAATTTTAGGTGTAATAATTGAATGGTTTGCCTAAGCGATCGACTGGTACATTCAGAGATTTAAAATTTTATTTTTAAAGAACCGGTTGACTGGTTTGCTCAACCCAATCGACTGGTTATCCTATAATTTTATATCTATGTCTGATTTTGATTCGAATGTCTTTCCAATATTTATGAAAACTTATAATTAGAATATATTTGTGCTAATGATCATATTTTGGTGCTTTGGGATTACTCTTATATTATTTAGATCATTCTCTAATTTTATTTAGTTAAAATTTTCCAAAAATACTTTTTGAAGCATATCTCACCTTCCTCTCTCTTTTGGTAGCTGGGCTACATGTTTGACTTCTTATACAATTATCCTAACTTACCAACCTTCTACAATGGTTCCCTCCTTAACTACACTCAACCACCCTCACCTCATCAAGTTTTTCTCTTACACTTAGTTACCTATACTCAACCATATCGGTCTTATATATATCTCTATTGTAGATGTAGACTAGCTCTCCCTCCTATACAACCCATTTATTATTCATTTCACTTCTTACCACCTACACTTTCTCATTGTCTCCTTTTTCTTTGTGAAAATTTTATAAGTGTTGATCATTCCTTTAGTTTTTCCCTTTTATTTTCTGTTGGAAAATAGAGGCTTGCCTCTTGCTTTCTTCTCTCCCTTGATCTAATCGTTGTATATTCTTTCTTCTCCTAATCTTAACTCTAGTTCTCCCTTATTTCTCTCAAGAAAGGAGTGATTAATGTTTTGAGAAAGGCTAAAGATTCTAGTTTCATTTTTCCTTGGAATTCTATTTCTCTTCTTCTGATTTTATTTGATTTGAGTGGAGTTTTAAATGTTTTTATTTTTTTGAAGCTTTGTTCTCTTAGGAATTGAGATACTACTAGATATCCATAAGTAGAAGTTTTGTGCTTTGAGGTACGACATTCTTATATTTAATATGAATGAGTTTTTTTGTTGCTTATTTTGGTTCCATATTCTTGGTATGTTTTTGGTTGAGCATAGGCTAATTGTATTCTAGAATTTTAGCATGTGGTAGAGTTTCTTTATGAAATTATGGATTGTTGGTTTCTCTAATTTTATACATGATTTGATAGTTTGAGTATGATTTAGTTTAAATGCCTACATTACCATGCATCCATGTGATTCTATGTATTCTTCATGTCTCTTTATGTGTTTTATGACATATAAGTGTGCTATAATTAATATGATAAATTTTGGTGAATTTTAGTATGTATATTGCAAGTATGGATGTTGTTTTACCCCGATAAGTTGATCGGTTCGTTGAACCCATCAACTGGTTGTGTGAACAGTTATATAGTTTATAAATTTTGATCGATTGGTTGTGAGATCAATCGATTGGTTCTCTAAATAGTTAATTGGTTTGTTAAACCCATTGAATGGTGACCCTATACCTAAAGTAGTTTGGTCTCTACTTAGACCTATCTATCAGTTGGATTAAATCCATTGATTGGTTTCCTATAAACAGTTGATCGGTGAGACCAACTAGTTAATTGGTTTGCTTGTATTATTTTTGGTTCAGGTTAGGTCTTAGGGATCGATCGACTGGTCTGGCTGTAAGCCGCCTAGTTTGGTTGTTAATTGTTGTTCTTCTTTTGAGCATTTTATGTTAATACCTCTATGTAATTACAATATTTAAATTATGATTGCAACCATGTTTACTTTATAATTAATAAAAATCATAATGACAATATTTGAGACTTAAATTGGTTATTTTTGGTGTGATCTCTAAACACTCAATTGGTGGCTTTTATGCCTTGTGGTGTGTTTGGTGTTATCACGTTGAAATACTCAATTTGGATAATAATGGAATTTATTTTTGTTTGGTGTTATCACTTAGAAACACCAAATTGGTGGCTTTTATTCCTTATGATGTGTTTGGTATTATCACTTGGAAACACCTAATTGTTATTTATGGAGTTAATATGTGATTATGATATCACTTGGTAATTACTAATAATGGATTAAGATTTTGTTCGAGCCTTTTCTCTGAATATTGGGGTAGCTGACTGGGAGTTAGTGGGAAAAGTGCTTAATGGTTTATATTTTTCTTTCAATACCTATTTCCTTCTCAACCAGTGTACGATCGGTAGGGGGTATGTGTATATCTTTGAGGGTAGGATTATATTGTGGTAGGCCAACATGACATTGGTGTTCAACTCGAGTGGGTAAGGTATCCTAGTAAAAGCCCCATGGAACTTTATATTGTCCATTGCTTAGGTAGGTATGGTATCCTAACTTTTTGAACCTTTTGAGGGAGGCATTCAATATGTGGTGGGTGAGGTATCCCAGTACAAGCCCCTTGATGTACTTCAACCATGTGTGGTGGGTGTGGTATCTCGATTTGTGTCAATCCTTCCGACAGGTAGACTCTATTTATGGTGGGTATGGTATCCCCCAAAAAAATCCCCTTCAATGTATCCTAACCCCATATGGTAGGTGTAGTATCCTATTATATTTATTTGCTGCCATCACTTTTGTTCATGGTGGAGAACTGAGTGTGGTCGAACAAACTATCTTAATAATCGAAAATTGTGTGATCACTAAAGGAAGTTTATTGTAACACCCCAAAAATTGCTACTAATTTTTTTTTTGTTTTTAAGCTAAAGCATTAACATAATATAGCTGGTGTCACTACCACACTTAGTGTAAGTTTGGGTTATACCCTTCTCGTACTAAGTGTAAGGCTAAGACATTATAAAAAATAAATTAAAACTCATGGAAATAGATATAGATAGTAAAAGAATTTAATAATTTAGCGTAATAACAAAGTACATATTACATACTCTAGCTAATACAATACATAAAAAGAGATCATTATCATATACCTACGACACAATGTCTACAAATGTGTAATATCAGTACGCATATTGTACCAAGCAACACAACTATCCTACAGAGGTAGCATTATGTATGAGGCCTATGTGAAGAAATCGATATAACATATAATAACATACTTATATATAGATGTCAGTTGAGTAGGATAAAATTCAACAATTAAGTATAAAATAATATAATACAAATGTACGAATAGATGAGATTCATTGATTATTATATTTTATTGTCATGATTACAACCAATATTTTATATTAACTTGAGGTCGGAGTCTCAAAGAAACAATAACAACTAATTAATCTAGTATTCAAATGGTACTAGCCCTAGCTGGCCCATCCAAACAACATAACCAAACCACCAAATCATAGGACACCTAATCACTTAAGTATGCATACCTTCTATGGGGCCGAAATATATGGAGACACTTATAGAGTAGAAGATGGCCTCTCTAAACCTCGTAGGGCACTCGGGATCACATAATAGAAAACACCATAATGGTATTAAGTGAATACCAAACCTAAATCGAATAACTATGCCAAGTGGTATAAGTCTTGATTCAAGATCTTTCACTTTAAATGATTAATTTTTTATCAAAGATTTAGGATAAACAAGAAAAAATGTCATATAATATCACTTAATCACTTCCATGAACATAAAACAATTATTTATTACATTCTAATATTATCCACATACTTGATCCACAAAGGAATCAAAACTCAATCATTTAGAGCACAAAAACCCATTAATATGCTATTAAATCTCAATTGACTATATGATGCATTAAAGCCCAAGGGAAATTATTAAGGCATTAAATCCCAAGCCAGATTATTGAGTTATTAAAGCCCAAGTTCTATGTAATGAAAGGCCTAATAAAATTTGATATTAATGTATATTAACTTCAATTATTCGAGATAATGATCAATATCCAATATTTAAGTCAAAAAATGGTTCACTTATAAGACCTATTAAATAACTATTATAAAGGAAAATAAAATGACTAAAATATCTTTAAGTTCCACTAATTTCCTTAATATTAAGGAATGTATATTTCATGATACGATGATGATAGTTAATCAATCGGCTTTTAAGGATGAAATATAGATGGGACACCAAAAAAAGATACTAAGATTACTCAATGTACCTAAAGTGTCTCTTTCTCCTCTTCTTTTTCTTACTTAATTAACTATTTTAATTAAGGTATCAAGGTTTACTAATAAAATGTCACCCAAGTTTCAACTTATACATTTTAAATTATTTATTAATATAATATTTACTTAGATCTCAAAAGTTTCATAGTTATATGCAATGGTCATAATTGTCCTTATTTAGTTAATAATTATCTTAAACTTCTAACATTCAAAACTTGCTCTAAATAATAGCAAACCCTAACAAATTATATACCAAATTTTATGTAAGAGACCCAATTAATACAATGGTACACTTAAAACTTTTAAAAATAATATGTAATGCCCACTATACCCAGCCACCAACATCGAGGTGACAGGAAAAAGACCTTTTTAGGAGGTAACTTGCCACCTAGATATGGTCGAAGCATGGGATCAATACTTCGAGTTGGAGGGTTTTCTAGGGGTTATGATGAGGAGAGACACTAACACTACAAGGGATGTGGTACAGATCACTCAAGGTTAGATTATAGAGGCAACAAGGTGATGTGCCATGGATATGGCATGGTGGGGCACAAAGCATATGAGTGGCAAGTTGGCAGTGGCATTATTCAGAAGATCTAGACAAGAGCTCAAAGTACTATGTATATCTAACAGCCATAGTTACAAATTCAAAGACTTCCTCTGTCACCAACCAGTGTGGCTAGCCGAGTTAGTCAACCCCGAGGTCCGAGGCCTCACCCTTCCAGCAAGGGTAATGATTAGCTAGTGCCGCTGGAATTCCATTAGCAGGACGCCTGAACATTATAAGTTAGGTAGAGGCAAAATGCCAGGTAGGTGTAGTGATCAGTATACTTACTATCTCTACCTATTCTACATGCGTATTGTTTGACTATGGTGCATCACACTCTTTCATGGCATATGCATTTGTTGCTAGAGCTGAATTATCTCCTTCTAGTAGTATTTCTACTTATGTTGTGTTGCCTTTGAGGGATAGTATTGCAGGCTCTAGGTTGTATCAAGGAGCTATTTTGGTACTAGGAGGAATATAAAATTCTTTGAATATATCCTTCACATTAAATTTATCTTTGAAAATCCTCTAATGCCTCTTAAGACTTGATATTGGATCTTAATATGCACACATCAATGAACATAAACTGAATGTATGGGATGCATTATGGTTTATTTGCTTCTTCACATCACATATGTCTTCATGCACATTATACACCTTCAAACTCATCATGTTTTTTTCTTTAATTTGCTTCGAATGATACAAGGGTTCCATGATAACATTTTCTTCATAAGAACACAAGAAAACCATGGGATAATAATGCACATAATTCTCCACATAATCAACGTGATGCATGTAAAAACTTGGTTTCCCTTCTTCTGCTTCCATGGTAGGAATAGCATGATTGTATTCATCATCACATACTTGATTTTCTTCCTCATTCATTCTTTCCTTTTCTTCCCTTTTAATCTCCTCAATTTCTCTTAAGGTCATAACTCTTTGATTAGGACACTCTTTAGCATAATGACCATAACATCTACACTTAAAACATTGCCTATTTTTACCTTCAATCTCCTTAACTTTATACTTCTCCATGCGTGGCTTAAGATCTTTTTCTTCCATGATAATGCTCGAATTTGATGGCATAAAAGTCGAAGATGATGATGCTTCATTCGACAAGGAAGTTGAAGGTTTGGAGAATACCTTAGGCTTTTTGAATTGCCTTTCAAATTTTATAGCAAGCTTGATCATATCTTCAAGTGTATCATATAGAGAAACTTCAACTTTATCTCTAATGTTGAAATTCAATCCTCCAAGTTATCTTGCACAAGTTTGTTCTTTCCTCTCTTGTACATCACATATCAAATTTGGTATCAGGGCCTTATGATTCATCCTTCCTTAAGTTAAATCACTTTCCTAGGCTTTAAATTTCACTCTTTATCCTTTTAAAATTTCGTTTTTGTTGAAGTCATATTCGACCTTCATCATAAAAACGTTCCTCTTCTACTCACTTCTACTATCAAGATTTCATTCAAGATCCTCCATTCATAAGTCCTTAGCACATCTTCATCCTTTGTTTGAAGATATTTGTCCTTTATAGTACATCTTCAACCAAGAACTTCATCAAGATCTTGATAAACATTATCAAGATTCAATTGAAGTTGAAGATTGTCATTTCTCTTATTTTTCTCCTTCCATACGCCACACATATACATTGATACCTTCCATTCTTTTGAGTGTTGTGAGATTACACAAACATAAAAATATTTCTCCTAAGTGATATACTCGACCCTAGTATACAATACTCCTTTTCATTCGTTGGTTTTCTGTTGGACCTTATAGAATATGAGTTACGTGATTTTGATGTGATTATCGGGATGTATATGCTAGTGAAGTACCAAGCACTGATCGATTGCACATAACAACACATGGTTTTGAAAGGACCAAAGGGTATTAGGGTTTCATACCGGAAGTATGAACCTAATCTCTCTACAAGGATCATGTTGACAATCGCATTAAGCAACCTCATACGTAAAGGATATTTACTCTACCTATGTAGTGTCAGAGATACCAAAGCAACAAAGATGCACTTAGAGCAGATAACCATTGTTCATGAGTTTCTCGGCATATTCCCTAATGAGATACTAGGAATGCCACCCATTTGAGAAGTTATGTTCACCATAGATGTATTGCTAGAAATAGAGCCATTTGATATACTAGTGATACGCTTGTATTGGGATCTAATATGGTTGAGCAGATGACCAGGCACATCTAATTGATTTAGGAACGGATGAGAGTAGCCTAGGACCGGAGAAAGAGCTATGCACATGATATATGAGATTTATATGTTATTATCCTAAATAAAAATATCATTTATTCCTCATTATTTTTATAAGATTTAATCTTTTCTTGAGTTTTTCTCCTTTGGATAGATTTTGCAGGTAAAGATAAAAATGAAGAAATCCAAAGGAGAAATCGAAGGAAAGAGGAAATGAAGCAAATAACAAATCAAGAGATATGGAATAAATGGAAGAAAAGACCAAAAATGAAGAATATACATCAAAGGGAAGCTTATGTTGAAATTTCATAAAAAGATAACGAAGGAACAAGAAACAAGGTACCCCCATGTTGTAATCCCCCAAAATTTTAAAAGCCTATAATTTAATAAATAAATTTTAATTGAGATAAATTAGCTTTTAAATCTATTTAATTTAATTATTTTATGGATTTTTGAGTATATAAAATTAGATATAAATATTTAATAAATTAAAATAAATATTGCAATTTTATCATACTCTTTTTATTTAAATAATTTTTCAAACCATTATTTTACTAAAATTATCTTTTTTAAACCCATATATTTTAATTATATTATATTAAATTATTAAATAAATTTATTACCCATAAATATTGTATTTTATTAATTTATAAATTAAATTATTTTAATTGTCCTAATTTCCTTTTTCCTTCTCCTTTTTCTCCTTTCTTTTTTTTTTTCCTTTTTCCTCCCTTGGGTCGCAGGTACCCCAGCTTGCCTCTTCCCCCACCTTTGTACCTGGGCCGCTAGCCCATTTTCTTTCCTCCCTTTCCTTCTCCTCCCGCGTGCATCACCCAGCTTGCCTCCCTCTTTCTTCTTTCCTTTCCCCCCGACCGAGCCAACCCACTCCTCTTCCCTTCGCCCGGTTTGGCAGCACCATCCCCCTTCTTCTTTCTTTCTTTCTTCTTCTTCCATTTCCCCAGCACCAAAACCCGACCACCTCCGCCATCTCTACCATCCCACCTGTAGCCCTCCTCCCATACTGGTCCCCCTATATCTCTCTACCTCTCTCGCCATTTTTCCTGCCGTATCTCGGCCCCACCACCTCTCTCTTTCCTTGTCTATGCCCCTACTTTCCCTTCCCTCTCCCTACCATCCCCATACTTCTACCACCATGTCGCCGCCCTACTAAGCCCCCTATCATCTCCTTTCTCTCCCTCTTCCTTTTCTTCTTCCCTCCCTGCCTCATTCTGCCATTTTCGAGCCTCCCATGCCCTTCCCCAACCTTCTTTCTCTCCTTTCTCCTCCTTCCATCATCCTCCCTGTATTGATTTTCCGCCCCCATTCCGCCGATGTCACCGCCACACTAGCCACCTGCACCATCCCTACCACCCTCTACCTCACCCCTGAACCATCACAGTACCCCTCGAGCCACCCTACAACCTCCTTCTTCCTCCCCTCTTCTTTTTCTCTCATTTTTCTCCCTTCTCGGTAGCCACCCTACACCGCCTCGCTCCACCGCCATTCCACCTCCTCTACCACCACCTAAGCCACCAAACCAACCCCTGCAACCTCCTCTACCACCACCACACCCCCTTTGGCTGAAACAACTACTTGCAGGCCTTCATTTTCTCCCTCCCTTTTCCTTCCTTCTCAGCCTCTCCATCTCGAGTCACCTTGGCAGCTACCTTCGCTGCCGCCGCTGCCCTTAGCCGTCGTCAACCCATCCCCGACCACCACCTACACCCCTTCTCCACCTCTACACCCTTCCCTTGCCCTAAATCCTCCCCCACCCACCTTCCTTCCTAGCCCCAAATCCCCAACCCGAAAACACCACTCCCTCCTCCCATTCTTGCCATTTCGAGCCTCTCCCCCTCATTTCTTTGCATGTAGCTCATGCTACATGAGCAGCACGAGTCACTGCATTTCTTAGTTTATTTGGTTAATGATTTTAAGGTATAATAATATTTTAAGTTAAGTATTTTATTAATTAAGTGTTATAAAGTCTTATGTATTGGTTTTTCTTATTTCTAATATAATAAACATTGATATTATTTTTAAGTATTGGTTTTGGCTAATCAAAGCTTGAATCCTTGACTGAAATACCTGTAAGGTTCATTTTTGCGGGAATTAAGGTAATCGTTAAACCCCATTTAAACGCATGGATTACCGTATGCTAGCACATTAGGGTTTCAATATGTTGTTTTTCATGTTGTATATACATTGTTTAATATATTATATGTAGTCTCTTGTATTAATTGATAAAAAAGGAAGCATGTTAGATTATGTGCTATGTATGGAAATATTGCTTAAGGTAAGAGATGGTTATCAATGAAAATGTTAAGTGTTTATCCATGTTGTGTTATGCTATTGTGACCATTAATGCATGGTTAATGTTATTGTGAACCTTAGGGGTATTTTAGTAATATACCTTGTGTAAGAATATGGCCTATTATGTGTGGGTGCTAATGAGTATTATATTAAATATAATAGTTGTGGGGTTGGGTAATGAGAATGGGGTATTAATATTAATATTTGGTGTAGTGATAATAATTTAATATAAGTGGTGTAATAAGGGGTAAAATGGTGATTTTGGAAGTAGGGGGTAAAATGGTAAATTTGGAGGTAAATGGGTAAAGTGGTAATTTTATAACTCAAGGGCAAAATGGTAATTTATAAGTAAAAAAGGGTAAATCGGTAATTTTGGAAGTTAAGGGGTAAAATGATAATTTTAAACATAAATGGGCAAAATGGTAATTTTGTAAATAAAAGGGTAAATTGGAAATTGGAAAGGAGTAACTTGGTAATTTTGAAAATGGAGGAGGGTAATTTGGTAATTTTGATAATGGAGAAGGATAGTTTGGTAAGTATGATAATAGAGAAGGGCAACTTGGTAATTTAACCGACTAAAGGGTAATTTGGTAATTTTGATAATGGAGAAGGGTAGTTTGGTAATTATGATAATAGAGAAGGGCAATTTGGTAATTTAACCGACTAAAGGGTAATTTAGTAATTTTGATGATGGAGAAGGGTAGTTTGGTAATTATGATAATAGAGAATGGTTATTTGGTAATTTAACCAACTAAAGGGGTAATTTGGTAATTTGGATAATGAAGAAGGGTAATTTGGTAATTTGACCAACCAAATGGCCATTTGTTAATTATAATAAAGGAAAAGGGCAAATTGGTAATCTAACCAACCAAATGGAAAATATGTTAAGTGTAACAATTATGAAGGGGGATTTAGTGACCTAATAGGTATGGGAGATAACTTGGTAACCTAAATCGAGTAAGGGGTAATTTGGTGATTATGCAACAATGAGGGTAATATGGTAATTTGTCAAGTAAGGAAGGGGTGACTTAGCAATTATATAAGTAATGGGTAAATGAGTAATTTGTATCTAACATGTCATTGTGATTGTGGGATTTTGTAATACGACTCAAATAACGGCGAATAGTAAGATAAGAGTGTTTGATAATTAGTAAGTATCACGAGAATGAATCCTAATTCGGAATCAGATGAAATTATGATGGCCTTAACGATTCCTCTGCGTTACCTTGGATAACCATTTGAATAAGAAATATCTAACGATATCCGAATGATTGAAAGTGAATAATTAATCTGATTATTGTACTTTTGTGATCACCTTAATTAAGACACTAATACTTAAAAGTGAAAGACCTCGAGATCGGGAATGGTGGCTCTTTTGGGGTCGCTACTCTAAAGAAGTGGTTTAGCCCACGGTTATTCTGGTATTTTCTGGTGTGCCTTTATGCCCTAGTCAGGCCCTATATCTTACTCTATCTAACTCTACAGACCTATTTAGGGGGTATACATAATTGTGGATTAGGTGTCCTTGTCGGTAGGGTACTGAGTTAGCTTTATACACTAGTACGACTAGGATACCTTTGCGTCCCTAAGTTGATAGTTGAAGGGTACTGAGTAACTCATATACACCAGTGTGACCGGAGTACCTTTGTGTCTCGTGATCTTGATCTCCTTATCGAGGCAAATAAATGGAATTGTTGTGCTGGTTAAAAAGGGAAAACACTAATCGTAAAAGTGAAAGATTGATGAGTCGGGCCCAGTTGAATTATAATATGAATACTGATCCACCGGATATGATAGTGGCCCAGGAGGTTTTGCCTTGGATGATTTTTATGAGTACTGATCCACCGGATATAATAGTGGCCCAAGTGCATGTTACCCTGGATGATGTATATTTTTATTCCTTTCCACCGGCTATAATAGTGGGGGTTCTGAGCTTAATAAATTTGATTTGGTTGTGAATAAATTATGAAAAAATAATAATCACTTATAGTGGAACACCATGTGAGTCGGGGCTAGACCAGTCCACCAGCGAATAATAGTGGCCAGGAGCGTTCTGCCCTAAAGACCGATCCACCTACAATAATAGTGGTCAGAAGCGTTATGCCCTGTATGTATTCCGGTCCACCAGCTATAATAGTGGGGTTCCCACACTCACATGGATATATATAATCCGATATTATTGATAATGACGGACTAAGGGCTTAGAGCCTAGAAGTATCGATTGTTCTTTATGGCCTATTGCTATCTGATTGATTTGTTAAGTATGTAAATGTATGAATGTGGACATTAAGTATTTACCTCTCATTATGTATGTGTGTAGCATTATGTGTTGCATTGTGGGCTTGTTGTTAGATGTATTTTAAAGGGTTACTCAGTACCGTACGTAGTACTGAAGGATTCCATTCTTGGGCCCCCTGCTTATTCAATGGGCAGTGTTCCTTGCAGCTCCTTTTCAGGTGCTATTCAAGTAGGCTCTCGGGAAATAGCGTAAGGTACTATACGGAATATCCTAGGGTTGTACTCTTTCTCCTTTGAAATTTATGGTTTCAATGTATTTGTTGGTTTCTAACCACCACTGATGGATATTATTTTTGTGAAATGTTATGTGCGCTACTCTGATTTAATTATTGGTTTGAGTTTCTCGTAAGTTGTATATTTCTCCTTTAGCCTTAGCACTTGGTACTGGAATGGTAGGAATGAACCGGTCTGGTACTAAGTGTGGCGGTAATATCCCCATAATTCACAATTTTGTTATTTCACTTCCGCTAATTATTTTAATCAAACAAAATTTTTCAGTAGCGAATTTTAGGGGTGTTCCACGTGTTTCCTAAACACAGGTTGTGTTTTTCCGTCAGAACACACAATCTCAGTTTTCAAAATTCAGCAATTGGCAAATAATTGAGGAAAAAACACAGAGGTCCCGTGTTTCCCAAAACACGGACTATGTTTTTCTTAAATTCTGTAACCGCTCGCGCGAACTTTCCCTAATATATTTTATGACGATTCTGAAGATTCGACAGTCGGTTTTTAACAGTTTGAGAATTATACTCTCTATTTTTTTCTCTATATTTTCTAGAAAACACATGTACTTCACAATTCCAATTCTCTTTCTCTCGATTGTATTCAATTGAACAATTAACACTCTACAATTCAAGTTGATAAGTTCTTCTCTATCCCTCTCTTAATTGCAACTTTTGATTTTTGATTGAATGCATGTAAATTCTCTTTATTGTATTATTATTTCTCTTAATTTTATGATTTCATTGTTAATTTATTATTAATCGTTGATATTAATTATAGATTATTGCATTTAATAGTGGGTTAGTGCAATTATGAAGATAGTAGCGTAGATAGTAAAGGGTAGAAGGATTTGATGACGAAATTAGGATTTTTGATATGATAATGTAATTTGAATTTACGATTCTAAATGGAATTTAACTAAATTAATAAACGAAATCTAATGATCTCGCATCATAGGTTAATAATTTATACTAATTAGATTGATCACCTATTTAGTTTAGATCTTAATCAAAGCTAGGATAACAGAATTAACACGCAATCGTTAATTAATGTTTCCAAAGTAGTAAAAGGTTAATTATTAATCTTGGCTATTACTTCATACGATTATATGATCCAAGATTATGTGATTATGGTCATAGTTGAATGCTTTCTATTTGTAATGCTGCCATTATTCGAATCTAGCATTCTTAACCTAGGTTATTAATTGGTTAGGTGATAAATTGAGAGCTTATTTAATTTATTAGAATCAAGAGAAAGCAAAGAGATGAATTATCATGAGTTTCTATAGGTTAATGTTAGATCATTTAGAATCGTTCTTTTCTCCATGATTATTTGATATCCTAATACCATAATCAATATCTTCCTCTCATTACTCATTAATTAGTGAGTAACGTGTTTTATTATTTATCCATAGTATAGAACTTAGTGATAGAAATTAATGTTATTGAATAACTGGGGTTTTAACATTGATTATAGAATTATTGATTATATACCATTCCTTGTGAGTTCAACTCCTTCTTGCCATCTACTATGTATTTGGAATTAGGATTTATTTATTAAATTTATTGTTCATACGACATCACATCAGCACATCTAAAAAGACAGACTGATGTTTACGAGGTGGGTGACAGAGTCCTTCTGAGGGTCTCTCCCACCAAAGGAGTCATGAGGTTTGGTAGGAAGAGTAAGCTCAATCCAAGGTACATTGGATAGTACGAGATTCTAGACCATGTTGGTGAAGTCGCTTGTCGCTTAGCTCTTCTAATGGAGTTGTCATATGTTTATGAAATCTTTCACATATTGTAGTTGAGGAAGTACATAGCAGATCCTTCGTAGGTTATTTATCTGGAGTTGCTAGAGCTCAATGAATCTTTGATGTATGAAGAGCGATCGATGAGCATCTTGTACACAAATACAAGAGAGACGTGTTCAAAGATCATTCCATAGTGAAAGTTCTTTGGTCACAGCATGGTATAGAAGAGGTTACTTGGGAGGCTGAGGAGAAAATTCGAGCCAAGTATCTAGAGTTATTTTTGTAGCTTATTACCTTAAGCGTTATCCTTTTTATTTAAGGGGGTAGTAACCCTTATTCTGGAATGTGAATGTGATGTGTGTTTTACCTTATGTGTAATGATGTGACTAGATTGTTATAGGCTTTAAGGGCACACCATCTCTAAGGGGATAGTGTTGTAATACCTCATATTTTTGTAAAATAGTTGAATGAGAATTGTGCTAATTTTTGGGCCTTTGATTTGATTTAATGTTATGATTGTGTTTGAGACAAAGTTTAATTTGAAATAAGGTTGTAAATTGGAGTTTAACGAGTTTTTCAAGTGAACCAATCGACTAGTTCGTCATTTCAGCAAAATAGCTTTTCTCAACTAAATCGATCTACTGGTTAGGGGAAGTGATCGACTTGTTTGTAGAATAGTCGAACGGTAGGCCTAAACCAATCGACTAGCTTATCGAGCTGGAAATATTTTTTGAACTTGATTTTCTAAAAAATTTATTATACTGAAATGGAACCTTACCAACCCATGCCAAATTGTCTCTAAGAGATTTTAAACCATTTTCATGATGTATTTAGCCCGAAATATTGCCTCATATCGATCTGGAGGTTAATTGGGACAATTGAGGGGGAGAGATGACCTCAGCCTTGTCTTCTACCACCTCTCTCATCTGCATGCTTCTAAAATCAATGCTTCAATCTCAAGCATGACTATAAGTAGCTAAAAGATTCATTCCATGCCGACCTTCCATTTCCTCTCTTGTGTATTCAAATTATGGCTTAACTTACCTGCATTCTCTAGAAACACCACTTGAGCTCTGGAGAATAGGTTAGCATATCTTGAATGAAATCCGTCCATTTAGCTTGAATTCAAATGGTAATATCTAGGGTATTTGAATTATTTCTAAACCCTCTATTATTCTTCTTGATTGGTTGGCTATAAATAGCCCCAATCATTCATTTTATGCACCTTTCTTTTAGCCATCAAAATTCCTAAGTCTTTATTTTCATCTTCCCTCTTTTCTACACTTTGAACCTTGCAATGGATTTCCTTGCACTCTTCTTATCCTGTCTCCAGCTCGCTTTTGTTTTAATTGTTCATCAAGGAAGAGTTAGATTTGGAAAAATTATTAAGTGGTTCAACTGAGCGCTTTCCTATCTTGTCGTAAGTTGGTATGTTCCTTTTTTCCTTCTGTTTTAAGTACGAAAATTTATAAGATTTGTATGAATTTCTCAGTTTAAGCTCTATTGTTTTAAGGTTTTAAAAGTTGAAATTTTCACAGGTTGGAATTTCTAATTTAAGGGGAGTTTTGCCTACATCAAGTAAGGCTAAATGTTTTGCTTGCTTTTGTATGGGCTTTGTATGATCACTTATCCTCATTAATAATATACTAATCACGTAAAGCGAAAGACAATCAAGTTGAGTATGGGTCTGGGTTACCCAATCCTCAATTAGCTACTAGGGGTTAGTCTGCCTTTGGGCAGTTTTGGTGCCTTCGGATGGGATCATGAGAGATATCGGTGCCTTACCTACTCTAGACACTAATGATGTCCTAGTGGGTATTTGTAACACCCCCAAAATTCACTCCTGAAAAAAAATTTTTTGAAAGGATAAAGCGGAAGCTAGGAGAGAATTTGGGGAATGTTACCGCCACATCTAACACAAGATAAATGTCCATCATCTATCTTATGCCAGATGCAAGGCTAAAACCTGTCAAATAAAACTTCAAACATCAATGTCGTAAGGATAAACTCCCACAAGGAGATATCCACAGACAGATGGCAAGTGAATCAATTCACTAAATAAAATCATCGTTGAATTGATCAGCGGAACCTATGAAATAAATCCGAATTTTAAAAGCTTATCAGAGTACGAGAAATTGAAAGTTAAAGTACAATACCCTTGATATTTTAAATACAATACTTGAAACTTCCAGACATAAATACAGTTAAACAAGACCAATCCCGATAGATCAAATTCCGGATTGCCTACTCTCTCAAGTCAAGTCTTCCACCCAAATATAATATTCGAACTGAAACCTGCACAAGAGATCTGCTCCCCACCATCAGTGGATCATCACAGGACCCATTCAATCAAGGTAGCATCAGTACGGGTCCAGTACTGAGTAAATCAATACTACCAAACTCATGGAAGGAAGCATAAAACACATAAGATACAAGCGTACAAGAAATCACGATAGCATGCTAAGTAACACCAATCTAACAATCCAATGATAATCATTATTACATTCGATTTTATTATTTACGATGAGTTCAGGGACCCCACTATTCTTAAACCGGTGGAACGGTCTGAAGCACCTCTCGGGGACAACACACCCGAGCCACTATTATCATCCGGTGGAATGGATCCTACACCTCTCAGGGCAAAACGCTCCTGAGCCACTATTCTGAACCGGTGGAACGGCTTGAAGCACCTCTCAGGGACAGGACACTTGAGCCACTATTATCGTCCGGTGGAACGGACCCTACACCTGGTCCTGACTCACGTAATCTTCCACTTTAAATAATTAGTGTCTTATCCATTACTTAACTGACATCATATTCTTATTCACGATGAGTATATGGCCCCACTATTCTTAATCCGGTGGAACGAACTGAAGCACCTCTCAGGGACAAGTCACCTGAGCCACTATTATCATCCGGTGGAACGGATCCTACACCTCTCAGGGCAAAACGCTCCTGAGCCACTATTCTGAACCTGTGGAACGGCTTGAAGCACCTCTCGGGGACAACACACCCGAGCCACTATTATCGTCCGGTGGAACGGACCCTACACCTCGGCCCAACTCACGTGATCTTCTACTTTAAATAATTAGTATCTTATTCAATGATTTTAGCCGACCGTAAACCAGGCCCACATAAATAATTCCATGGCATAAAGATACAGCATAGAGTATCAAATAGTTTCAAATCCATACTCAACCATTCACATACTCAAATACATACCATATTCAACGTCATACTAACATACATTGGTATTGGGGCTATGAACTCATACATACATAAAATTTCCACACAAAAAAACAGCATACACTGGACAGGATTAAATAATCGATAGGCATACTTATCACCTTCTACTCCGAACAGACATACATCCAGATTCCATCATAAATAAAGGTAAGTAATGACTTACCTCAATCCGAAGCTAGCTAAGCAAATTGAGAATGAGAGAGAGCTATCGAAGGCTCAACAATCCACGAGAAAGTTTTCCTAGATCGCCGATAGAAATCGGAACTAGGTTAGAAACCATCTTATCAATTAATAATTCACATATTCTAATTAAATAAACACAAACGAACACAAACGATCTTTCTTGGGAAACACGTCCAAAACTCAGGACTCAAGAGCATAGCTCTATTAAGATTTAAGACTAAAATATAAATCAAATGATTTAAAACCCAAAGACAAAAATCGATTAGATAAAAGACACACAGCAAAATCAATTTATAAAACAATCCCCGAAGATTAGGGTTTTTAAACCCCTAACTACGAATCGACCAAATCACTTCAATTACCTCAAATTGATAGTTTCAAAACACAATTAAACTAATTTTAGATAAATCTAGATAATCAATTTCAACAAAACAATATCCCGATTAACCAATTCAGGACGATCCGTTTTCAAAATTAGGGTTTTAAAGCCAACGACAAAACTCAGGTAATTCAAATCAATTAATTCCAATTAAAGGTATTAGAATACAATTAGGATCATTTCAACTAATTTTTATAAATTTAATTTTAGAAAAACAAATATATACATAACCAATTTCATAATCTCACTTGTAATCTAGAGTTTTAGGCCCGAAAATGCAATTCGGTTGAATCCTATAAATTTAATCAAATTGAATGTTTAGAAATGCAATTAAACATATTTTATAACATATCATATAATCAATTGATCAAAACCAATAAAAGAAATACCCAATTTAGCACAATTAGGGTTTTTGAGCCCGGAACGCAAATCCGATCAATTCTTGCCAAAACATATAAATTGACGGTTCGGAAATGTAATTAAGTATATTCTAATATAAATTATATAATCAATTGAATAAAACAACCCCATTACATAATCCGATTTAGCCCCGCAAGAGTTTTGACCTAAAAATCCAATTCCGATTAATTACACACAATTTTCCCAAATCAACACTTCCGATATGAAATTAAATACATTTCAAACGATATTGTAAAATCAATTGAGCGAAACAACTCAATTACGCAACCCAATTTCAATACACACGAATTTTGACCTAGAAATCAAATTTCGATTGATTCCGCATAAATTTCTCAAATTGACGGTTCCGACATGAAATTAAATACATTTAAAAGCATATTGTATAATCAATTTATCCAAAATCGCCAAATTGGTCGGATCCGAAAATTTTGGGCATAACCCGACCTAAAATTCAATTTCCCAAATTCTGAACACAAACCATACAATTAACATATCCAAATCAATCTTACAGCACATATATACATAATTAAACAATTAATTTAGCTTATCACAAGCTAAATCACACTCAATTAATCAAATTAATATTAGGGTTTTCGGATATTTATACCAAACGAAAATCAACGAAATTGGAGCAAAGGAAGGCTGGAGAAGCTTCGTCGGGGACCGGGGGTGGCTCGCCGGTGGTCAGCGAGGCTCGCCGGTGACCGGGCGATGGCGGCGCAGCCTGCGTTTGCTGCTCGTCGCTGCTGCGGCGCGCGATTGCTGCTGCCTTCTTCGGCTGCTGTGCGTGGCTGCTGGGCGCGGCTGCTCGCGGCTGGTGGCGGTCAGTCGCGTCGCCTGTTGTGGCCGGCGGTGGTTGTCGTGGAGGAGCTGAGGAGAAGGAGGTCGGGGCTGGGGTTTCTGGGCGCAGAGAACAGGGAGCACGAGAGCAGGGGAGACGGGAAAAAGGAAGAGAAGAGAAAAGGAAAAGGAAGAGGGGGGGCACCGGTCGGGTAGGGCTCTCTCTTTTTTTTTTTTTTTTTTTACAAATACTCCTATAAAATAAAATACTAAAAGTTTAAAAATTATTAATGGAATATTTTATCTAAAATTCATTAAACAAAAATTATTTCATAAGATTCCGAAAGCTTAAAATTAATAAAAAGCTATATAAAGAATTTCGGAAACATTTTCGGAAAAACTTACCAACAAACATAAAAATTTGTATTATTTACGGAAATATATTATAAGACCTCGAAATAATATTTAAAAGCATAAAAGTAAATATTTAAATTAAATTCTAATAAACCGAGACTAACTTAAATAATTTCCGAAATCGATTTTCCGTAAACCAAAAATCGTAAAACGGAAGAAAATTAATTCCGGAAAGAAATTCACAAATAAACTCCGAAAATCTTTTTAATTTAAAACTTCCCGAAGATATTAATGATTTTTGAAAATGAATAAATTTAAAGTCGGAAATATTTTCTACGGATAAAATCATTAAAATAAATTTAACTATTCAAATAGAAATTCTATAATTTAAATAATATATTTCGTTAACGAAATATAACTCCAAATTAAAGTCGTAATCACACGACGAAGTTATAATCGAAAACAAATCTAAAATATTAAAAATCAAAACACGAGAAAGAAAGGAAATACATATTTTTAACCGAAAATCGAAATCATAAGAATATAATAAAATCATGGTCGTGAACGAATTTGTCCAGAATGGTTCGCAACGGCAACGATTAATTAAATTCAAATATGAATTCGAAATCATCGATAAATCCATAAAATGAATCAAAATTAAAATAATTAAATATTTACATCAAATTACGCTAATAAAATCATTAGGCTTAATAAAATTAGATTTTAAAAATACGGGGTATTACAGTATTGATACTAAAAGGTCCGATTACCTAGGTGGCTGGCCTCGGCTTAGACTTATGTCCATATTGGTTGGCTTTGGTCTAAACTTATTATATCCATTATGGTGATTGGTTTTAGTCTAGACTTATGTTCACTTTGGTAATTTACTTCAACCTGGACTTTATGTCCCTTATTTGGATAGGCTTCCATAGTATGTGAGATCATGGGGCGGTGCACAGTCCACCGCTCAATGATAATAAATTATGGATGATAAGTAATTGGATAATAAAATATGGACAATGGTCAAGTGAATGGTTAATAATTGGATGAGGATGGAAGTAATGGTATGAATGACCCAAAAAAGATAAAAGATGGTTTGTATGCTTGGTTAATGGCTTATATGACTATTGACTAGAATTTCTGTTGTATGATTGACTTGTGTTGTATATGAATAAGGAAATGGTATGACCTAAAGGAAAGAGCCATTGGAAATAAACCCTAGAGGTTGCTAGGATTTAATCTGCTATTACATGTGTGAGTACCTGCATAAATATAATGTAAAACTAAGCATGATATATTCTGCATCATCTGATTTATGCATGATAACATGTTTTGGTATGCTCTTATCTTTACGTATGTGGTATTATCATGACACATGTTACATATTATATCCATGTGCGATAGAATTTGCATACTTGTGTTCCATTGAGGGAACAACTTGACTTACTCACTACGTAGTGTATTGATGTGCTCATATGCTCGGCCAGATGCTCATTCCCACGAGTAGAGCGCCATATGCAGGTATTTAGGGATAACCAGCAATGGGCCTACCTTTGTTTGGATTTGGGGCTTGAGAGCGTAGACATCCAAAGATCTTGTGGGGTCCATGACGAACCATGGTTTTGATTTGGTTGTCATACCATAACTTCATTTTTATATAGCCCCATACTTTATCTACTTGTATTTTATAATGATTTGGTTGGGGAAACTTAATTTCCTTCGATGTAAATAATCTTTCAATGTGTTTATGTAATTTATATTCACAAACCCTGTTGCTTTTTAAATGTATTGCTTGGTTGTAGCCTTGTATCCGATATGGGGTAGGCAATGGATTTCTATCCCGTGTTAGGCACGACGATAACATCCCATTTTCCCTAAGTGTGTTTTCAGCTTTCGCATTATTTTAAATGAAATTTTTTGGTAGTGAAAAATGGGGGTGTTACATTATGTCTCTCATTCCCACTTTTGCTTTTGTTTCACCTTCAGGTGTGTTGTATTTTGTAGGAGTTTATCTCCTAGAACATCCTTCTTACCTGGCTTATAATTGATTCCATTTCTTTTGATTATGTATTGTATCTTTGAGTTGATAAAGGTTTTTAGTCTAGCCCTTGGTATGAAAATGGTGAAAAATACCACAATTGTGCTAAGAGAGGTCTTACACTCGTGATTTTGTATTTCGCTTATATATTTTTTAGTTGTGAAAAATTAGTCGTTACAATTATTACTATAAAAACCATTAATGATTGAAAAGTGTAATTGGTTTGTGTTGAGTATTATCACTATATACAATATTAATGAATACAAAAAGAGTTCATTAGAGCTTATACTTTCCTAATCTCAAAGTAGCTAGTGGGCATTAGTGGGTAGGTTGCCCTTTAAACTGATAGTATAAGTGTCTTTCCCAATTTTCAAAATGTGTGATATTTTGGTGGGTATGTTCATACTAATGGGTTAGGTTGCCTAATGGTTGTACCAATATGGCATCATTAACCAATTAATGGTGGATGTGTTATTCCTTGTACACAAACCTTGATTTCTAATACCATGTATAATGAGTATAGTAGCCCTTGTGTTTTGATTGTGCCTCATGGCAAGTATAATCAAGTGTGTAATAGGTGTAGTATCTCTTGCAATGTCCCCATTGATATATTCTAACTATGTGTGATGGATGATTTGTCATTTATATTATATTGTCTTGTGTTGGGTGTAATCACTATAAACACCAAATGTGCAACAACCTAATTTTTCAAATCCAAAATACTATAAAAGATTATTTGTGGAAGCTCAAATGAAATGAAACCGAGAACATTACCGCCACACCTAACTAAGTTAGCCATACTATACCTAACTGAGTTAGATGTTAAGGCAAGAAATAAAGTAAAATAAAACTAGTATAAATATCACATACTATGAATTTTCAAGAAATCAAATTCATAAATTATCTTAAAACAATACATCCTTAATTAAAAACCTCAAAAGTTTAAAATAAATACTAAAATGATAAAAGACCCAATGCCTTCTCATCTAATCCCCTAGCAAGCACAACATTATCAGCGTTCAGCAATACCACTTGGCAAATTTTTTTTTTTAAATCCACACTTAGAGGAGAGTGTCACATAATCTAAATACATATCATGTACTATGGGGAAAATGTAAAAAATTTCAATAAAAATGATAACAATAATAACAACAATGATCATTATCAAATCCTCTTTTTTCAATTAATAGCAAAAGTTTCAATTTCAATACAACTTCAAGGCTCTCATATAAGTATGATTTTCACACTTAAATTTAAGAACGTTGAAATTATTCAGCATCCATTGTATTTTATATTATGGAAACCATGAGGAGGGAATAGGACACTGGTAGAACCATGAAAGAGCGCTCTAGTTGTTCTACCAAGGGTGACCTAGGAAAAATCCCTCTAATCATTCAACAAAAATATTAGTTGACCAACATGTATATAACAAAGTCACTAATGTACACACCCCTAATTCAAAGCCATAAATAAAACATGGGGAATGTGTTAAAATAAGAGGAAGTAAGCCCAAGAATACCTCTAGTCAGCCTCTTTCTTACATGTTCTTCACCTCCAAGGGTATAGTCGTAAATCTTATATTACCTACAATTTTCTACCTTTCACTTTAAGTGATTAATATTTTAATTAACAGTACTCTCATAGAACTTAGGTCACCCACAACCATGTAGTTATTCAATAAAATACGTAATTATGTCCATTTTGAACATAAAAATAAATAAATAAATATAGAATTAAACCATAAACTATACCAAAAGTCAATATTATTCAATCATGTATTAAATTTTAAACTAGATAATTGTATCAACATAATAAAATACAAGGAAAATAGGTACAATAGATTTAATCCATGTAATAGGGAAAAGATGACCACATGGATAGTTTATGGTTTAAATTTTATACAAATGTTTTTCCCCTTTCAATGTTATTGAAACACAATTTAGTAAATACTAGACACAAAAGTGAACAATAAAAATAATGTATAGGCCAAAATAGATTAAAATAAGTCCCTTGAGGGAAATGTACCCATAAAGTGTAAGAGTATGTGTATTTTCTTACAAAGTAGAATTTTTATTAGCATTCACTACCTACCAAATAATTATACTTTTAAAATAATCACTACTTATTCTCAAACTATATTATAAGTATACTCAAATTATGGGTTGCCTCAAGAATCGGAAGAAAGTTTAGGACCTTATGAAAAACAACCTTCATTTTTTAGTCCCATTTTCATCTACGCCATCCTTCAAATTGATCGTTACATAAAATAATTTAATATTAATAAATACCATGAATCATAATATACACACACACACACATACATACATACATACATACATACATGTGTGTGTGTATTTATATATATGTGGGTGTGTGTATGTATGTATGTATTAATGAATATTAGGTCCTTAGAGCATTGCCAAATACATGAGGAAAATGATATGGCTTCAGACAAACTTGATCGATGGAATAAAACATGAGCAATTAATTATAGTCATCAGGATCAATTAATTAAAGCTTTAAGCTAGTGTTAGGGGTAGATATTGAACAAGAAAACTAGTAGGATGAAACATAGGGTTGCTTTGCTTTATATGGAACGGAGGGTTGATTTAATTTGTGGGGTAGCAAACTCAAATTGGATTTAGAAAATATGTTGGCACATATATAAAAAAAACTTAATTGGTGGACTGGTAACTTCTATAGAATTTTGTTGAATATTGATATGCGGGATTAAGATTTGATTCATTTGAGGGCTGCACTTTTTATGAGAAGTTAAGTTCATCATCCTTGTACTTATCATAGTTTTTAAAACTAGACCAAATCAAGATACATTCTTAAATTTATTATTCGAGGTACATGCTTTAAGAAAAGAACCTTAAAGTAGTGTATATATCATAGTTTTGCAAGCTACACAAATAATTATATTATCTTTCTTAAATTTATTTATTATAAATCAAGGTCACCATTAACCATACCTTTTAATCTAATTATTCAAGGCTAGGATCACAACAAGGTTCATGAAATGAGGTAAATAAAGCATCATGAAGGCCTTAAGGCATCAATATGAAAGAATAACAAAATAATGAATCACATGCAGAACCACTAGATTAGGCCCTAGGAGATGTTGACTTAGTCTGGATATCCCGGGCCTAACGAAATAATATTACACAAAAATTGGTTGACTAGCATGTCCAACCATTTGAATGTTCTTATGAGCTAGTAGATGGGTTTGGACAACCCAATCTATGTGTTTAGGTCAAAACTAAAACAACCTTATGCACAAAAATAATTATTCAATAAGTTTAGCAACCCGATCAACCAATCTTGACAGACAAATCAACTCACACATAACTAAGTGTCACATAATTAAATACCAACAATTAAAAACTCAACACATTTCAACATGAAAGGTTAAAACCATAGGTAACAAGTGAGGGTCATACTAAACATTGAAACTCATGCTTAGATATAATACAAGCCATAACTCATGTTGATCATACTAACATCAAAATTCAAGCTTGAATATGATGAAAGCCATAAATTATGTTGATCATACGAAACATTAAAGTTCATGCTTCAATTTATCATATAGGTAAGGTAATATATACATCATGTCATATTTAACTCTTAAGAGGAACCACCATTGTCCCAAGGACTAATAGTAAGCGTCAACCAATCAACAAGAAACATTTAGTAGTTGATTGGTTAGTCGCTACCGAAAGAAGCGAAAAATGTGTTGCATCAATCAAGCAATTGATTAAATAAGACATGTAATAAATTTAGTGTATCCCTAAATTGTCCGGGTGGCACCATCAACATAACCATGGGCATCCTTGGTCGATGTATCAGAACAGTCAGGTGATAACAAAACACAGAACATACCATAAATTCTCATTTGACTAAAGATCTAAATCATCTGACTGAAACAACCATTCATTGACTAATATGGTCATTTGGTCAATGGTCACTTAGATTGATAAACATGCAAATAATTTCATAAATAAATTGAAATAACCACAACTCCTACCATGATCATAAACTCAACAAGGACATATACAAACCATGCTAAACAACAAAGAACATGGATTTACACTCATCAAATTTAGCATCACACCCTTATATGCTCAAAATCACAAAAATCATACTCACATGCTCAAAAATTAAGTAAATAAACAAGCAACTAGAAATTAAATCATTATTAGCAACAAGAAACTTCTTAACAATTTCTTAAAGTCAAATTTCTAAATCATAAACATAGTTTGTTTGTATGATCAAAACATACAAAATACCATAACTCATGTTAAAGCTAGCCATATTCCACAAATCATGATTATAACCTTATATATACACACATATGTAAATAACTCATGGTTTACATAAAAATATGACACATCCAAGATAACAACTAACACAACCATGAACACAAAACCATATCATAGGGTAGATATTTATTTTACCTCAAAGTAAATATTCTAAAAAAGATAAAAACATTCCTAACTTGATGACAAACTACAAAACTTTTGATTTCCTCAACCCAAAAGATGGATTAGCCAAGAGGAGAAGAAGTAAGAAATCTTTAACTCTTTTCTATTTAAGGAAAACAAAGAAGGCTTAATGTAAAGATTAAGAAGAATATAAGAGAATGAAAACAAACTAAAAAATGGAGGGAATAGAGAGGCTAGAGCTTCAATTTCTAGCTAGAATAAGGAAAGGGAAAAAGAAAAGAAATATTCCCCACATTTATCAAACTATTATAAAGGAAGATGAGATAAAAAAAAAAAGAGCAAGTGATTAAGTGGAGGAAAGAATAAAAAATTGAGGTCAAGAGGGTCGTCCTTAGTCAAAACACAAAAGGGAAAGAGAGAAAGAGAAGACCCCACACTTAAAATAACTTGGTTCGAAAGAGAAGAGAGAAAACCAAGGATAAGAGTGTGCTAAGAGAGAAATAAAATCAGATAAAAAAGGCTTGAGAAGCCTTCATGCTCGGTAAGGAGGAGGAGGAGGATATATGGTGTATAGTTGAATTAAAAAGGTGATAAGGATGGTAAAGTGTTTTCCATATAGGTGTAAGAGAATCAAATGATGAACCATGAGATAGATGGGAGAGGAAGTCATACATGAATTAGGTCAGCACATGGTAGGGGTGGTGCGGAAGGTCTGAATGATCTAGAAGCGAGAGGGAGAGGGAAGAAGGAAAGAGAAAAGACGTAAGTAGGAGAAAGTACCAAATGTTCTTTTAGAATAGTTTTAATTGAATAAAAATGAGTTATTAATATATATATATATTTCAAACAATTTACAAAATTTTCCAACTCTATTCCAAAATAAAACCACTTTACTTATTATCAAAATAATTTCATTAATATTTTGGAAGAATTTTAGGATGGAGTATTATATATTTCCTTGGGAAGCTTATCGTTCAATACAACATATATTTACAAGCACCATATGTGTATAAGCTCCAACAAATTGAATTTGGGGACAATACATATATGAACCAAACATCAACTAACTATAATCAAGATTAATTAACTATGTATATATGTATATATATATATATATATATATATATATATATATATATATATATATATATATATATATATATATATATATATATAATTTGGAGATAAATATTCTAATAAGTAAAATATATGCTACTAATAAAAGATATGCAAAATATATGTGATGCACATGATTGTTAGAATTCATATAAAGGATACTATATGTAGGATTATTAAAAAAAAAGATATGGAGAGATTATAAAAATATACATGAAAATATAAGAATTCATGGGAAGATTAAAAAAGATATAAGAAGTTATGGAATGGTTATGGCCTAAATTAAATTACATTTTTATCTATTTTTATCTTTTTATTTTTGCATAAATATAACCCGAATGATAAATAAACATACTAAAGTTTTACCATAAGTCCAAAGGCCATAGGTTAAAGTATGAATTTTAGAAAATATTTTTTTCCTCCAAAAATAAGTTTATTAAAAGTTAGAAATTAATAAATAAAATTTACTAGTGTAACAAAATGTGGAAGATGTCATGTCACATTGCATTCTTGGTGGAGAGTTAGGTGTGGTCACTCAGAATTCTTAATAATAAGAATATTATGTGATTGAGATAATGGAATGGTAATAATATGGATCTGTTTAATGAGATACATGAGTTAGCTTGTGTTATTGTTATGTCATTAAGTATGATTCAAGCATGTGTTTCCTATGATACGTGATAACATGATTCCTATGTATAACATGAAACCTAGAATGTATTAAAATAGGTTTGTTTTACCAGTACTTAGCCATAATGAGACTAGATTGATTATTTGGTTGTTGTGATAACCTTAGATTTTATCTGGACAAGCATATGTTAAATTGAAAGGTTATGAGTCACATTTAGAATATGATGTGAGCTAGCTGACTTTGCTTGGGGTGTTCCTCTTGATTTGAGAGTTAAGATAATATTCGTAGAGATTTTTACCCATGTTGGGATCTTTATGTTTTTATATTAACATTGCTAGCAATTTTTTGGTTTTGTAAGACCATTTACATTCTATTTACCATTTGATATCTCATTGTGAGAGTTTATTCACTTGTCACTTATGTCATTAATTTTTTTAATTTAGTTGAAATTTTAGCCTTATATATATATATATCATAAGTTAGGTGAATATCACACATATCTTATTGTGTGGTAGTAACAATTTCCATTGTTGGTTCTAGCTTCCAAGCTTTCTTGTTTTTTTTAAAAAAAAAAACTATAATGAAAAATGAGGGTATTACAATATTTGTGCACTAATTTATTATTATTATTCATTTATAATTAAGTAACAAAAACAAAAACAAAAAAACAAAGAAAATAAGAGAAACTCATGACGTAAAAACTATAGTATATTTATAATAATAATATATTTATTATACGTACTTAATTATTAGTTTAAAAAGAAATAAGTTTGCACGCGTGCACACATGTGTGCGTGTGTGGAGGGGGGTGTACACCATTATTGTCTTTCGTTTTATTGATGTGCACAAGTTGGTAAAACTTTTTATTTTCAAAATCATCAAAATGATTCTCTTCATTGGTCATTAGTAGGATGAGTTAACATGTGTTGCATATGGAATTAATGGATATGAAGATATTCAATATAATCTTCTAAAGTGTTATATATATATAATTTATAAATACTAAATCCAATAATTTTAGTGTATTTCATTAGCTTATTAGTAAGTTCTTATTTTAACAACAAATTAAGTGGAGAAATTTATGGTTTTCGTTGCTTATTCTATTATAATACGATTAAGTAATGAATATTGTAGGAAAAAGATAATCAAAGAAACTAAAAAATATATTAAATTTAATGGATAATGCACCGTATACCCCTATATTTATTAATAATTCACCACATACTCCTAATTAAACATATGTTTTACCAAATGTTATTATGTTTCAATTTTAATGCACATATTGTCCTCTGTCACTTTTATCTTCAATACTGATGACCTGGTCATTAATTGCCACAAATTTAATGACTTTTTTTTTTAAAAAAAAATTATGTTGATGAAAATGCTCATTTCACTAATAATAATAATAATAATAATAATAATAATAATCTCTTAATATATTCTTTATCTTGTTTGTGCAACTTCTTCTTCATTAACAAGTCCACATATTACTTTAACTTTTTAGTCAAGGGAACCGGTAGATTCAAACTCAAATGAATTGCCAAAAATACCCAATAAGGAAAACATAATCGAAACGTAACTATATACACATAGGAACAGGGAAACTCTAAAACAATTTTATTATAGAATATATATTCAGACACGAAATTGAGTAATAGGAACATTAAAATTGAAATGAAAACCTTAAAATATTTCATGAAATTGAATATTTATCTAGACATATCTGTGACATGACTTGTTGGAGTTTATTGAAAAATCTAGAAGAATAGTATCCAAGAGAAAAGGTGAGATGGTGAAGTGTTTCAATGTGAAATAAAGGAAAAGGTTTAATGTCTTGAAGAAAAATGATCTTAGAAGGGCAACTCAAATACCTATAAGCTAATTATGAAGAATCAACCTACTTCCATCTTTAGCAATCATCAATGTAAGAGCAAAATGATGCTCTTGCATAGGGACTTGTTACCATGGAAAATATTATGATGACCACCGCTAATTGTTATTTGCAAGATATTTGTCAATCAAAGGGTGTCTCTTTCTATTTCCTCTCTTATTGATCTTAGAGTTAGTAACTTTGTTTCATTTTTGAGATCTACCACGATTTTAAATTTATAGCACTTTGTAAATCTAACAAAAATTAAAGAGTGGAAAATAATGTTGAATGGCGTTGTGGGTCAAAATTTAGAAATTTTTAGATGCGGAAAATTTTAATACTAGGAGTTCAATAGTCAAAGAATTTAGATCTAAGAGAGATAGAAAGAGATGATATTTTTTGAGTGGTAGCAAAATGAAGAGAAAGAAAGAATAAAAGAAGCTAGAATTTTTATCATAATCTTGAACTAGGTGGGAGAAAGAAAGAATGTTGATTTTTTATCATAATATTACTTAAAGTTTATTGACTAATAACCACAGCGTAATCAATATTATAAAAATGTAATCTATGTAGTATGTACACTAATATTAAAATACGGCCAGTATGGATTGGCTCTAAAAAAATTTAATAGAAATTATCATGTCATCATTGAAAATCCAATTGCATGGTACTGCGGAGCGGAGGGCGTCGTTCCTTAATTAGGCAAAAATGATACCTTATTCGGCATGGTAGCATACGGGCTAAAGATTTGGGCCGCCAGGACTACGAGGGAAAAATATGAGTTTGGGTTGGGAAGTTTAGGTTCGAGGTCTGAGGTTGGGAAAAACAGACTATCTAACCGGGCCTTTGTGAAAAAACCCTAGTTCTTATTTTCCATGCTATTCTCTCTCCTCAAGCTGCCGTCCTCTTTAGCGGCTTCCCTAACTCCTTTATACCGCTCGACTCATATATATTCATCTTTCCCGGCCCTTCCTCTCCCATCATTTTTGTTCTGGTTTTCTAATCTAAAGACGAAGAAACCTAGTTCACCCTTAGCGTCGACGCTGCTCTTTAGAGTTAGATATAGCAGCCGCCGTGCTCTTCATCCTGCAATCGTCGAGTTCCGTCCTCCATTCATCTGGTTTTAGTTACTATTCCTCTCTTAGTCTTATTCCTCCCGTCACGGCCTTAATCTTTCTCCTGCCCGACCGTTTAATTCCTCAAATTTCATCTGCTTCAATGTTTTTCTTATTTATTTAATATACTAAAGAAAGAACCCCGGTGAGGAAGAATTCCCTAAAAAAAGATAGGAAGTGCCGTATGACACTCCAAAAAGCAGCAGGCTTAGGGAATTCGTCGATTATAACCTCGTTTTCCCATCCACCAATCTAAGCTCTTTATAGTGATTCACTTCTTCATCCGAATTGATAGCTTTATGCCGTTTGATTGGTCGGGAATTCGTCGAGCATAATCGGCATTTAATTTCCTTCCTGCTGTGTGGGTGATTTGAAACGGGTCTCTGAGGGTTTCTTTTGCTTAGTAATAAGCTTCTCGCCTTTTTTATGTTTTTTGGTTAATTTGAAAGATCCGATGCCACGTCTCCGGTAGTGAAAATGCGATGACCGGAGATGCTATGATTGGATCAACACCAAGCTTTTTCGCATCTTGATAGGAATCTGTAGATTTTGTTCTTTAAACGATCTATGGAGCCGTTTTGTGCGATTACATCTTAGTGAGATTGTTTTCAGTGTCGATTGCTATTTTTGTCCTGATGCCAATTGATTGTTTTTGTAATAGTGGGTATTAAGTGAAGCTTATGATGAGTAAAGTTAAAAAGTTGGAATTACCGGCTGAAATAATCAATTTGATGTGAAATTGACTCTCTTTCTGAGGCTTCACTTATATTCGATTTTATTTTACATAAGCGGATGATTTAATTGGATCCATTTTTTTAATACCAGCTCATTGAGTTTTCATAAGGCTTTCCGCTAATCAATTTAGAGGAGTTTTGCCCATTTTGAATAAAGTTAGAAAGTTGGAATTACCGACGGAAATAATCAATTTGATGTCAAATTGACTCTCTGAGGCTCCAGATTTACCTGATATCTTTATACTACAGGTTTCTATAATCTTTGTTTTTGATTCTATCCTTCCCGGCCTCTAAGTTCCTCTTATTTTTTACTATCATTAAGATGATGACTTCCTGTGGTATAGATCAGTAATGTCACGTGTCAGAAAGAATGAAATCCGTCTGGTAGCCCTTGACATGGTCGGATCCAAATGCATTAGCTACAGCACATGACAACTAAGGATTCAAAAGATGACGTAAATAGACTCTGCCTCCTATTTTTGATTGAACTTAGTATGATTGTGTGGCTAACCTCCTTTGATCTGACCCTTAAAACAGGAGCGATGATGACCAAGGTAACTGTCCAACGTGACAATAATTGCCAAAACTAGATGAAAGGCCAGCGGGAAAGATGACTCCCAAACTAAAAGTGATGAAAATCAGGAATTGACATTCCTATTTGAACACCAATGGTTAATTCATGCTGCCAAATCTCATAACGCACAAAATAATTCTAAAGCCTACTTGAACAATGTTGGAGAATCCTTAAGGAGGAGAAATCTCGAGCCAAGGGTCATTGGTTAGAGGCTATCAGATAAATGACGCAAGCAAAGTGTAAATGTTAAAGGCACCATCAATGTATAAGTCGGTAAGGGTTTACTCATACATTTAATCATTAAGTTGTCACTTATGCTTTTGTATAAATCAGACAACTAATAATTATTGAGTATTCTAACTAAGGATGATGGAAGAAATAAAATGTCATCTTCTAATGCGTGTTTACATATATATATATATAGGATGAAGATCTCATACATACCATTTTTAAGATACATTTATAGGAATTAATTATAACCATTAGATTAGTGTTTCATCAACGGTCAAGATTTAATACATATCTAATATAAATTTATTTTAATCTCAACCCTTAAATCCTCTAAATCTAATGGTTATTAAGAGTTCCTACATTTATATTTTAAATAATAGTTTGTACAGGAACCTAAATCTATATATATATATAAAGAAAGAGAAAATAAGCTCTTAATTTCTCAAGATCTTTATACTCATGAAAAGTCTTTCATTTCTTTCTCCCACAAACCATATTTCTCATTTTTTCTAATTCACTTTCACATTCCTTATCATTGTATTGTTGGTTGAGAGGATTATTATCCATCTGACCAAGGAGAATTATTTGATTTTATTTTGCCAACATTTGGTATCAAAGCTAATGTTCAAAATTATGGTAACTAGGAAACTAGTCACGAAGATGCTGAATAACATGAATAATAGGACGTGAAAGAGTAAAATGGAAGATTTTCTATATGCAAAATAGGTCATAGATCTAATTGAGATGAATGAATCATTATAACACCTCCAAAATTTACTCCTGAAAAAAAAATTGAAAGAATAAAGCGAAAGTTAGAATAGAATTTGGGGAATGTTACCGCCACATCTAACACAAGATAAATGTCCACCATCTATCTCATGCTAGATGCAAGGCTAAAACTTGTCAAACAAAATTTTAAATATCTATGCCGTAAGGATAAACTCCCACAAGGAGATATCCACAGGTAGATGACAAGTGAATAAATTCACTAAATAAAATCATCGCTGAATTAATCAGCGGAACCTGTAAAATAAATCCAAATTTTAAAAGCATATTAGGGTACGAGAAATTAAAAGTCAATTACAACACCCTTAAAATTTTAAATACAACACTTATAACTTCCAAAGATGAATACAGTTAAATAAGATAAAATCCGATAGATCACATTCCGGATTGCCTACTCTTTCAAGTCAAGCCTTCCACCCTAAAACAGTATCTGATCTTAAACCTGCACAAGAAGTCTACTCCCCAACATTAGTGGATAATCACAAAAGCCATTCAACCAATGTAGCATCAGTACGGGTCCGGTACTGAGTAAAATAAGACTACCCAACTCATGGAAGGAAACATAAAACACATAAGATATGAAATACTCTAACTTACAATTCTCATGCTCAATTATACATTTATTACATACAATAATACATAGGGTCACAGATTCATACTTACAGGTACATTACTAGACATGACGACACATAAGATACAAGCGTATAAGAAATCACAATTGCATGCTAAGCAACACCAATCCAATGATCTAATAATAATCATTATTACATCTGATTTTATTTATTTACGATGAGTTCAGGAATACCACTATTCTTAAACCGGTGGAACGGTCTGAAGCACCTCTCGGGGACAATACACCCGAGCCACTATTATCATCCGGTGGAACGGATCCTACACCTCTCAAGGCAAAACGCTCCTGAGCCACTATTCTGAACCGGTGGAACAGCTTGAATCACCTCTCAGGAACATGACACCTGAGCCACTATTATCATCTGGTGGAACGAACCCTACACCTGGTCCTGACTCACGTAATCTTCTACTTTAAATTATTAGTGTCTTATTCATTACTTAACTCATATCATATTCTTATTCACGTTGAGTATACATATGATCATTTCAACTATTTCTATAAATTTAATTTTAGAAAAACAATTATACATATGATCAATTTTATAATTTCACTTGAAATCTAGGGTTTTAGGCCCGAAAATGCAATTCGGTTGAATTATATTAATTTATTTAAATTAAATGTTTAGAAATGCAATTAGATATATTTTATAACATATCATATAATCAATTTCTCACAAATCATAAAAGAAATACCCAATTTAGATTAATTAGGGTTTTTGAGCCCCGAATACAAATCCAATCAATTCTTGCTAAAATATATAAATTGATGGTTCGAAAATGTAATTAAATATATTCTAATATAAATTATATAGTCGATTGAATAAAACGACCCGATTACACAATCCAATTTAGTCTTGCAATAGTTTTGACCTAAAAATTCAATTCCGATTAATTGCGCACAATTTTCCAAAATCAACACTCTCGATATGAAATTAAATACATTTCAAACGATATTATAAAATCAATTAAGTGGAACGACCCAATTATGCGACCCAATTTCATTACACATGAATTTTGACCTAGGAATCAAATTCCAATTGATTCCACATAAATTTATCAAATTGACGGTTCCGACATGAAATTAGATACATTTTAAAATGTATTGTATAATCAATTTATCCAAAATTACCAAATCGGGTGAATCCGAAAAATTCGGGCATAACCCGACCAAAAATCCAATTTTCCAAATTCCCAACATAAACCATACAATTAACATATCCAAATCAATCTCACAACACCTTTATACATAATCAAACAATCAATTTAGCTTATCATAAGTTAATTCATACTCAATTAATCAAATCAATATTAGGGTTTTTCAGAAATTTATACCAAACCAAAATCAACAAATCGGAGCAAAGGAAGGTCGGAGAAGCTTCGTCGGAGGCCGAGGGTTGCTCACCGGTGGTCGGGAGACATCGACGGTGACGGGGCAACGGCGACGCGACCTGCACGTTGCTGGTGTTGTGCGCGCCTGCTGTTGCACGACTTCAACTACTGTCGTTGCGTGGCGGCTCGCGGTTGGTGGCGGTCGGTTGTGGCTGCCGACGGTCGACAAAGGAGGAGGGAGGATCTGGGGAGAAGGAGGCGGCTGGGTTGCAGAGAACAGGGCAGGGGACGGGAGAGTCGGGAAAGAGAAGAGAAGAGAAGAGAAAGAGAAGAAGATAAAAAGGAAAAGGAAGAGGGGGGTCGGGGGCACCGGCTAGGGTTTGGTCTCTTTTTTTTTATACAAGTAAAAATAAAATACTAAATATCAAAAATTATTATTCGAAGAATTTTATCTAAAATTTATTTCAAAAGGATCTGAAAGCTTAAAATTAATACAAAGCTATATAAAGAATTTCGGAAACATTTTTGGAAGAATTTACCAACGAACATAAAAAGTTATATTATTTACGGAAATATATTATAAGACCTCAAAAAATTATTTAAAAACATATAATAAAATATTTAAGTCAAATTCTAATAAACTGAGACTAATTCACATAATTTTTGAAATCGGTTTTCTACAAACTAAAAAGTGTAAAACGGAAGGAAATTAATTTCTGAAAGAAATTCCTAAATAAGCTCTAAAAATCTTTTTAATTTAAAACTTCCTAAAAATATTAACGATTTCTAGAAACGAATAAATTTAAAGTCGGAAATATTTTCTACGTATAAAATCATTAAAATAAATTTAACTATTTAAACAGAAATTCTATAATTTAAATAATATATTTCGTTAATAAAATATAAGCCCAAAATAAAGTCGTAATCACACAACGAAGTTATAATAAAAAACGAATTCAAAATATTAAAAATCAAAATACGAGAAAGAACGAGAATAAAATAAAATCATGGTCGTGAACGAATTTATCTAAAATGGTCCGCAACAACAACGATTAATTAATTTCAAATATGAAGTCAAAATCGTCGATAAATCTATAAAACGAATGAAAATTAAAATAATTAAATATTTACATCAAATTATGCTAATAAAATCATTAGGCTTAATAAAATTAGATTTCAAAAATTCGGGGTATTACAATCATGACTAAGAGTATGAAAGAAAACAAAAGGGAGTGGAAGAAGCTCAATGGAAAAGTTTGTGGTTATATTTGTCAATGGGTAGATGATAGTATCATTCATCATGTTGAGAAAGAAACCACAGTGTATGGAGTGTGGTCCAAGCTATATTCGCTTAATACGAACAAGACGACTAATAACAAGGTGCAACTCATGTAGAAGCTGTACAAATTAAGGTATGAAGATGGGGAGCACATTGCAACATGCCTTAATGAGTTCCAAAACATATTCATCTAATTGAAAATCATGGAAATAGTGTTTTGAGATGAAGTTTAAGCTCTGATGATCCTAAGTTCTCTATCAAATAGTTGGGAGATTCTTTGTATATCTATTAGTAATTTTTCCCCCAAAGATAATGTCACTTTTTTAGAAGAGATGAGAAGAGGAGGCAATGTGGCTTTATCATCAAAGTCTGAGACAATTATAATGGGCTGAGGGAGAACTAGGAGTGGGATGCAGAAGGAGAGGTCTAAAAGTAGACCGAGGAGCTCAAAGAGGGACAAATCTTACTTCCATTATAGGAAGCTTGGTCACTGTAAGAAGGATTGCTTGGAGTTAAAGAAGGGTGCAAAAATGGAAAGGTAAGTTGGATGAGGAGGCAACAACCATAACTAGTGATGAACTAATGGTTATCTTGGAGTGTCTAAATTCTTGCACAAGCACCTCATATGCCGACGTCGACTAGGCAGTGGACATTAGTGCATTCTACTATGTTACGTCGCATAAGAAGTTCTTCTCCTCCTATACATCTAAGGGTTTTTGTGAGGTGTGAATGGGAAATTATGGTGTCTCAAAAATAGTCAGTATAGGGAGTATATAACTAGAGATGATTTTGGATTATACCTTATAACTCAAAGAAGTCATATATGTTCCAAACTTGAGGATGAGTCTCATCTCAGCAGAGAAGCCTGATGATGAGGTTTACATAACTTATCTTGAAAAGTGTTTATGGAAATTGACAAAGGGATCCTTGGTAGTAGCTTAGGGGAGCAAGTGTTGCTCATTGTATAGGACTTAGGAGACGGTGTGTCTGTCAATTGAAGTTAACTCTATGGGATATTGTTATGATGTGTGTCATTATAGACTTAGCCATATGAGTGACAAGGGTGTAAAGCTTCTTGGTAGCCGAGGGGCTCTACCAGAGGTCCAAGGGGGTAATGTGTATTAGGAAAGAAAAACTTCCTGGTAGCCGTACAAATGACAAGGGCGTAAAGTTTCTCGGTAACCAAGGGGCTCTACTAGAGGTCCAAGGGGGTAATGTCTATTAGGCAAGTAAAATTGAGCCCGCTTTGTCAAAAGTGCCACCAGATGAGCATCAGAAAAAACTTGATCGGGTCTTCTCAAATATATGTGGGTTTGGTGAAGGTGAATTCATTTGAGTGGATTATCATACTTTGTGACTTTCATTAATGACTTCTCATGAAAGCTCTATGTATAATCCATGAAGACCAAGGATAAATTTTTGATCAACTTCAAAGTCTTTCATGCTAAGGTGGAGCGTGAGAATGGGAGGAAGTTGAAGTGTATTTGAACAAACAATGGAGGTGAATACCTTAGTCCATTTAAAAAATGTTCCTAAAATCCCTCAACATAATAGAGTGGTGGAACAAATGAACTACACATTTATAGAGGACATAAGGTGTCTACTCTCACATGTAAAGCTTCTAAGATCACTTTAGGCATAAGCTCTAGAAATGGCATGTCATCTAATCAACTTGCCTGTAGCACCTCGAGTCAATATGACCATATGGGGACTACCTTAGAGTGCTTTTGGATTGATTGACTAACCCTATAGATCAATACAAGTTCTTTTAGCTCGCTTTATCCTCACCCACACACTTCCTAATAAATTCTTAGAAAATTTCTGAAACTTTCCATAAGGGTCACCCATCCTCAAAATTGCTCCACGATAAACATGCTTGACTATAGAGTTCTTATGACGGAATCACCAGAAGGATGGTATGTCGTGTTGATATAAGTAGCCAAATCAATCCTTATAATACTTTGCTCAATTTGGGATATTACATTACCTCCATCAAATCCTATCAATGGTGATGTGGCTGATGAAGTATGGCTTGATAGGGATGTAAGATAAAACCACCTAAGGCCTAAGGGTGCTTGGCTATCAGACGCTTGTCCATAGAACAATGCTAGATGAGAAGGCTCTTCAACGCATGTTCATTGAATATGATGAAGAGAAGTTTGGCTATAAGGTGTAGGGCTCAATAACCAAGAAGGTCATCCGGAGTAGGGATGTTGTCTTCTTTAAGAACCAAAACATCAAAGACTTTGTTGAAGGTGAAAGGTTGGAAGCATATATTGATGATCTTGTGGAATCTAGTGATGATTGTGAAACGATTTGCTTGGCAGGAAAGGATAATCTAAGAGGAGTGACCGAGACACATTCCAACTCAAAAAAGGAGGTGCCAAGTCGCAAGCTAAGGTAGCAGAGAGTGAAGATTGTGAGCTTAAGCAAATTTAACCCCAAGTGTAATACTCCGAGTCAATATGACCATGCGGGGGCTACATGGTAGCTACCTAATAGCACCTCGGGTCCACAAGGGTTGTGGGGGCTATCCTATAGTCCTTTGAGATTTTTTGGTTGGCCCTAGAAATTAATACAAATCTTTTCAACAAGTTTTATCTTTATTCACACACTTCCTCTGAAATTTTTGAAAAACTTCATAACTTTCTAAAAGGTTCACCCATTCTTAAAATTTTTTCCACGGTAAAAATGCCTAATTTTGGATTTCTTAGGACGAAATCACCAAAAAGATGGTACACCATGTTAATATACGTAGTCATATCAATATTTATATCATTTTACTCAATTTGGGCGGTATTATATTCATCCCCACTCAAAGAACACAAAGTATTTGTTACGCCTTGATTACTAACTGTATCATTGCTATTTATCCCAAGAATCATCCCGTTAGGTGACAAACTGGCTCCTCCAAGTTTTACTTGAGGTTGTGGCTTTGTTATAATATCATTCGTAATACCTTGAGTCGATACGACCATGCAAAGACTACTTGCTAGTGACCTAATAGCACCCTAGGCCCATAAAGGTTGTAGGGGCTACCCTAGAGTGCTTAGGGATTGTTTGTCCAACCCCACAAATAAATATGAGTTCTTTTAGCATGTTTTATCCTCACTCATGTGCTTCTCAATTTTATTTTTTTATAGAAAACTTCTAAAAATTCTAAGGAGGGTCACATATTCTAAAAATTGTTCCACAATAAGATGCTTAACTATGATATTCTTGGGATAAAATCACCAAAAGGATTATATATCATATTGATTTAAGTAGCCATATCAATATTTATAACACTTTACTCAATTTGGGGGTATTACACCAAGTGTCTATCGACCCTAAAGTAACACGTGAAATGTGAAGATCCACTAGGAGGCTGATACCGATTGGCAAGTACCCTATAATAGAGTACATGTTACTCTCAAATGGAGGAGAGCCACCATGCTATGACGAGGCCCTCAGCGATGCTTACAAGAAAAATTATATAGAAGAAATAAAGGACAATAATACCTTCCTTCAAGAAAACAACACTTATAGGCTTGTGAAGAGGCCGAGAGGGAGAAAGGTCTTGAAAAATAAGTAGGTTTTCAAGATCAAGAATAATGAGGGTAAAATCAAGCTAAGGCACAAGGAAAGATTGGTAGTTAAGGGATTTAGTTAGAGGTAAGGGGTTGGCCATGATGAAATCTTCTCTACGATGGTAAATATGACATCCATCTATGTGATTATAGGGCTGGTTGCTGTTCTAGACTTAGAGGTGGAGCAATTGGACATAAAGACATTTTTCCTGCACAATGATTTCAAGGATAATGTATACATAGAACAACTTGAGGGGTTTGAGGTAAACAATAATGAGAATATGGTGTGCAAGCAAGTAAAGAGCTTGTATGGACTAAAGCAGCTGCCACAGTATAGTAGTGCATGAAGTTTGAATCATTCATAGTTGAATACGCACTACTAAAAATGCAGTCTTCTGACGATAAAAGTTTTAACTGAAAACCTAAAAAGTTGTGAAAAAATTCTATTATGATGACACGTCATTGATGATGTGTCATCATAAATGCTTCGGAGCGAAAGACCCAAGATTACGATGCCAAAAGTCATTATTGAAAATTACCCATATTGTGATGACAATGTCGTTACTTTAATACTACTGTGACAACAATATAAAAAAACTTTCATAAAATTAAAGTATCTATTACGATGATATTTTAGGTCTATTGTAGTGCCTCTATCGTCACTAAATGCCCAATTTGAAAAAATAAAAATTGGTGTGCTACAACAACCAATAGTTCTACTACAGTGATCTTGTCATCACTAAATGCCTAATTTAAAAAAATTATCAGCCTATTTCAGCAACTCTAGGTCTACTACAACAACTCCTACCGACACTGAAAGCTAAATTTAATTTTTTTACCAAACTTTTATTATGACCTTATAAAATTTAAATATATTATTTTTTAAAAAAATAATTTTTTATATTAATTAAAACCATTAATAATAAATAATTTCATTTTCATATTAATATTAAAATTAATATCTAATTAATAATATTAAATAAAAAATATTTGAAATACTCCTTCTTACAATTCATAATTTGAAATTATCATTACAATTTTGTCATCTACCATAAATAACTAGACCCTACTCATTCCCATTCTTATCCTCCTTCTCCTCATCCTTTGATTCTATAAGTCCATGTATAAGGTCTTGTATTACAATAGCTTGTAACTTCATAGTTTTTTTGACACCGCTTTGCTATGAGTTTTAACAATCTTGATTAGCTTGCCAAAATTTTCCTCAAGTACAGAAGTGTTGGTGCTAGTACTAGCAGAAGGTAGTGATGCTGATGGAGCTAAAGACAATGCTAACAAAGTGCCCTTCAATAATCTACCAATATATCTCTCATGGTCATGAATTTATCTAAGAATGTCATGTATAATGGTTGCCTCCTCAATTTTTAGTGGCTCATTAGACCCACATTCACTCCAAATTGATTGGAGTCGAGCCTCCTCTATTATTTTTTATCACGTCTCCACCATTTTATGCTATAAGAAAAGTCAAAACTAATAATAAATAGATTGTAAAAAATATAATTAAATTAATTCTTGTATAGAATTATAAAATTACATATTTCTATTCAACATTCTCGCTCACCCATTTCCTATCCTTGTAATGCATCTCTCTAAAAGTCACAATCTCACCCAGAATTTTCTTGGTGTTAGGGTCAGGCTATAGTTATAATAATAATAATAATAAAGAACTTTATGAATAACATTATAAATAATTAATAAAATTATAAATTTGGTATACAATACCTTATTGTAGCAAAATTGAGAAATCAATGACAAACCATGGAGGCTAAGATATTATTGTTTGCTTATGTTTTTTTTCGTTTCTTTCTAAGTTTGCTTGTAAATTAAGAAATATTAACACTTAATTAATATAAATACATAATAATTTTATCTATATATAATATTATACAAATGCCTTTTTTTTTTCAGGAGTATTCCAAAATTCTTGAAGCTTTTTTCAATTCTCATCATCAAAGTCATTCGGTTTCTTCCCTGGGTTATTTTTGGATCAATTCTTGAGCTGACTATTTTTGTTTCGATAGGTATCAAGAAGTGATCTTCAAGAACCCTTCTATACTTATGACTAGTGTGGTGTTTCATTCCACTCATCCAGGTTAAAATATATCTATAGGAAAAAAAAAACAAAATGTATGATTAGTCAACTAAAAACCAAAAAGATTATAAATTAAAAGATTCTTATGATTCATTATTACATCAATTTGGGAAACAATCTTATCTCTATCCTCCTTTGGAAATTGATTCCAATCGTCAAAGCACATAGAAATCATTTTATCAATCTTATTCCCTACGTGACTCAAAAATAATGTACCATTACAACTAATGGGTCTTGAAGCCCTATCAAACTAAGACGACCATTGGAGGTGGAATTTAATGTAACAATTTTTTCTAAACTCTTCACTCATATTGATGAAATTTTACTTGGAGCATTTTGGACGTACTAGAGCTTCAACATGCATCATATTAGTTAACCAAATAAGTAAAAAAGAATATACATTACTTTGTTATCTAATATACAAGGAAAAAATTATTACATGACTCACACTAAGATAGAATACTAGAAGGACGTCGAAGGAGGTCATTATCCCCATTCCCACCATTATATTTCATCATGACATCGGCCATACCTACTAATTGTTAACAACAATTTGATGAACAATAATAAAAGGAATTTGATAACAGTCATAGAAGGCTAAATTCAAATATATTAAAGATAATATTCATAAAATAGATCCTAATACACACAACATAAAAAGTTTCAACAAGATAAATTAGCGATCACTACAAGTACTATTATCACTGCATGCATATTCACTATCTGAGTTTGAAGCATCCTCATTCATATGAACAATATTGACGCTGAAAAGTTAACATATCAAGGTCATCTGCTTTAATAGTCAAACCAATAGTAGATGACTAAACCCCATATATAACTTCAATTGGCTCATAATCATCATCATTGAGATACAAAATATGATAATGGTTGACTTCCCAAACAACTTACCAATGTGGACCATTTAGTATATCATCAACATACCAAACTTGCTTTACTTGAGATCCTAATATATAATGATCATCCTTATAGCACTCATACATCATATAAAAACTTGTAATATTTTTCTTTCATAGTATTCTTTTTTTCCCTTGCATCAGTGTCCAACCATTTACACTTGAACAATAAAGTAGAACAATCATGCAAATAAGATAGCTCAATGATTTGTTATATCTATCCATAATAACATTCATCATCGACTCCGGGAACAAACACACCATTATTTTGTGTTCTTTTTCTTTATTCTCTTTCATGAGTTAAGAGTCGGTGTGTAAAATACAACTAGTATAAGTCGTAACTACACTTGATGGACCACCAGCAAGAGATAATAAATCATCAGTACATTCATGTGATCCCAACTTATGTAAGTTGTATACCTGTAGTATATATAGGTAATAAAAATAATTATTAATTATTTTGACTAATAATTAATTAGGAATAATTATTAACAATTGAATGAAGATTTATATTACTTTATAATAAAATCAATGGGGAAACTCTTTCTTTTGAATGTCATCCAAATTATCCCTACATCCACGTATCTCGTTCATGCGTTCACAACAACAATAACGAAAAACAATTCATTTCCTACACACATATAATTATTAGAATCATTATTAGTGATTAATTATGTATACTTTACATTTTTATATCTTTGGGCAGTTGTTGAGAACATACTAAATTATCTGATTTAGGTCGTTATCTGAGATACCAATAATCAATGACTTACCAATGCCACGACCTTAAGGCCAAAACACTAAAATTTGTGCCTTTTTCAAATTTGCATCCTCATTATGTCAGGTCTATTGGATTGTATCTCAACTCCTTAAAAGTACATAGAACAAAATTTCACTACTTCAGTGATGGCATAACCTTCGATAATAGAACATATAAGATCAATTTCTAATCTACTCCTTCAATTCTTTCAATTTTCTTTCAACATGATACATCCATCTTCCATGAATATGCCCACCTAGTCGTGCTTCTTTTGGTAAGTGCATTATAAGATGAATCATAACACACACAGAAAAATAGGGGGGAATATGTAATACCCCAAAACTTTATTTTAGGAATTAAAAATAAAATAAGGATTAAATGGATAAAGTTTAATTATATATGCCATTTTTAATAAAATAATGATACTATAATAATTATAATTATGGCCATAAAAAGAGAAAAATGATGTAGGGATCTAATTAGTGGAGGTTAGAATTAATCACTAAACTAAAATAAATTTTAAGTAAATCATAATAATAACTTCTAAATTAATAAAAAAATTATTTTGTTATTATCACTAATTTTTAATATTCTAAAAATTCAAAAGAATTCTAAACCACCAAACCACTTCACTTTTCCTTTTTTTCTTCCCCTTATCTTCCTTTTCCTTCTCCTTTTTTTTTCTTTCCTCCCCTCCCTCCCCCAACTGGGACATGCCCAACATAGGCCCAATCCTTCCCCCTCCTCTCTTTTCCTTTCCTTCCTCGGCCCACTCTTTCTTATTTTTTCTTTTCCTCCGCATGACCCAGCACCCCTGCCCATGCTTGTTCTCCCCTTCTTTTCCCCTTTTCTCCCTTATTTCTTTCCTTTCTTCCCTTTCTGCCCCTGTCATCAACCTCCCCCCAATTGGAGCTGCAGGCATGGCTACTTCGCAACTCCATCTCTCTCTTTCTCTCTCTCTCTCCTCTTACCCTATTCTTGTTTGAACCTGTAGGGCATTTAGCTGGCACTGCCTACACTAGTCCCCTCCCTCCTACGACCCTAGCACTCCTACCTTACCCCCTACACCCCCTGCAAAATCTCTGCCCTGTCCCCCTATCATGCAAGCTTCACCGGCCGACAACCAACCACTCCCTCCCCTTATCTTCTTCCCTCATTTATCCACTTCCCCACTCATCTCCCCCTATATATACCACCCTTGCACCCTCAATTCCCCTTTTTTTTGCCATTCGAAAACCACCCTCATCCTTATTCTTAAAGCCTCTTCAGCTACGGTCGTCATGTCGCCCCACTGTCGCCACACCCTCCTATCCTCTTCCCTACATCATCCTCCACTCAACAAGACCTTCCCATACCCCTAACTCCCCTTCCTCTTCTCTGCCCATTTGTGCAAAGTAAGTAGCTCGAGCTTCCCTTTTTTACCCATCTCCGCCGCCTTCGCTTCTACTACCGCAACAACCACCACCCTCAATACCTCCCTTCCTACCCAAAAAAATTCCCCCTACTTTCCCACACCGCCATTTCCCCTTTCCTTCTCCTCCTTCCTCCTCCTTTTCTCACCTTACCTCTCAGCCGCCACCACAACTGCTGCCGTGAGACACCACCACCACTACCATAACCCCCTATGACCCAAAAACCCTACCACCCAATAAAACTTAGCTCCTCTCCTCTTTCTAACTTTCCCTACCCCAAAACCCTTCCTTTTCAATGACCACCACCATGCGCCGTGACTTTATCCTGTTGTCCCTTCTGGTTATGCCCTTATCCCTTTTACTTGCTTAGTATATTTTATTTTAAATATTTTGTTATTATTATTATTACTACTAATATTTAATTAGGAAAATAAAGAAAACGGAAAAAGAAGTAGGAAGAAGGTTAAATGACTACTATGCCTTTCTTATAGGTTGTGAACAAAACCCTTTCCATGAGGAGGCATAGGATTCGTGCTCCAAGCCCAGTGTCTTATTAGGTAAGGATATAGTTAATGCTTTGGGTTTGCTGTGATTTATGTGCTTATGGGTGCAATAGTATGTGTTGTGTACTTATATGTAAATGTGAACTAAATATGTGTGTAGTGCAGCTTGGCTTGTAAGGAGCTAAGGTATGATTGTGTATGATTCATATTATGTGTAATATGGGTGATATAACTTGTTATGTATGACATGCTCTTATATATGGTTTTTATGGTATGGCATACATGCTTAGAGGCCTTAGGTGAATTTGAGTGGTTGTGGGGATCTAAAATAAATATAGAGGGTGGAATGAGTAAGAAGAAATGGGAAAAGGCCTAAGTATATTGTGACATATGGGTGATAAAATAAAGGAAGAAATTAATAAAATGAAGGGTTAGGGTAAAATCTTACATAAGGAGTGTGCTTGCACGAGAAAAAAAATTATGTGGAAAAAGTTAGTTCGAGGGTTAAACATGGGGAGCAAAGAGTATTTTAGGTGATTAGAGTGCTTGGGGAATAGATAGTATGTGGGTTGGTGGAAGTATGCATGGGAGCTTAACTAGGGTTTTTGGAGGAAAACCCTAAGCATAGGGGGTGTTATGAGAGAGTTTATATAGGTTGGTTGGAATTTGGGTTGATATTAAGAGTGTGACATATGAAGGGTGAGGGTCAAGTGAAAAGGAGGGTGGAGTTTGTGTGTGAAGGGAAGGTGTGAAAGAAAAGAGGTGTATTAGGGTTTTAGGGTGACCAACTAGGGTTCTTTATCACATGTGGAAGTTGGAGAGTAGGTTTATGATGTTTGGAGTGGGTTGAGTGGAGAAATGGTGTTGGAATCAAGGGGGATTATAGGTTGTATAGGAAAAGGAGAGGCTAGGGCCAAATAGGCCAGATTAGGGTTTCATGGAGAAACCCTAGTAGGCGATGGTGAGCCTAGGTGGAGAAATGGGAAAGTGGGTCTTAACCCAAATGTGCAAGGACTTTTGGTTTCATGGTGAGTAGCCTGGAAGGAGAGAAAGAGGTCTTGGAGTCAAGGGGAGTGTAGAGGAGCTAGGTTATGGGACAGGACCATTCATGAAGTTTGGGGTGTAAGAGTGATAATGGGTTAGGGAAGTCCATTGGGGACATGCATGTCAAATTAAAGGGGTGACTTATTAAATACGACATGAATAAAATACTAACCATTTAAAGTGGAAGACTATTGAGCCGGGCCCAAACTGATGTACCAGTGAGAATAATGGCCAAGAGCATTTTTCCCCAGAGACCAATCCACCGACGAATAATAGTGGCCAGGTGCATTCTACCCTAGAGATGTATTTTAATCCATTGGCTATAATAGTGGTGGATCTCCAGTTCAATAAACTAAACCTTGGATGATAAAAAATCATGAGGAAAACACTAATCACTTATAGTGCAAAACCATGTGAATTTGGGCCAAACCGATCTACAGGTGAAAATAGTGGCTAGGAGCATTTTTCCCTAGAGACTAATCCACTGAAAAATAATAGTGGTCATGTGTGTTTTTCCCTAGAGTATATTTTCGATCCACCGGCTATAATATTGGAGTTCCTGTACTCACGTGGATATAATTCGAGAGATGTGTAAATATGGAATTAATGGTCTAAATTCTAATAATAGTGATTGATCTGATTGACTTACTGCTTGCATTATCTATTTTTTATGTTATGCCCTGTCTTAGCTACATGGTTACCTTACTTAGTACGTTGCGTATTGATCACCCCATTCATAGGTACCGCTCATTCCCACGAGTAGTGGTCCCTCTTGAGTCTATGTAGTTAAGAGATGTTGCCCTTGCTGATTTTGATGCGTATGATGCCTTGGGTATGGCAGAATGACGATTCGGTGTACCTGGTATAGAGTCCGAGAGGGAATTCTCTGAACTTGCTGTTTTCTATTTTTCTTACCCTTTTTATTTCCCCATAGTGGGCGTTGTTTGGACTTTATTTCCATTCTTTATTAACACTAACATTTGTGTACTCAGGTTTTATTAATGAATGTTGAACTATTATGGTTTTATTAATCATTCGTGTTAATAATTTTTGTACCTTTAGCCTTGTGGTTAGTATGAAATTGGCCTGGGGTCAACCTTGTATTGATCATGGCGGTAGCACCCCCCTTTTAGTGCATGGTTTTCTATAACAAATGAAATTTTTTAACTATAAATTTTAGAGATGTTACAAAATATGTGTTCTAAATTGCATAGGATGATAACTACTTCCTTTTCATCCTTTTCCAAATCGGAAAACCGAAGTGTCCTTACACACATCATTGTAAATAATTTACTCAACTCAACAATGGTATCAACAATATGTTTTCACAAGAACGGTCTCACACCAATTGGCAATAACCATTACATTATGACATAATTGTCATGTGATTTTAGAGAAGCTAATTTTTCATTACTGTCAGTTATATTCTTCCTCAAATTTGATGCAAATCCATATAGAAAATTTACACTCTTCAAAAACCCTAAACAATTTGTCCTATCCCTAGGTGAAAGAGTATACTTAGCAGTAGGTTTCATCAACTTGTTACCCTTATAGTACAAATGTAGCTCAAGTTTGATGTTCATATCCATCAAATCACGTCTCTCATTTTCATTATCTTTTGATTTTTCATTATTACCAAGGATTGTGTCAAGAACATTTTCAAAAATAATTTTTTAACATGCATCACATCTAAGTTGTGTTTAAGGGCAATTAATGACCAATAGGAGAGCTCAAAAAATATACTCTTCTTCCTCAAATTCAACTCATCAGCTCCTCTCTTCCTCTTCAAACATAATTTGTCTTCATGCTTACCCAGTAGGTAATCTATAACATGACTCAACTACATCAAATAGTCATCTTCCAACAATCTTAGTAGGGGATTTCTCTTCTCAACTTTACCATCAAATTGTTTATTCTTCCAACATGGATGGTTAGTAAAAAGGAATTATTGATATCTAATGTAATCCATCCTAAACCTCATCCTCATAAAAGAATTTTATTCATTATAATTAGAACATGCTTTATACCCTTGTCTTGACCACCTAGAGAGAATTCAATGAGCAGGGAATTCATTAATAGTCCACAGAAGCACAACACACATTCTAAACATTTTGTTATCAACCACATCTATAGTATCAACCCCTATCACCCAAAAATCATTCAGCTCATTGATAATAGGTATGAGGGACATGTTAATATCCATATTAGGAGACAACGATCTAATAATCAACAAAGACAACATAAGAAATTTTTTTTCATGCACTTCCATGGGGGTAATTTGTATGTCATCAAAACTACTACCTACATATTGTAATTTCCACTCATACCAAAGGGATTTAACCCATCTGATGGTAACCCCAATCTAACATATGAGCCTCAGTTGCAAAATTTGGATGATTTACATAGAAAAATTTCCATTCATAGCCATCAACAACATGTCATAAGATCCCTAATTTTTTAGAGTGCCTATTCAAGTGTCATCTCATTTGTTGAGGGTGTGTCTATAAGCATATAATATTTTCAATATTAGTGTTAAGGGAAAATACTATAACACCTTGTGTGGTTCTTTATTTTCCTTTGTGGCTTCCTCTACTCATGGGGAAGTACCACATATTGGATAATTAGTTCTATTAGTATTTTCTTTCTAGTACAAGACACATTCATACTTGCATGCGTGGATCGTCTCATAGCCCAATCCTAACTTGATCATCATCTTCTTAGCGTTGTAATGTGATCTCTGAATCTTATTACTGTATGGAAGCGCTTCTTTCAACAATTTCAAAATTCCATCAAAAGACTTGTTACTCCATTTATTCAACACCTTGTGATGCATCAACTTCACCAAAAAATTATATATATAAAAAAAAACTTCTTTTACAACCTCGATATAACTCCTCCATCTCTTGAAATAACTCCTCAACATATGGATCTCTATTGTCCCTAGAGTCATCACCTGTTACCTCATTAACATTCAAGTCATCACCAACAGTCTTGACTCTTTCACTATCTTTAATATGTGGATCACCACCTAATAAACCACTTAATACATATGTTATCTTATCTCTGATCTCTTCCTCCACACATTCTCTTTCAAGTTTACCATGAAATTCCCATACATCATTATCGTCCATGAAATCAAACCGTAAAATATGGGATTCAGCTCTATATATTGTATCCCAATCAAAATTAACACATCTCCTACAATGATAATGTGTTAAGCCATTCAATCTTAAGTTAGCCTTTTCCAATCCTTTAAACACATGAAGACCATCCCAAAACTCATTGAATTTTGTATTACACAACCTCGTCTATCTCATATCAACTGGCATTGTATATCTATGAAAAAAAACTAAAAGATGGATCAATTTTTATTATATAAACCAAATTATAATAATTTTTTATATCCTTTTTTTCCTAAGTTTTAGAGGCATTTGTTTTATAAAATTATTATAAAGTTTTCAACAATGATCCTTTCTTTGGCTTAGCTACCAAGACATAATTGTATTATAAAAGTTTTATAAAATTAGTTAAGGCCAAAAATATCTTATTATTTTTATAGCTTAACAAGACGAAACGTGGACCAACATACTAGCTATATTATGGACCCCAACACATAAAACTAGAATGATACATATTGAAAAAAAGCCACTGCAACCTAAAATACCTTACTAAAATCAAACCCTAGTTCCACCTCGGATGCAATCGATCATCCACTGAGTCAATATTTCTTGTAGAATCGTTTGTTATCTCATATCTTCAATAGACTTATTATCGCGATCTAGATAATTAGGATATATAATCAATAATATCCCGTGCCAAGAAATCCACTCGTCATCAACTACTATCAACTCCCTTGTAATGTGATTGTAATCTCTCATAAAATATCCACCCTCAATAAACTTAGAGTATAGAAAATTACTATGGCCAAACTCATCTATATATATAGCCCTCATCTATAACCATGGTTGAATATGTGGAAAGATGTACAAAATATAATGCAACCTAAAATTATATGGTTACACATACAAACCCTTCTCTATCATATGGCTTCACTTACCAAGTATCCATCTCATATGGTACCTAATATTTGTCTTATGAGACATAAAAAAGTAGGCTAAAAAGTAGGCCTCAGATAAGAGAGGCATCCTACCACCTACAAAAGAAAAGAAAAAAAAATCTAATGAATTAGGGTAATATCTAATTATTTAATAATAAAATTTAAAATTCCAATAATATCTTAATAATTATAAATTTTATTATCTTATTATTCCACTATTTTAATAATATATCATCTAAGGTTAAAAATAATTTATTATATAATAATTTTATATTCTTATTACTTTAAATTATAATAATAAATTATTTAAAGCCAACAATATCTTATAATTTTAACATTTATTATCTTATTATTACACTTAATTATATAATAATAAAATTTTAAATATTTAATAATATTTTATTAATTTATATTTTTAATATCTTATTATTCCACTATATTAATAATACTTTATCTAAGGTTAAAAATATTAATTTCTAATAATTTTATATTCTTATTATTTTAAATTTTAATAATAAGTTATTTAAAGCTAGTAATATCTTATTATTTTAAAATTTTTATTATCTTATTATCCAAATTAATTCTTTAATCATAAATTTTTAAAGTCTAATAATATTTTATTAATTATTATTTTTATTATCTTATTATTCCACTCTTTTAATAATAATAACTCTAATAATACTTTATGAATCACAAAATATGCATCTTAATTATATATCACCATATATATCAATCAGAATATGTGTGTGTGTGTGTACATCTCAATCAGATATCACAACAAAAACATCAATATATAATTAAAACCACCAATATCCATATAATATTTAACAATAATCACATATCACAACAAATACATCAACATATAATTACCACCACCAACATCCATATAGCATTTAACTATAATCATATATGACAACAAAAAATTTAACAATAATCACATATAATATTTAACAAAAAAATCAAACAATAATCATATATTTAATAAAAATATTTAACAATAATATATATATCACACTTTAAAAAAACACATACAAGTAAAAGGTAGAAGGCGGGGGGCGACTACTTCTGCAACAACCTCTAATCAAACCAAAAATTAAGCAAAAAAAATTCTAGCTTTAATAAATTATTAATTAAAACAAAATAAACTAAAATAAAGAGTAAAACAAGGCAACAGTTGTGACGGCCTTCATGGAAACCCATAAAAACATAAAAATAAACAAAATTAATAGTGAGAACTAACAATAATACACGATTTTTATAAGGAATTAACAAAAAAAAAGGATTAAATCCATATATCCTATCAAAAGGGAGAGAATGAAAGAGAGAGATGAAAAGAGATGCACGACCAACAACCGACAGAGACAAATTGAGATGACGGGTAGGTTGTTTTCATTTTACATAAATCAACTCTACACAGCCAGTGAAGTACATGGATGCTTGAAATGTGTCATTTCATGTCCCTAGGGCGTTTCTAGGTATTAAATATGAGATGGCACATCCGTATTTAGAAAAATGCTCCAAATTGATGTCCTTTTGGAGTGTTTAAATCATAAACAAAATATAATAAAATTCCTTATGGTATGTTTACTTCTACTGTTGCGTCTCATCTTCCTTCTTCTTTACTTCTTCTCACCTTAGTTATCCTCTACGCATCTCGAATCAGTCTCTCAACCTATCCTAGATTTTTTTGTTTCCAACCCTGAGAATCTATCCACCCTCATATTCATCCTTCGCCATCTGTATTTCTAGAATTTTATTCTCGTCGTCATCCGTTTGTGTTTGTATTACAATGAAATTGAACTTGTGTTGAAGGGCAGGGTTGAAGGGTGAGTTCAAACCAAGTTGATACAGGTCCATTGCTGTTGCTTGGGGAGGCACTACCACTCAGTTATGGTGCTAAAGATGGTTGATGTTTAAGACCTAAAAGTTGACGGACATTGGGGAAACAAATTGGTATAAAAAATTCTTCCCCAACACCGATTATTTAACCTATTTAATTTTTTTTCTTGCTATGATTCATTAAATTTGTTTAATTTTGATAGTTATGTTACTTTTTGCTTGAAAGTCAACCATTAAAAATGTGTAGCCATTTTTGTTTCTGAAACGATCAATTGTTTTGTTATTGTAAATGTTATGGTATGTTGATTGATTGAATCTACAGTGAATGTTGTGTTTGATTAAATATGTATTCAATTTCTAGATTTTGCATATTGGTTGATATAATCTCTTTTGAAAGAAGTGTGCATTCAGTTGCTAAATGTTGTATGATTTGTGTAAATGTATATATTATGTTGTGATTGCTTTAAATGTGCATTCAGTTGTTGCATGTTTTATGGTTTGTGTAAATGTGTATATCATGTTGTGATTGCTGTAAATGTGTATTCAGTTTCTTAATGTTGTAAGGTTTGTGTAAATGTGTATATTATGTTGTGATTGCTATAAATGTTTATTCAGTTGCTGAATGTTGTATGGTTTGTGTTATGATTGATTGAATCTGTATTTAGTTTTTACAATTTATGTATTAGTTGATAAAAGCTCTATTCGTCGGTTGTTGCGGCTGATTAAAACTCAATCGATTTGTGTGGTTTGTGCTGTGGTTGAAATGTATTATGGCTTCTAGTGGTAGTAATATTAATATGGGTTCTAAGAGTGCTAGTATATCTTCTATAAATATTAATGATAATCCTCTTTGGAATTATATTACTAAAGGAGAGACAACTAGTGGAGGAGGAACTATTTATTATACTTGTAATGTTTGTAATCAAACAAATAAAGGAAACTATATAAGGGTGACAACTTATTTGTTGAATATTCTTAGTAAAGGTATTACAACTTGTAAGAAAGTGATGGTCGAGGACAAGATTGAGATGGTAAATTTAGAAAAAGAATCTTTGGAAAGAGTTGAAGAGATGCTAACAAAGAATATGCCTCTACCTAATTCAAGCATGTCTAATTCGAGAATAGATATGTCTTTATTGAAGAAGAGATGAGTGATTGAGATGAATCCTATAGAGAAATATTTTAGCAATCAAATGAGCTCTCAATTAGATGCATTGATTTCTAGAATATTTTACACCGGCGGTGTTCTATTTAATTTGGCAAGAAATCCTTTTTTATGGAAGCTTTTACTTTTGTTGCTAGCCATAGTTTAACTGGTTATGGTCCACTAGGCTATAATAGTTTGAGAACAAGGTTACTTCAATAAGATAAATCAAACATAGAGAGATTATTGGAACCAATCAAGAAGACATGGAGGGAAAAGGGTGTTACTATTGTATCTGATGCTTGGAGTGACGCATAAAGAAGACCATTAATAGATTTTATTGCAATCTATGATGCGGGTCCTATGTTTTTAAAAGCAAATGATCCTCTAGGTGAGATCAAAGATAAACACTTTATTTCTAAAATGTTGACAGAATTTGTTGATGAGGTGGGTTATCAGAATGTTGTACAAGTTATCACTAATAATGCCTCAAATTATAAAATGGCCAGTGAGATCATTGATCAAATATATCCTCATATTTATTGGACTCCATGTGTTGTTCATGCTCTTAACCTTGCTTTAAAAAATATTTGTGATGCAAGAAATGTGGACAATAATGTTGAGACATATGAGGAGTATAATTAGATAACTAAGATTCATGGAGATGCTATTCAAATCAAAAAATTTATAACAATGCATTCCATGAGATTAGCCATCTTCAATAGATTTTCTTCTCTAAAGTTTCTTGCAATTGCTAATACTCGTTTTGCTCAAGTTGTTGTTGCATTGAAGATAATGAAGCTTATAAAATATATTCTTCAAGCTATGGTGATTAGTGAAGAGTGGTTTCCTTATAAAGCTGATAATATTAGGAAAGAAAGGTTTGTGAAGTAAAAATTTCTTGATGATTTACGTTGGAAGAAGTTTGATTATATTCTTGATTTTACACAGCCTATTTACCATATGATTAGAGAGTATGGTTCCAATAAACCAACCCTTTACCTTACTTATGAAATGTGAGATATAATAATTGATGAAGTGAGAAAAGTCATTTATAAGAATTAATATAAAGAGGTTGGAAAAGTGTATTCTTTCTTTCAAGTGGTATATACCATACTCACGGCTCGTTGAACCAAAATTAATACACCCATTCATTGTTTGGCATACTCATAGAACCCAAGGTAACCTTACTTTTTTTTATATGTTTTTTTCTTCTTCTTTAAATTAACAACTAATAATAGTATCTATAATCTTGTTGATTTCTTCCTTTGAGTGAAGGTGTTACACTGATGTTTGGTTAAATGCTAAGTCACCTAGATTTACTCCTTCTATAGATGAAGATGTTTGCATCAAAAGGAACAAGTTTTTTAAAAGACTTTTCTCTAATCATGATACTCGCTCCAAAGTTAATATGAAGTTTGTAAATTTTACACTTAAACATGATTCATTTGAAGAACTTGATTCTCTTTATGATAGAGACGTTCTTGATCCAAAGGCTCAGTTGGGAGTTCATGGCTCAAGTGCAACATTATTTTAAGATATTGCCCTCAAATTACTTGGTCAAGTATATTCCTCTTCATGCAGTAAACAAAATTGGAGGACATATGATTTCATTTATTCTATAAAGAGGAATATATTTCTTCCTAAGCGTGTCGAAGACTTGGTGTATGTTCATAACAATCATCATCTCCTATCAAGGAGACTTCCAGAATATAAGGAGCAAAAGTAATGATATGGGACATCTATGGTAATATTTTCTCATTGTTTACTAATTTTGTATCACATCATAAGCCGTGGCAACTATTAAACAACAAAACTAATTTCTTTTTTTCTTTTACGTAGGTGATGACTTTGGTTCTTTTGAATATTTTAGATTTCTTGATATTACTTCTCTTTCTCTTAATGAACTCGAGTTAGAGGCGGTAGGTTTTTCCCAAAAAAGGCTTCAATATGAATAAGTAGAAGTAGTTGATATCATTAACTAAAATAAACATTGTATTTAATTTGTTTGAGTTTATGGTTTTTTGTTAGTAATTTAGTATGAGTTTAAGAATTGAATTCTGGCTATATAGACTTTGAATTTATTATATATTTTTATTTTGATACATATATATACTGTCATTTCCTCTCATCACAATTTCCTAAGTTTGTTTTAAATCATGACTTTTCCGCATTTCTCCTTGTCCTCATCCCTATCTTTATGCATCCCTGACTGCAATGACTCCCCCTTCTTTACTACGATAATGGATCGTTGTAGTAGACGCTCATTTAAAGGAACTATAACACTTTGGTTCACCATACTATAATGAAAATACCCCCTATGATGTTGAGTAGGTAATGTAATTTATCCTAATCAAATATTTTCCTGCAACAATTTTCAAGAGGGAGAAAATTTTCTGCAACATCATACTACGTTGACCCCCTACTCTATCGACCCATCATTGTTAAAGAGATAATATTTTTTTTGGCTAGGAAAACCTAGAGGAGGGATATATGTTTTAGGACACTTTGATAACCCCAGCGTCGCTCTATCTTTCTTTTTCAAAAATTAATTTTAAATATTATGAGGGTAAAATAAATTTAATTGCTGGTCATCAAAATAACCATACAATGATGACCCTTGTTGTCGTTGTAGACTCATTTTATCCACTCATCAAATTCCCCTTCAATGACGATCTATCGTCGCAATAGACATGCCTATTATAACAACTTTGGTTGTCATAAAAAAGGTCATTGTAAAAGACAAATATTGTTGTAGTTAGGGCTGTAAATGAGCTGAGCTAGTTCGGTATTCGGCTCGGCTTGGCTCATTAAAAGCTCGGTTCAGTTCGTTCGTTTAGTTAAACGAGCCTAAAAGTGAGGCTCGGGCTTGGCTCATTAAAAGCTCGTTTCGGCTCGTTCGTTTAGTTAAACGAGCCGAGCCCAAACATCATTTTATGATCGTTTAGTTAAATGAGCCAAACCCAAGCCTAGGGGTATTTGGTTCGGCTCGACTCATTTACAGCCTTAGTTGTAGTGAAAGGTACAACAAGACTTCAGCTGACCATTGCGTTTTCATGCAAAGGTTTCAATGCAACAACTTCATCCTTCTACTTCTATATAAGGATGGCATGTTGATTGTGGGCTAGGATTGGTAGAAAATTTCAAAGTTGAAAGATGGATTGGATCATGCCAAGTAGATCATGGGTATATACATCATGTCTAATTGAGGATAGGATAAGCTATCATTGTCTCACAAGGAGTACATAGAGAAAATACGCAAGATATTTAATGTGAACTAGGAAAAGCCAATAAAATGTCCAGTTGCTCCTCATTTTAGATTGAGTAAGGCATCATGTATGATGGACTAGACAAGAAATAAGGACATGAGCTAGATTTTTTGTGGGTTAGCTATCAGAAGTCATATGTATGCAATGGTGTACACAATGTCATCCATTCTATTTGTTTTCACTATGGCTAATTAGTTCATATCAATTCCCAACAAAGATCATTGAGAGACCGTGAAGTGGATATTGAAATATTAATGGGGGATGTGTAACACCCCCAAAATTTACTATTAAAATTTTTTATTTTATTTAAAAATTAGCGGAAGCAAAACCGTAAATTTTAGGGATGTTGGATCTACACTTAGTACCAGACCGGTTACCTCTTACCATTCTAGTACCAAGTGCTAAGGCTTAAAAGAAACATAACACGATTTACACAAATTCAAACTTTCATTTAAATTAGAGTAGCACATTAATGACGTTACAAAAAATAAAACCCACTATTAGTAGTTACAAGAGTGAAATCATTAAACAAAGAAATAGAACGTTAAAAGAGAAACCCTAAAAAGCTTCTTGGAAAATCCTCACGCTCTTACCTGATAACGGTTTGAATAGAACCTGCAACTAATCTGCAAGAGACATTGTCCATTAAATAGACAGGGGCCCACAAATGGAACCCTTAAGTACTACGGTATAGAGTAACCCTTTATACCAAATTGAAAGGTAGGGCCCACATGTAATATATAATAAATAAATAAAATTATATCCATGCGAGTATGGGAACTCCACTATTATAGCTGGTGGATCGAAAACACCCAGGGCAACACATACCTGGCAACTATTATTCACTGGTAGATTGGTCTCTAAGGTAGAAGGCTTCTGGCCACTATTCTCTTCGGTGGATTGGTCTGGCCTCAACTCACATAGTGTTCCACTATAAGTGGTTAGTATCTTTCCCATGATTTATTAACATCCAAGGTTTGATTTATTGAGCTTAGGATCCCCCACTATTATAGTTGGTAGATTGGTCTCTAGTACAAAAGGCCCCTGGCAACTATTCTCGCTAGTAAATTGGTCTGGGCCCGCCTCAATAATCTTTTACTTTATATTATTAGTATTTTCCATTTAGTTAACACAACATGTCTATGTATTTAACTTGAGGGGGAGATCATGAACCTAGAGACACAAAGTACACCAGTTATACTGGCATATACAAGCAATATAGTACCCTCCAACTATTAACGCGGGGACGCAAAGGTACCCTAGTCGCACTAGTGCACTATGACACATAATACCTTATTGATAAGGACACCTAATCCATAAGTACGCATACCCCCTAAATAAGTCCGTAAAGCTAGATAGAGTAAGATATAGGGCCTGGCTGGGGTATTAAGGCACACTAGTAAAATCCAGAACAACCGTGGGCTAAACCACGTCTTTAGGGTAATTACCCCTAAAAAACCACTATTCATGATCTCGAGGTCTTCCGCTTTAATTATTAGTGTCTTAATTAAGGTGACCACGAGAAACACATCAATCACACACTTAATCATTTCCATTTGTTTATGTTATTATTAAGTAATCCTTATTCATATTATCATCCATGTTAACTTAAATAAACCACTAAGGCCGTCCTTTTATCATCAATTTCCATTTCAGAATTTATTTCCATTTATTCGCATGCCATAAAGTGTTATCATATCATAATTATAATACGGGTCATAGAATCAAGTAGTCCACATCGAATAATCATGGAACACTTAAACCCTAACATGTATTTCTAACACATCCAACACACATTTCCATGCATAATTAATAATTAAGGCACCTCTTGCATGAATACGAGATAAAAATCATATCATAGACTTAATTATCTATTCAACCCTATGTCAGGCCATATCCTTGTGATATTCACCGATTTACTGAATACCCTTATCATTATGACATACGGGGTTATACTTAAACAAGTGATTCTAAAGCCATGAACCATTTTCTTGTTATTTAGTATTACTTATATCTTATTATGGAAGCTTATTTAATCCATTGACATGTTATACGAAATTTACCAATTTACCCCTTTGTACTTACAAAATTATTTAAATACCCCTTGTTTGTAAAGTTATCAAGTTACCCCTTTTTGTTTGCCAAATAACTATATTATCCTTCATACTTGTATAATTACCAAAATACCCTTTGTATTTGTTAAACTACAAATTTACCCTCCATACTTATTAAATTACCAACTTTACCCTGCTTAAATTACCAAATTACCCTTTATACTTGTTAAAATTACCAAATTGCCCTTTAGGTTTATTAAATTACCAAATTACCCTTCATACTTGTTACAATTACCAAATTGCCCTTTTGATTAGTTAAATTACCAAATTGTCCTTCATACTTATTAAAATTACCAAAGTACCCTTTTATTAGTTAAATTACCAAATTGCCCTTCAACTTATTAAAATTACCAAATTACCCCTTATCATACCAAATTACCAAAAAACCCCTCTAACCTACTAAATTACCATTTTACCCCTCGTACTCACAAAATTACCAAGTTATCCTTTCTTTTATGCCAAATTACCAAAATACCCTTCTTACTTATTATTTTACCATTTTACCCCTTATGTTTATAAAATTACCAAGTCTTTCCTTTTTATGCCAAAATTACCAAAATACCCTTCTCATTTAATTAATTTACCAAAATACCTTTCTACTCACAAAATTACCAAGTTATCCGCTTTTCCATGTAAATTTACTTAAATGCCCTCCTTATTAAATTATCATATTACCCCTTTTATTCATATAAATTACCAAA